>JAJEJO010003484.1:45543-269474 GCA_020662805.1 Glaucomys volans
TTTCCTTTCCTTTCCTTTCCTTTCCTTTCCTTTCCTTTCCTTTCCTTCCTTTCTTTCTTTCTTTCTTTCTTTCTTTCTTTCTTTCTTTCTTTCTTTCTTTTCCTTCCTTCCTTTCTTCCTTCCTTCCTTCCTTCCTTCCTTCCTTCCTTCCTTCCTTCCTTCCTTCCAACCCAGTGCCTCACACGAACCCAGAGCCTCACATGTGCTAGGCAAGTGCTCTACCACTGAGCCACAACACCAGACAACTGAAAATTTTGCTTGACAGTGTGTAGGCATAAATCTTTTTCATATTCAGTTTGTTTAGAACACAATGAGAATTTAAAATCTGTATTATTTTTTCAGCCTAAAAAAAATGTTTTTTTCTTTATAGTAATCATGTGTTTCTGCTCCATTCACTCTGGTTTAATCCTCTGAAATACCTGCAATTCTTAAGTTCAAATTCAGTTCTCTTTCCTATTTGTCTCATCTTCATTTTTATAACTTTCATCTCTTTGTCCTTTTATTCTAACTTCAAGGAGAGCATCTCGTGTTTGTCCTCCATTGCTTGTTCAGTTCTTTGTGGAGCCGGTTCTGTTCTTCATCACTCACAATGTGAATTTGAATTTGCTCTTTTAACTTGCCAAATTTCCCACATCCCACCTTGCCCCCTTGGCATTTACAGTTGCCTTTGAAATGTACCTTTATTTTTTCTATTTTATACTATTGTTCTTCTGTCTCAGTTTCCTTTCTTTTATGAATTTTTGTTCCAATTTCATAGAGGTCATGATTATGCATACCTTATTGAGGATGCTAAATGACTTCTATCCCCTTCCAGAGATGTGGTCTTCTGGGTTTACATGACACTATTACCTCTTCCTCGTATTAAAAAAAAATAATGTTTTTTCAGAATTAAAAAGTGTTGCTTTTTAATTTTTTTCCTCATCTTTTTAAGAAATATTTATTGTTCATATAGCTCACATTTTCTCTATTCATTCACCCATTGATGGATACTGGGTTGTTTCCACCTGTTGGCTATTGTGAATAATACTACTATGAATAGGAGTGTGTAAATATCTTTTTCTCCTTATCTCTGAATAGAAAAAAAAAATCTTGCCGGGTGTGGTGATGCACGCCTGGAGCGGAGCAGCTCTGGAGGCTGAGAGAGGAGGATCGTAAGTTCAAAGCCAGCCTCAGTAACTTAGCAAGACCCTGTCTCAACCAAAAATAGAAAGAGCTGGGAATGTGACTCAGTGGTTGAGAGACCCTGGTACCAAAAAAAAAAAAAAAAAAAAAAAAAAAAATTATCTAGAAGTAGTAAATGTCACTAGGGAGGCGATGTAAATTTCCCATGGCTTTGCTTTCTCTCCTCCAAGGCTTCTCAGATTTACAGCTGGAAAGCAGGTTGGCGTGCACAATTCCCAGGCCAATTTTTAGTGTCTAAGCAGATATTCATCTGGTTTAACTTCGCTGTGTGATGGAATCATATCCCTCACCCGGTAATTGGTTATCTGATTCTCTTCACCAGCGTGTGTACTAAAGTCTCCATACCGGTGATTTGCTACCTTGGCTGAACATTAGAATCACCAGAGGAAATTGTGAACAGCTTAATCTCCTCCTCATGCCATTGACAGAATTTCTGGGGTAGGCCCAGGTGTTAGAGTTTCAAAAAGCTCCTCAGGTGTTGTTACTGGGGAGCCAAAGTCGAGACCTGCTGCTTTACCTCAGGATATACAGCCACCAAGGTGGTCCTCTGCCTGCCACAGGACAGTCATTGCCTTGGGGAAGTCCACCTCCCAGGATGAAGGTGCCAATTCCAGGCCCTTCCCCTCCTTCCTGCCTCCTTTCCAGGAGTTGAAATCTCAGTGAATACAGAAGTCTGGGTTGGGGTGGGACTGTATACTGGCTTCAAAAAGCATCATTGATACAGGGTTGAGTTTTCTGGATTCTGATTCAAAATAGACAGGGAGGGAGAAAAGGCTTTTCTCATCTTTTATCTTATGGAGACAGTGCTGCTCTGTCTTACAAGGCAAAACAGGAAAGCCGCTCATTATCAGCTATTTTCCCTAGTTCCACTGAATTCAGGGTTAGCAGAGATGTGAGATTCTGCACAAGCGTCACTTTGGGTCCAGGTCTAGGCTTTCATTCTTTTTCTCGGTCTCTTCACATGTGTTTTAGTGAGAAGGTGGTTAGGTTTCCCTCCATTTTAACATATTTATCTTTTCCTCATTTCCTTACTGGGTTGGAGGAGAGGGACTCTGGCCAGTTTCCCTGGGTGTCAGTGCTTCAGCACAGGCTCGGGGTGTGGAGGGTACCTAGGGCCCGTCAGTAAGGAGGAGAGGCTAACCATGAGCGTGAGGTCAGAGACTCTAAAGAGAGGCATTTTAAGGAGAGCTTTGAAGAGAGGAGGGAGAAACATAGGGATGGGGCTGGGGATATGGCTCAGTTGGTAGAGTGCTTGCCCCGCATGCACAAGGCCCTGGGTTCAATACCCAGCACCACACACACACCCACACACACAAAAAGATATAGGGATGAATAACCATGGACTCTTGGACAAGGAGGTACAGAGAGGCATATTTGCAGATGAAATGGATAAACGGAAGGACCTTCTCAGCAATGAGGCTAGTGAGAGTGTCTTTTCAGGGAAGGGATGTTGAAGGCCAAGCTAAGGAGTTTGGAGTTGACTGGAAGCCATAAATGATTCTTAGCAAGAAGGAAAAAAAGAACAACATGGAGGGGGATGATTGTCTAGACTGTGAGTTTATGTAGGGATGGATGAAGGCAGGGAGACTGAAGAGGAGAGGATTCATATCATGATGATGTGACTTCTCCAGTTCTCACACGGATCCACAGAGAGCCAGAAGCTCTCTGGAATGAAGGAGGAGAAAATAAACTGTGGGAAGGACAGAAACCCTGAGTGAGGAAAACCAGAGCTAATGTGGATGTTTCCCCCTGTGTTCTCCTCCTCTTCTCCCTTGGTACTTTTAGAAGTGTTCCTATGGAACTTAGTTTTCTCTGATGCCATTACTATAGTGTCTTCAAAATACAGGAATGTCACTTATATTCCCTGAGCCTCTGACATCATTGCTTTGGGTCTTGGGAGAAAAGTCAGGAGAATCCCTGTCTGCCTCTTCCTCCGCCAACCACAGCTGTCTTCACCACGGGCAGTCATCCAGGCCCCGGGCAACCACACGACCCAGCTCCCAAACACATCGCAGACAGCCAGGAGGGTCCCCAGAAACCAGCCTGATGTCTGGAATCCAATGGCTGGAGGACAGGGGATAGATGAGATGGCTTTTTGTAGTCTCCGCCCCAGGATTCCGGGATTGTCACCCACAAAGCTGGCCTCCTGCCCAGATCTGTAGGTCTGTGTCTTCAGGGGCAGCTCATAACGGCTACACACAGTCTCCTGCCTGCCTCCCTCCTGGAGGCGCATAATTATTTTTATATATTGCTGCTGAATAGAACACAAGGAATGGCTTTCAGGAATGCTCAGGTATCGTCCTTTGATGTGTACAAAGGAAGCGGCTTCTCTGCCTCCCGGGCTCTTGCGCACCCATCAATTCTCCTGACAGATGGAGGAAAGGGTGGCTGAGGCATTAGCATGGCCCGGAGAACAAGTTGGAATTGCCTTCATTTTAATATCCCACTTTTGATCTATTGGAAGGCTGACAGTGAGAGGAGAATGATCTTATTAGGTCAGATCTTAAATCAGAATTGGTGCGATCCCTTTCCTCCAGCAAAATGAGACCTTCCCTCTGAAGGAAGAGGGAGAGAAACTGGATTCTGCAGTCCTCAGCTGCCCTCCCCTCAATTCCTAGTGGGAACACAAAGGAGAACTGGAGGCCCCTTCCACTGTCCCGAGCCCACCCCTGCAGGGAAGCCCGTGATCTCGCTCCAAGCTCCCCGTCTTCCCCCAGCAGTGCCCAGGCTCTGGCTCCCAGGAGTTTTAGTCTCAGGACTCTTCAGAACTTGAGTGTGCTGAGGGCCTGGTGGGAAGGGCCCCAAGTGTTGGATGCTGCTGAGAAATGGCTCTTGGGCCCTGAGCCCTTCCCAGGACCCAGCCAGAGACCTGGGGAGGGTATCCAAGGTTACCCTATGGCACTGTCTGTGGGGCAAGGGTTGGAAAACACCTGGTTCTCCCCAGAGACAAGAGCAGAGAGAAGGGAGAACTAGATTCAAAGAACCCTGGGCTCCAAGTCCACTGCCTTCTTTGGCCTGCCATATCTTCACTCTGGCCTTGACCAAGTCTCTTGGCCCCTCAGGACTCCCTGGTTCAGAGGGGTCCTTTCAGCTCTCATTTCTATGACCATGGTCTCTCCTCAGAAAGCACTTCTCTGAACAGTGTTGGAAGTGCCCATAACTTTTTTTTTCTTTTATTGGGGTGCTGAGGATGGAACCCAGGGCCTGGCACAGTCCAGGCAAGTGCTCTACCACTGAGCTACACCCCCAGCTCAGTGCCCATAAATTTATCAATGAGAAGTGCAGACCGAACATCCAATGTGAGCAAGTTTTGAGGAAAGATGGCCCCCAAATCAAAGTGGGCATTTGGGTCAGGTCATTCAAAGCTCCAAAGCTGGCCTTTCCTTCCTCCATCCTTCTCAGCACTTGGCTCCTGAGATCCCTGCATTCCAAGTCTGTGTCTCATTTTCAGAAACTTCTCTCAAAAAGCTGGTCTCCACTAAGTGCTTACTGAATAATACTTGCCAGATTTTTGAAAGAACAATAGCAGGGAGCTTCTATATTCTAAAAAAGGAATATTGTCCAAATGGTGGATTTTAGTCATCTTGAGATGCTCATGGGGCAAGGGGTGGAGTTGGCTGCCAGGCTTCTGCATGACATCACACACTCATAAGTTGGCCTGTTCAGCAAGTTCCCTGTCTTGAGGACACAGGGACACAGAACAGAAGAATTTGTCCAAAGAAGGCTTCGAGTCTTAGAAGGTCAGAGCCACAGTTCCCTTATGTTAACCCATCCTCATACAGATGTAGAAACTAGGCCCAGAGAGGGCAAGAGGAGGTACCTAAAGTAACCAAGCCCCACCAGAGTTGTCTTTCTCAATCTTAAACCTCCCAACTACTACAAGGTAAAGTTCAGATCCATCAAGGCCTCAGGGACCGGCACCCTCTCTTCCCAATGGACTTGCTCTTCTTTCCTCACTGTCCACCTCAGCAGCACCTCTGCTCCCTGGACATGCTCTCCCCTGTTGGGCTTTGGTCAGCATCTCTGCACATACTCTTCTCTCTGCCAGAAATGCTCACTCCCCTGTCCACGTGGTGAAAATTCATGTATTCTGCAACTGTCACCTCTTCTGGGGCAAAAAAAAGAAAAAAAGAAAAATGTCACCTCTTCCAGGAAGCCTGTCCTGCCCTTCCTGGCCTAATGATTTGCATCATTCATTTTGTTTCCTTGACTCTAGGTGCATGTCATGCCCAGACACACTCCCCCTGCCCGCTGACACACGAGCATACACACACTGCATCACGATTGATTGTTTATTCATTTAATTTTATAATGTACTATGAGTTCCTCAAGAGCTGGAACCAAATCTCAGTGTGTCTCTGTAGCCCTGATGCATTGCAGGGAGCCTGGCTGTTTTCTTAGAGCTGTCCAGGATGACAGCCACTAGCTGCATGTGTCAACTAAAATGAACGAAATTCAGTTTCTCAGTAACGTCAGCCACATGGAAGTGCTCCATGCCCACTGTGCCTGAGGGCTGCGATTCTCATCACAGAGCACTATTGACAGTGTGGTCTTCAAGGGGACCAGAGGCAAGCAGCACCCTACATGCCTCCACAGCGGGTCTGAGGAGTCCTTTGCTGCTCTGACTCCACAGGCCCTGGTACCTGGCACAGAGAAGGTACTTGAAGGGAGCTTCCTGGAATGGGGTGTGGAGTACCTACCATCACATGGGTTCTGAGTTTGTTTACTATTCCTAGGACCTGTTTGGGGTGCAGTTCCAAAGCCTGGTTCCCTAAGGGCCTCTGCTGGTTCTACTCCCCTTCGCTGAGAGATATCTTTCCAGAGGAAGGGAAGGGCCTTTTAGGACAAGCTCTGGTACTCAAATCTTAATAAGGGAAAACTTTATCAAAAGCCCAAATTGCATGGTGGCCACTTGAATATAAAGAGCCCTGGTTCAAGGGTTACCCAACTCTTCCCTCCAGGCACCCTAAACCATCCTAAGACAGGGATAAGGTGCACAGACTGAGAGTAAGGGTGGTCTTCCCTACAATCTGCTTCTCGTGGCCCCCTGACCTGGAGATCTGGGGTGGTGGGGCACACTTCACACACACATCACATGGGATGTTCTAGAATTGTGGGCTCTGAGAATCTTTGTTCTATGCAGCTGAGGACTATGGGGTATGTACATACCTGGGGTCTTGGCCAGAGAGTTTGAGAAAACTAATGTCCTTTTCCTTGGTTTCTCCCACCTCCCCCGACTCTACCTTCTCCACCTTCCTGGGCCCTGACCCCCTAGACCCTTATGCCTCATCTGAAGACAGCTCTGACTCACACTTGAAACAGGCATCCCACTGCCTCCCTGCTTTCTGCCTCAATCTGTCCCTCCTGACCCAGTCTCAACCCTGTGGCCTTGATCATCTTCCAGAAATACAGCTCAACCCGTGATCTACCGTGTCCAGCCCCTTCTCACGCACTTCCAAACCCTGACTTCTCACTAAGCACCTTCCTGCGCTGGGTTTGGCTCACTCTGTCATTTCTGCCTCATGCATTCTTTCTTTCCCTAGTACTGTCCCTTCAGAAAACTGCTCCAACCTTGGGAACCAGTTCCAGCTTCACTCCGTCTGCGAGGCCTTCCTGGATTTCCCACAGACAGACAAAGTGGCTCCCGGCTCTGAGAGTGTTTTCCACACACTCAAAAAATGGGTCTTGGTATAGCCACGGGTTTAAAGCCAAAGGCTTCGGAGTCAGACTGATGGCTTCACCTCCCTGCGCCTCCTTTTCTGCACACAAAGTGGGAATAATAGGGTGCCTAGGCCATGGGGTTGGGGAAGATTAAATATGATAATATGTGTAAACTGCTCAGCACACCTGCTAGCAGCTATTTCTCACTAAATGTTAGCTAAGGCTTTATGTAGTTTTATTAAATAATAAAGTAAATGGTCTAAGAGCTTTTGTGGGGAGGAATCATGTGTTATTCAAGTTGGGACCCCAGACTGAGCACAGTGTGGGCGTGAGAGTACGCATTCAGTGAATGTCTATTGGATTTAATCAATCAACTGATACCAGCTGTAATGAGGGGCATTTCAGGGGACCTGATAGGCACTGGGGGAGAGATCTGGGGGCAGTTGAGGTTTTATGGAGCCATCAAGAAACCATGAGGAGTCTATGCAGGAGGCAGGCTGTGATCTCTGCAAGGGGAGCTTAACAGGGGTGTCACTGTGCGCAAAGACCAGCAGTACCTGCGTCTAAGGGGGCTGTGTTGTGGGCCCAGCCTGCTCGGTCTCTAGTTGGACAAGCCCCCCTGCCAAGCAGGGCCACGGATGCCATGGGCAGGGAGTCCTCCCACCTTGGGATCCCATGACCCTGCAATCAAAGGCTGGCAATTGGCACTGGTGGCCAGTGCTGCTGCAGGAGTGGGGGCCCGGGCCCCTCCTTGCCACTCTGCAGGTGCCAGCCTGCTCCCTGCTGGAACCCTCGCCTTCCCTGGCAGCCTCCTGGTCAGGGCTGTTGGTTCCTCCAGGCAACCAACGGCTCCCACGTGAAATATTTTCCCTACAGAATAACCATTTCCATAGTGGCTGCCTTTTCTTTTCTTTTCTTTTCTTTTTTTTTTTTTAATATCCTCCCCCTTCTGCCCTATCCTTTCCTCCAGCTCCAGAACACGAACCTGGACTCCTTTTCTCTCCTCTCTTCTTTCCCCCGTGACCCACTGACAGTCCACTCTGTGCCTATACTGTGCTGGGATGAGGTTTAGAGATAAAAATTAGCCTTCTGTTTGGCCCAGGACAATCGACAACCATGTGTCAAATGAGCAGTCCCTGTCCTCAAGGTCTCTCCCCTGACAACCTCTCCCTCCCTCTCACAGTCACAAGAGAAGGCCTGCCCCACAATTTTTAAGGAGTTTTGGGCTCAGGAGAGGGACCAATTTCATGGGTTTGAGCCTGCATACTGCAGGGGGCCCAGATCTCAGAAGGGCCCATGCTTGGTTGAGCACTGTTATTGCCATCTTGGAATTCTTAATAATTTTGAATAGGATTTGCGTTCTCATTTTGTATTGGGTCCTGCAAATTATGTAACTGGTCCTACTCAGGAAGATAGGCAACTTCAAAGACAGGAGGCCAACAAACTGGGGCAAGAAGAGGTCAGAGAAACCCAGGGAGGACAGATGACTAGGGGTTCCCTTCTCTGCACTTTCCATCTGAAATTGAACCTTGTTCTTTCTTTCTTTGCAAAAAAACCAATGGGCTGATGAGGGAAAGGGACACCTCAAGTCCTACATTGTCTTAGGATGGAGGGTACACATAGTGGGGTGGTGAGAACACTGGAGGCCCCATCTCCCTCTGCTGGATGCTCAGTGGAGCTCCCTGCTGGATAAACCCCAGCCTCCTTCAGGCCGATCTTTCCTCATGAATTCTGGTCCTCAGCCTCTGTCTTCTCCTGAGGACCTCTGTCTTACCTCTGTGTCTTCTTGTATCAAAGGTTCAGAACTGGACAGGGGAAGAAATCATGGCTGACCTGAGTGAAACAAAGAGAAGGGCCCCTGCCCTCTTCCCCTGCTGTCCTCCTGGTCTCCTTGGGGATCCATTGGCCTTGAGAGTCAAAATCAGCCCGTGCTCAGAAAGCAGGTCCTGTGTGCCAGCCTGGAGCTCTGTATGCATGATTTCTTTTAAATGAATACCTGGCAACACCCATGTGTCAGTTGGTGGTCAGCTACCAGTCCCAAATCTGTCCCTTCTGTCTTGTGTTGGATTAATAGCTGGTGGGATATCAGATGGATTAGAGAAAGAAATTCTAGAAAAAGCCCATTAGATCAATCTAGGCATCTGTGTGTTCTAAGAGCTCCCTGGTTTCCAAATAGAAATATGTCTCCTGCAGTATTTCTGTCCTCCCATCACTTTGGGAAAGCCAGACTGGTAGAGTAGAAAGAGCTCCTGAGTTTGAGTCCCAACCTGCCACCCAATCAGGACATCTCTCTTGATTTCTTAGGCCATCAGCCTCCTCATGTGAGTGAGTCTGGCAGATCCCTTCAGGTTCTGATGTAATGTGATTCTAGGTTCACACTATTGTCCTTCTGGGTCACTATCAGCAAGGAACTTCTTGGTGTCTAACCTAAAGCTCTTCTGCTCTATCTTACTCTCTGTTAGGTCCTCATCTCACTTTAGTCAAGAGGGACCAGGTCTTCATGTCCCCAGCAATCTGCGAAGTCCTATGGCCCGATGACTTTCACACCACCCACCCCTTGGGTGGTGGAGGGAAGAGTCCCCACCCTCACTCCTTCCCACCCTGCTCCAGATGCAGCCCTAGGCCGGGGGTGCGTAAGGAGCAGCTTGGCCCTGCTGTTTCTCCTGAGCGCAGGCAAGCCTGAACCAGCCCACAAGGGCCCTGCTAATCTGCCCTGTTACCGCAGGTAAGAATTATAATCAGAAAGCACTCGAGGGGCCAAGGCCACGTGGGAGAAAGAGAAGCGCTGTTGATTTTATTCCAGAGCTTAATTGGTATAATCGCTCTCTTCCTTCTGCCAAACCAGGGCTGGGATCGGCTCCCCCACCTGCCAATGGGGAGCTGCTCAGAAAGGTCTCTTAGTCTCAAATGGTGGATTCTACCGGCTGCTCAGAGGCTCCTTGGGCTCCCTTCCAACCCCAGATGGCAGGAGCACTCGGGGTCCGCCTACCCCAGAGGACTGGGGACCCTAGTGGAGTCTGAACCCTGGCTCAAGGGGGCTGTGAGGGTTTCTTCAGAGATCACCCTGTTCCATCAGAAGGACTGGGGTGGAGGGGGAGATGGGGAGGGACTTCTGTGCAGCCAAGGTGCTGACCCTTGTTGGACCCTGAGAATCAGAGGATCTTAGAGTGGGGAGAAGGGAGAAGGTAGAGGCTAGTATTGCTCCTGTCCCCCTGCTGCTGGCTGCTGCTCCTCCCTGAGCTCCCTGCAGAGTCCACAAAGGGTGCTCTGGCCTCACAGTTAAAGCCACCTACAATTGTCAGGTACTCAATTCCTCCCTGGGGAGCCCAGAGCTCATCTGGATAGCCTCCTTGTTAGAAGCAGAGCAGGAAAGGAGGGATAGTCAAGAAAGCAGTGCTGCAGGAGGGGATGTGTGGCTAGATCTGTCCAAAGGTTAAGTCCACACTCCACCCAGGCTCACAGGAGCTCCCTGGACCAGAGTTGCTAGAGGAAATTCAACTCTTAGCCAACACAGTGGTGCATACCTCTAAACCCAGCTACCTGGGAGACTGAGGCAGGAGAATCACAAGTTCAAGACCAGCCTGAGCACTTAGTGAGAACCTATCTCAAAAATAAGCTAGTAAAACAAAAAAGGTTGTGGACGTAGCTCAGTGGTCGAGTGCCCATGGGTTCAATCCCCAGTCATAAACAAACAAACAAACAAACAAATAAACAAATATTGTACGGGACCTACTTGTATTAAAAAGTTTTCCTTGTTTACCTGAAATTCAGATTTCAGTGGGCATTGTCCCAAATGTTGCATGGAATATAATTTATGCTCAGAGTTACTTGTTATTTACTGAAATTCAAATTTAAATGAGGAGCGTGTATTTTTATTCCCTCTGTCTGTCAATACTTCCTTAGCTCTCTCACTCCTGAGTCTACCTGGCCTGAGTGGAAGACCTGGACTCCCTGCTCACCCCACACATACATTTGGGCCTGACTGATTCCGTCGTGTGTACCTCCCACCCTCTTCACTGCCAATCTGGGGACATTTTCCCATCCACAAGCAGCAGCAACAGGGCTGCAGGCACTGCCCTCCCCAGCCCTCTGCTCCACCTCACCACTCCAGGGCTCTCCTTGCTAGAGCAGAAAGAGGCCTGGAGTTCCATGCAGCCTCACCTTCCTTAAGAGGAGAAGCAGAAGCCTGCCCTGAGCAGGGGCCATACTTGACCCAGGCTGTTCAAGTGACCCTCCCTAAGCTCTCCAGCCTGTGTGGGTCACCATAATGCAGAAGATGGACTGATCAGGATCCCAGGGTGCATGTGTGAGCATCAGGGCCTGTGTGCAGGCACACATGTGCTCACACATGTACAGTCAAATGGAAAAAGCAACTTCCTGTCTGTCTCATACTACTTTCACATGAGCATCTCTTGGGCTATCTGCTAAGCTCAGTCATAGCCTCTGGTCTGGTTTCCTGGACCATCTCAAATTGGTGAGCAGGTCCTCACTCCTGTCTACTTTGTGCACCTCAGCACCAGCATCACATCATGGGGAAGCCCGTGGATTTTGGTTCCAGAGAACTTGGGTTCAAAACCTCGCTCTGTGGCTTACTAGCTGTGTGACCTTGGACGGCTTAATCTCTCCATAAAATGGGGCTAATGAGAGCTACCTCAGGGTGCTGTTGTACCTCAGTGCTTGTTCCTGGCACCATACTTGGCATAAGACAAGGGCTCAATAAATAGAAACAATGATGATTATTGGTGTCATGGTTGTCACTATAGAGTTGCTCCCAACCCAGGGCTTCAGAGAAGAAAGAAACACACTCCTTGGGGAGTCAGGCTGTAGGGTTCTGTGAACTTACCCATTAGGTAAACAGTTGTGGAAGGCAAGGCTCAGACTTGTCAGACAGCCAGGCCCCAGTACACCCCCTGGCCCCCACATGCAGTGGGTTGCTGGGCCTTCTCCACTTTACCTAGTAAAGATTTGTCTGGAATCTGGGCCATTTTCCCTGCCCACACCATCCTTGCATTTTCCTGCCTTAAGGCCCTACTCGTGATACCCTCTTCCCACTTCTCATGGTCTAAATCCTCCCTTTCCTAAGAAAGTCATCTCAAAGGCTTTCTGTGTGGTGGTCCCAAGCAGAACTCAGGACTTAGGGGTCTATGTATGATGCCAAGGAAAATTTGGGACCAAGATGATACCCTCACTGAGAAGGCCTCCCCAGTGTCAGGAGGAGAGTGTGGACATCTCCTGGCAACAGGTGAAAGAGGTAGGGATAAGAGCTCTTGCAGTGATCGCATGGTCTCCTCCGGGTTCCTGGTCTGCTCGTCCAGCCATCAGTGTGAGGACTGGAGGCCAGGGATTCAAGGGCATTCAACCACTCATCTATTCAAAAGCACTCAGTGCTGTCCGTCCACTAGGCATTGTGTTAGTGCTGGGAATTCAGAACTGAACAGAGTGCCTGCTGTTATTAGCATCCCCTAGAGTCCTCACCTGCTGGAGAAACTGATGGTCAAAGCTAAGAACAATGTCTCTCAGGACCAGCTGAGTGATAACCACAGGAAGAAATGGTCTTCTACCTCCTCATTCAGTCTTCCTCTCTTACCCAGTACCCATATCATTATACCAGAGCATCCGAAGCTCTGAAAAGATCTGGCAGAGTACTTTAAAACATGAATGTCTGTCTGTCTCTCTATCCTCCTCCTCCTCCCCCCCCCTCCTCCTCCTTCTTCCTGGCTCTTGTGTCCTGAGAAGCTTTCCTCTGCCATGTCTTTCCACCATGATATTCTGCCTCACCTTGGGCCAAGAGCTATGGAGTGGACTGATCCTCAGAAACTGGTGACCTTGGGATGTGCTCCTATTGTTTTTGATGCCTGTACCAAGTTTCTCAGAAGGCAAATGAATCAGCTTTGGCAAAACAACACATGCTAACTCTTGCTGCAGGGACCAGAGTCAGAGTTTTATGGAAGCGGAAAAGCCTCAGGGTCAGCTGCCAATTCAATGAAGAACTGAGTGCCCTAGCTACTACCACAAGGAGCAGAGTGACATCTCCACAGAATCCTGAGACATAGCAAACAGCTGCTTTAAATTTGAATGGTTAGTTGTGCAGCACTGATTGACTGAAACAATAATATCAGTTCATTTGTTCTCATCTCATTCTTTTAAATTTCTGTTTAAGGTTCAATTATGTGACTATGTGTGCATTTATTTAATTACCTTCTACCTAAGGAGTATTTTGCTTATTTGCCCTGATAACATTGCAATGGATACCACATTTAATACTAACACTATTAAACAAATTAATTTTTACAAAGGCCCTAAAACATGAATGCACTTATGAATCAATGAATCAACTGAAAGTTATATTAAAATTCAGGTTGTGCTTTAGTAAGTCTGGAGTGGGGCCTAAGATTCTGCATTTCTAACAAACTCCCAGGTGATGAAGCTGATTGTCCATGTGTCACATGCTGTGAAGCAAAGGCCTAGAGGAAAATCAGATATGTTCACTGTTGCCCCAGTGGGAGTGGGATGATGAGGCCAGCATGACCAAATTGGGTTACATAACCCTAGGCCTCAATGGGGTGGTCAGGCAGGTATGTAAGTGCCTGAGACTGTTGATGGGGAGGGTGAGGTATTCTGGGAGTGTTCCAGGTTGGTGTAGCAATCAGTGAGGCACATAAGCGATAATTTTGTGGAGGGTGCCAGTGATGGAATAATGGCTAGGCATGTGTGCTTTGGAGCTGGATTGTCTGGGTTTGAATCCCATCTCTGCTATATACCAGATGTTTGACCTTGGGCAAGTTACTTAGCCTCTACATACCTCATTTTTCTCATTTGCAAAGTGTGAACCTTGCAAATTGTGAAAATAAAATAAATGACTTGATCCTTGAAAACTTCTTAGAACATAAGTGCCTACTCAGTTAAAGTGGGGGTTTTAACTACATAAAGAACTGAGAGTCGAACAGGGCTATACGGTGGAGAATTGCTCACTCTGGCGAAGGCCAGGCAGTGTCTCGGTTTCCTGTGTGCGTGGTTGTCATTTTCCAGGCTTGGTTTTCTGAATAGGCAGGAGATAGGAGTAAGATGACACTGATTACCAAGTAGCTTCTGACTGATAGGAGCCCAAGCAGGCTGGGAGTGGGGCTGGACTGAGGGGGTACTTGTGAGCAGGAAAGGAAACAAAGAAGGGGCACACTTTATGGGATGCTAAAAATACCCCTAGAACCTCTGCATTACTTTACTGTGCCAGGAAGCCTGCCAGGCCAGCCCTGTCTACCTAGGTCAAGAGCAACAGGGATTACCATTACAAGAGGGTACTTTTGGGAACTGGACACTACATCAGTCAGATTCACATCTCGAGTTTCTAGAGCAAATGATATGGGTATGGCTGCCCCTTTCTGGACACAATCATTATGGAAAGCAACTGTCTCTTTGCTAATCTTCTGCCTCCAATATTACCCTTAGCCAATACCTACATGGTCTCCTAGAGGGTCTTTCTAAAGCAAATCTAGCTTAAAACTCTTCAGGAGCTCCCCATTTCCTGTAACATGGCATTGCTTATAAGACCCTTTAAACTTCACTGTACACTTCTCTCATTCTTTCCCTCATTCCTCCTTCTGGAAGCCCTACCTGTATGCTTTCAGGTCCCCTACGAGGTTACACTCCCTGCATGTGATTCCCACATGCTATTCTCTCTGCTTAGAGCTCTTTCCCCTCTTCTCCGCTGACTGATCCTACTTGGGCATCAGTTCTCAGTGCAAAACTGCTTTCTCCGGGAGGCTGTCCCTGACACCAGGGAGCAAGTGCCTTAGTGCTTCATTGTGACTCTCAGTCTGGCTCCCACTGGACTATAAGCTCCATGAGGAAGGACACAGATGCTTTCCTCTTAGAAGCTGATGGGGCTGGGGATATAGCTCAGTTGGTAGAGTGCCTGCCTCACAAGCATAAGGCCCTGGGTTCAATCCCCAGCACCGCCCCCCCCCCAAAAGACATTCCTCTTAGCAGCTGGCATTTCTCAAACACTGTCTCTGGGACAGAATTGTTAGGGTTTTCTATGGAGTTTCCTAGAAACTCCCATTGTAGCCTCTCTTGAGGAGGTGCTCTTCACACCTTTCTGTGCCTAGAAGCACCTGGAGCTTTCTTTAGGGACATATTTCCAGGTCCCACCCCAGTCCTTCTGAACTCTCCCAGGGAGGGGTTGGGAGTCTGTTTGTTCACAAAGATCCCCTGGTGATTCAACCAGTCAGACCATCAAGGGTGTGTGGTGACCACCAGAGGACCGTGTCTGGTATGATCATCTCTGGTGTGAGAGGGTGCTCACTGAGGAGTTTCTGGTCTCATCAGGTCAGGCTTGATGTGGGTGGGAGGTCTTCCCTAATTGCAGCTTTCAAGGGATTCCCTGGTCAGTTTGCAGTCATTGCCAAAGCTGCATGTCAGTATGTCCACCCATAGCTCCTGGGGTGCATGAGACTCGACAGGGAGGGCACTGGTAAAATGACTTAGGGAAGAGAAAGAAGCACTGCTGGACCTTCTACAGATTGATCTGTACTGCTGGGATGGTAGAAAGTCACCTCCTCCACCCTTTACACTGTATGCCTGTGTGGGAGAATGACGGTTCCAGCCCAAGACCCCTTCAAGATAATAAAGTCGGGAGTAGATCCGCTGGTCACAGGTCAGTTTTATCTAGGTTCCATGGGATCAGCTGCATAGAGTGATAGCCTGAGTCCCAGACTGGGAAGCAAAGACACCAGCAAATTGCCAAAAGATACCATAACTTGGGCACACCTGTGAAAAGCAAAGATAGGCACTCTCCTGGTTTTGCTGAGCTACTAAGACCTAGAGACCACATCAGAAATCCTTATGTCACCCGGAATCTCTGGTTGTGCACAGACAAGACCATCTACCATCTGTTGACCTGTTCTGAGAAGCAGAAAATCAAGGGTTTCAGGTGCAGCATAGTGGGATATAGGCTATCAACCCAACAAGAAACTCCAGGACTTTGGCAGAAGCCCCCACAAACTATGAGGTCCTTAAGGGGACAAGGAATAGGTGGTGCTAGGGGTGGGTGATAGAGAATGGCTTATGTCTTTGGGAAGGCATTTTTCTTTGGGTACAGAAGGAGATTTCCCACTGTCAATGGTGGGGATATCTCTATGATATGGTCCTAAAGTTGGCAAGGTTGAGGAAAACAATGTCACTTAGGAGAGCCATGACATAGATTTGGAGGCCTGGGGGAAGGGTGGTGAGGAAAATACTGGTTATCCACAAATGGGCTATGGGTTCAACCTTGGATCTGAGAGGAAGAGTTGGGATCATAGGTAGAAATGTGTGGCATACAGGAACAAGAATGGTGGTTGGACATGGAGGTCAAACTGGGGAACTTGAAGAAGTGAGATACATGATTGATAGTGGCCAAGGTACAACTTGAGTCCGAGAGAGGTTTGGAGTCCCTGCTGGAGAACCAGAGATTGATCTGCAGCTTGCCCTGCATTGACGACTCTTCATCCTCTCTCCCACCAGGCGCCTAGATGCCAACCTCATCTCTCTGGTCCCAGAGAGGAGCTTCGAAGGGTTGTCCTCCCTCCGCCACCTCTGGCTGGATGACAACGCGCTCACGGAGATCCCCGTCAGGGCCCTCAACAATCTTCCTGCCCTGCAGGCCATGACCCTGGCCCTCAACCGCATCAGTCACATCCCTGACTATGCCTTCCAGAACCTCACCAGTCTTGTGGTGCTGTGAGTGTTGTCCTGGCCCCATCCCTGGGCCTGCAGGCTGCATGTTTTCTCATTGGATCAGAAACCTGGCTACCTTTGCTTTTCTCTGCATGTTGCTGAACATCCTGATCTCTGTTTCTTCTTTATAAGAAGGATGAGAATGTCCATCCTCCTCTGACTGCATAGGATTATCATGAAGTCAAATGACATTAGACCTACTGAAGTGCTCTAAGAGTCACTACAGTGCCAGAATACTATAACCAGAAAATAGGAATTTAGCTATCATTTTCTCACTGTGCACATATAATAACCATACCTTGCTAATTGGAATAGAAGTCAAGAATTTCTTAAATAATTTCTACCATATTTGATGATCAAATGATGCAGTTATATGTTCTGGCACAGGGATAGGATAAATTTGCCTCGTTCTCCAGGTCTAAAGAGGCAAAGAAAAAGCCATCACTTGTAATTAGACAGCAAAGCCCCATCAGGGTAATTACCTGGGAGATAGCATCCCTGGCAGGAATTGGGGACTGGGGTTAACTCTGCCTTCGCAGTGGGAACTTTAGAGTGCAAATTAGCTCCCAGCTAATTGCTGTGAATGATTGGTAAGTTCATAGGGTAATTACTAAGGGCTTGGAGGTCACATGTAATTGCTTTGGGTTACACACTAATTGCTACAGGAACATGTGTGTTAGTGACTCTGCTAAATGGCAACATTACTTCCCCTGCTCTTGGAAATCTGGTGTGGTTTTCCAAGCCAGGGAATGAATGATGCTTAGTTCCATTTGAGAGATGAAAAGACAGGCACCAATTTGTGGGTCTAATTCTCTGTCCTGGGAGATTAGACAACCAAGATGAATGTCCTTATGGAGCACACCCTTCCCACTTCTGGGAGTTGGTGATGGTTTTCTGGAGGGTCGACTGAACAAGGTGATTGGTCTCAACTTTGGTGAGTCCAACATCCCTGTGACGACATGAGGGAATGAGGTCAGGTCTCCGTGAGGGACGATGGAAAATTGAGAACTTCATCATGGGTCTCAGACACGTGGACAGCAGCAGGCACTTGTAGAACTCCTACATGGACATCAAGGGACCACAGAAGGATGACACACAGCTGTTTCCCTCAAGGGCCTTATAGTCTAATTGGAATAGCTGAACAAATTTGGGTACAGATAGTTGTATAACTGATGCTAACGTAGCCAGTTGGCTAGTACAGATTCTTAGTAGCATAAGAATGGAGGAGAGACTAAAGGATTATAGATGGGGAAAGGGAAGTTTAACAGGGGAGGTTCGACTGGTCCTGGACCTGGAAAAATTGTGGATTTAGATGAGCTAAGAGAATAAGAGTCTTAAGGATATGCTGAGAAGTCAGGGGTGTTCAGTGCCTGTAAATAGGCCAATATGGCTGCTGCAGAGGATCCTCAGGCAGAGTGTGGAGAGGAGGTTGGTAATGGGAATTTGGGGACTCACAATGTCAGAGCAGCGAGTTTGGTTTTTATCTGCCAGTGCGAAGGGGAATGAAGTGTTTCAGACTAGAGTTTAAAAGGGAGTATTTTAGGTTTAAGGTGAAGATGGATGAGAACAGGGACAAATCAGATACAGGAAGATCTGTTCAGAGGCTCTTATGCATCAAAGTCCAGTTTAGGGAGGTGGCAGAAAGGTTGGAAGGGAAGGCAGGGCTGTAAGCAATGTTTTGAAGGGATCTGGTTCACTGGTTTCAGAGGGTGGAAGCCCAAGAGGAAAAGGAATCATGGGTGACTTTGGGTTTGGTTGGGAGGCAGGAAGTTGGCATGAAAATCAGGCCTGTGAGAGAGCTAGGAGGCATGGGGACACACAAGGAGGGACAAGGGACTCAGGTGCAGGAGCAGAGCTGAAACAGAACCAGACTCTTCCCACAGGAAGTGGGAAGGACGATGGAGTTTAGTGACAGTTGGGTTAGAGGTGTAAAGAAAATAGGACAACTAAAACCTCTCTGAAAGGGGGGAATCTATTCCCAGAAAATGGGGGCTGTTTTCCCTACTGAAACAGAGGCAGGAATTTGTTACCCCCTCTGGATCTGATGGAGCTTTAAATCTCAAGGCTCACAAAGCTCCTGTCCCTCACCACCCCGATCTGGGGATGAGTTCTGCCTGTGGCCTTGATATCTGAGCAACATCTTGGAGGCCAGCTGGATTTTTACCCCTTGGATGTGATTTCTTCTTTTTTTTTTTTTTTTTTTTAATATTAGGGATTGAACCCAGAGGCTCTTAACCACTGAGCCACATCCCAGCCCTTTTAAAAGTATTTTATTTAGATACAGGGTCTTACTAAGTTGCTTAGGGCCACACTAAGTTGTTGAGGCTGGTTTTGAACTCATGATCCTCCTGCCTCAGCCTCCCAAGCTGCTGGGATTACAGGGGTGCATCACCACATCCAGCCTGAAGATGTTTTTAAATTCTTGAACTTCAATAATATAACCTGAATATGTCACAGGATATTATATCTGCTTTGCCTGGAACCATATATACTTTCAAGCAGCAGTTTCCATCTTCCTAGAGAATTTTTTGCATTATGTATTTTGTATCATTTTTGGATTCTTTCTTTCAGAAACAACAGTTACTCTGACCCTCCTTTGCATCACATTGATTAGTTACTGTTTTAACTGTTTTATCTCCAGCTTTCTCTCTGATCACTAAGTCAATTTCGGCAGTGATTATGCTGGTCCTTCTTTCAAATTTATTGACTAGATTTTCTCTTAATAATGTAGTTTGGGTCCTTTTTTAAAATCTATGATGTCATTTGCCTTTCATTTTAAAAAGTTCTGTTTTGAAATACTGTTTGGGTTTTTTGGTAGCAGAAGGCACGTGGAACCGATCCCCTCTGTTCCTCACTCATCAGTGATCCTTCCTTTTGTCTGGCTGTGCTTGGAGAGCTCTGTTCAGGGGTTCTGGCAGCATCCGCGTTGGGCTCTGTTGGTTCTCCCCTCCAAGCCGCAGTGTGTGGACTGAGTACCAAGGATGAATTAGGTTCTATTCCCTTTTTTGTATTCTGGTGGGATGGTGAAGGGTGGGGGTATGTTTTGAGGTGGCATCCAATAGTTGTTCAGACTCTTGGGCTCTGCTTCCTCAGCCCAAATGGTGTTAAATGTATGTGTTCATTCCCTCTGCTCAAAAATACCCTTGAGGCCAGACGCAGGATGCACACCTGTAATCCCAGCTACTCAGGAGGCTGAGGCAGGAGGATCACAAGTTCAAAGCCAGCCTCAACAACTTAGCAAGACCCTGTTTTAATATTAAAAAAAAAATGTACCAGGGATGAACCTGGGTTCAATCCCTAGTACCCAAAGAACCCTCCACCAAGAAAAAACCTAGAAACCCAAAGCTCCCTTGACTTTAAGCTATTTCCTGCATTAAGTGAGTTGCCTGGAGCCTTTATTTTACTTGTCCTTTCACTTGTTCCTTTTGGAAGCCAGAAGTAGAGGGGAAAAATAAGGACATTCAGTTAGCTACTTCTCTTGGACTTGGGGGTTTTAGGGAGTTCTTAGATTTTGCTTTCTCGCCAGTTCATCTTCTGGGGAAAGGAGCTGATAAACTATAGAATGTTCCCTTGGTCATCAGTTTTTGCTGTGTGTCTCTCTTGGCTTTGTTGCTACTGTTGATATTTGGGGTGGGTGGGGTCTGGATTTTGCTATTTTTTTTCTCATTAGGAGTTGGGAGAAGAAAATTCTGTCATTTATTTTCAGCTAGCTATTTATCTTGGAAACCTCTGTCAAACTGATCTCCTCCTCTCCTCAACCCATACCTGCTCTCACCAAGCCCTTGCACAGAGAGGCCATGCTCATTCCCACCTGCCCACTTCTGCGCACACTCTTACCTGTGCCTGGACCGCTCCTCCCTCTGCTCATGGGGCTCACCTATCTTCCTGGCCCTGCTCTGAATCACCAACTCTGTAAGGCTTCCTTGGTTCCTCTGGCCTCACCGATCTCCCTGTTCCCTTGGCATGTCCACGGCTCCCTCCAGCTGTTACAGAAAGCTTAGCCTTTAATTATGTGTTGTCTGCCGTGGTCTACCCTTGGCTCCCCTAAGTGCGTCTGGCCACTGAGTCAAGCTGGCTGGGTCGTAGGGAGCAGGGTCACAGAAGAAGCCTCAGACATGAGCCCCTGTGACATCAGGCGTCTCCCAGTGCTTAGCAGGAGGGTCTAGGTCCTGCTTTCCCTTTTCACTTCAACAAGAAGTCAAAACAGTATAACCTGTGACCAGTGCAGCAATGATGGCTTCAGAAGTCGGTCTTTCCTACTCCATTTGTCCTTGGAGACCTGGGGTCTAACGGGTCATTCTGTCCATGCTTCTGCCTCCGCTCTGCTTAGCTCCCCACCGGGTGTTCTCGTCTGTTCTGGCCCTGGTGCAATGGCCTCATTCTGAGTGTCTTTCCTCCACACACAGGCATCTGCACAACAACCGTATCCAGCATCTGGGGACCCACAGCTTTGAGGGGCTGCACAATCTGGAGACACTGTGAGTGGGGGAGTTCCTGCTCAAGCCCTGTCCTGCCTGGTGATGGGAACTGCATTCCTGGAGGGGGGTGTGGGCACCGGGAAGGGCCAGCAGGACTGGGAAGCTGGGCTGTGGCCCGGGGCTTGCTCGCCCACGTGGCCTTCCCTGGCACTTTCTATGGAATGGCACTCAGAGTGGATTCCTTCTTCCCTCAGGTGGGCGGAAGGTGCCCTGTGGGAGTTCAGAGGGCCCCGGGGAGTGGGAAGCTAGGATTCCTGCCAGCAGAGACCACCAAAAAAACAGTTTGTACAGAAATGAGACTGTAGGGAGTATTAGGAATATGACGCCTGGGGACTGGAGGGTTTGGGAGTAGTGCTGGGGCTGACTTGATGGCAGTTTTGACGTCTGTTTAAGGGTGACTGCTGACAGAAGAGAGAGTAATACCAGGGAGTAATGCCGGGACTCTGCCAACTGATCTAACTAGCTAAGTGATTAATGGGAGAGGGCCATTCAGCGCTCCAGCCTGACTATAAAAAGCACCCAAGCTGTTGACTCTTAAAAAGTCATATTATTCACACATCATCATCCTGGAATTCAGCTAAGGTCAAAATGCACCCAAAGCCTCCCATCACTTCCTCTGGACTCCCGCCAGCCCCCACAGAGCGGGCTGAGTGGGCCCCAGTTGAGCAAACAATTGGCCAGGCTCTGTAAGTGTGGCTAGCCATGTCAGCTGGGGTTCTTCAGGTCCCATGAGAGAGCTGGCTACCACTGCCACCTGGTGCAGGCCTGGGAGAGGGGCACTGAGGAGAAAAGGACCCCCAGGTCACCAAGTGAGCCGCTGAGGGTGGGAAGGGCTCACAGCGTCAGGGGGATAGTCGCAGTTCCTGTCCCACCACATGTCCCCTTCTCCATAATCAATTCCCCATTTTCCATACACTCCCCACTCCCAAATCACACCCCAGAGCATTGTTCCTGAGGTGAGGGATTTTTTCAAGAATCCAAAGCAGTGGAGGAGAAAATTCTGGAAGATAGTCTGTGACTGGGAAGCGATGTGTTGTGGAAAACCATTTGGCAAAGTCTATCCCTAGAGGCCTGGGCTGTCAGCACGTGTGTTTGTGCAGCCAAGGGAGTGGAGGCCGCGAGCGAAGCTCCACTCCTCTTTCCTGTGGTGGGACTCCCAGGAGCGGGGCTGCCCTCTTGGGCTCAGCCTGCAGCAGGACAAATGGCAGAGTGGGGCCCAGCTCCCCAGCATCCTCGCCTTTCAGTCAATTGCAGAGGAGTCGGGTATGGGGCAACATGCCCTAGCCTGGAGTCAGGAACATCGGAACCTGCCCTGCCACTGTGTGTGACTTGGGCCACATGCCCCACCTCCCTGGCTGTCGTAGACAGCTGGGCAGTTAAAGCCCACCACCATAGGAGAAAACTGATGTCCAGGGAGGTGGCATGACTTGTCCCAGAATAACTCCCCAACTTCCGGACAGAGCAAATCCAGAGTGAATGAATGAGAAAAACACACAGGAAAGTCCCTAGGACAGTGCCCTGCCATCCTCAACCACCTGGTCAAATGTGAATCGTGTGAGCCTACTGTGTGCTAAGTTTGGGAAGCTCCTAAAAACGAGAGATGGCCATTTCCTTGGGAAAGCCCTGGTCTCCATTAACCAGTCTCCTCCAGGAGACACAAGAGTGTTTGGGCCATTCTTGGAGGTGCCCTTCATCAGTAGGGCAAGAAGGAATTCAGTGCCAATGGCCTTGGAATGGGGTGGGGGAGCTGTTCAATCTGCTGGGAAGTCAGGTGAGGAGGGGGCATGTACACTGGGTGTGGGTTGGCACTTCTAAAAAGCCAGTGAGCAGCTGTTTCTTTCCTTTTGGGGCACGCTGCCTAATTCTTTCTCAATTAGCCATTAGATTGCTGCACCAGGCACTTGGCTCAGCTGGTGCTGGCTGAGTCACAGAGCAATCCTGCCGCTAAGCACCCACAGGACCTTTCATCTATCTACAGGACTTTTTGGCTCCAACACACAAGGCCCAGGGCTGCGCCCACTTTACAGATGGGAAAGCCAAGACCCAGAGACAAGGAACAGTTCTCCCACTTCACAGTGTAGAGATAGAATAGCCAGGTGGCAAAGCCATTGGCAACAGAGATCCCAGGGTGCAATGCCAGCTCCATCAGCTACATGACCTTAGTCAAGTCATTTCCTTCTGAGTCTTAGTTTTCTGACCTGCTATAGGATGCCATCAAGAGCACCTACCTTCGAGGGCTGATGTGTGCGTTAAATGAGGCTGCATTAGAGCCTGCCCTGCGCTCCATGCTCCTTCCCCATCCCCTCCTCTGAGGTCCTCCATCTCAGCAACAGCCCTCTCTTCCCCATCCGGGAGGGGTAAACCCTTCTTCCAACTTTTGATCTCCAATTAAAAAGGGGGAAAGTGTGTTCTTTATCCTCTATTCCCCAGAGCATTTTCTGGGGAGCCTGTAGGGGAAGCCAGATGTGGAGGGGGAGGAGTGGCTGGGTGAATGAAAGGAGAAAGAAATGATAGTCAAACCTTTTAATTGTTGCATAATTGGCACGCTCGGCAGCCTCGGTTATTACTCGGGAGCTTTCATGTGAGCTTCTCACTGGAAGGGTATTTCTCCCTGAGGCCTCGTAAATCTCTGCCACTTAGACCTCTCTCATCTCTGGCAGCAGAGGGAAGATCAAACCTCCACGGCCCAAGCTGTGGTTTGGCTCGAGTTGTGGTTTGGCTCATCTGCAGACTCCTCTTTGGAGGGAGAGGTCCCCCCAGTCTTACCACCTGGGGAGGAGGGGCCAGGTGCGGGCACGCACACTCGTGACCACACAGGCACCCTAAACGTGCACATGCGGTGCACACGCCACGTGGCACCCTTTACAATCCTCACTCCACATAGAGGCCCCCACCCCATGCTCAGCACAGCACAGAGATGGCCGCCGCAAACGCACCTGCGGAAACACAGCCTCTCATGCCCTCAGCTCTGCAGGCCAGGCTGCCTGGGTTCCAGCCCTGGCTCTGCCTCTGCAAGCTGGGTCAGCCTGAGCACATGGCCTCACCTCCAGAAGTCTCACTTTCTTCACCTGCACAATCAGCTACCACAAAAGGAAGGGGGAGGGCTGGGGATGTGGCTCAGTGGTAGAGTGTTGGGTTAGCATGTATGAGGCCCTGGGTTCAATCCCCAGCACCACAAAAAGAAAGAAAGAAAAATCAAGGGGGAAACAAGTGTCATATACCAGGCTCTCTTCACTTCAAAGGAACCAGGCAAATCGGAGTAAATCCAAATCCTTTGGGCAGGGCTCCTGCTGGACAGCATAAACCCCATAGATGCCACATGAAGCCCTGGGAGACAAACCTTGCTGCTCTCTGAGGAAGCCTGGCCTCATGGGAAGAGGCCCCAGGGATGTTTCTCCCGTTCCAGACTGTGCCTAGAAACCTCAGCCAGAGGCAGACAGGAGGTGCTCTGTCCTGCGTCCACAACTCCTGTCAGATCCCACAATAAAGATGACCCACCACCTGTTGGGAAATTCAGATCAGAGATGGTCTAGCCTTTGGCCTATGAAGTAGCAATTTCTCCCCTTTCCAGATCATCTGGGTTAAGGAGAGGAATCATGATAAAGAACCACAGTGGGTAGTTTAAGGGACCGGTAATCAGGTGTCAGAATCCCTGATCAATGCTTGCAATTGCAGCCTTGGAGACCCCACACAGCTGTCCTAGCCTGACAGCTAGGGATCTTCAAATTCCTGGTAATCCTTAAGAATAAAATTTGAGTAGGGAAGATACAGGGATGACAGTGTGACTCAGTGGTAGAGTGCTTGCCTAGCAAGCAGGAAGCCCTGGGTTAGATCCACAGCACCACAAAATCAAAGCATCTAGCAATCCCAATTGTATTCTGAGGGGCCTCTATATCTGGAAACTTATTGTCTGCATCTGAGCTAGAGCCCCGAGGGGGCAGGTCCTAGCATGCATGTGAAGACAGCAGTGGCTCAATTCCTTCAGCCTGGGCAATGATCTCTGGGCCTTGTTATAACCTTGTTAAACAAATCAGGCCCTACTGGAGACTGTGCTGGCTGGGCATTTTCCCTTGGAGAAGAGCCTGAGTCTTAGAACAGAAACGTCCTGGCCACAGCTCCTTCTCTAAATCACAACCAGCATTAAACAAGGGTCCAGCAGGGGAGGAGAGCAGGGCAGGAATTTATAGAATTCCTCATTATAACACAAAATTGTACATTCCATGTCAAACCTCCACTGGTGACAAATGCCCTGGTGATCTGTTTATGTGGAACATTTTTACTTCAATAGCCATTGTGGCTGAAAAATGGTCCCCTCTATTTTTGTCATTGAAACCACAAATACCAACAGGTTTTACTTTCAGCTGGCTCAGACTTGGCCCCCAAAGCATCTGGTACACCTATTCTGGGCCTGATGGTAAGCCTTTGGCCTGGAACAGAACACCAGGTAGATTGCCACAGAGGTTCTTTAGGGCACAAGGCATCCTGGAGAAGATCAAGGATTAGATTTGAACTGATAGATCTGGATTCAAATCCTGATTCGGTTACCAACATGTGATGTGTGCAAATCACCTGGCCTGTTAAGAGTCTCAGTTTCCACAAATAGAAAATAAGGATGGTATTTAACAATTCAAAAGACTGTTGCAGGGATCAAATTAAATGAGATAATCCATAGGTGCTTCCTTTGGGTTAGCTTTCTCTTTCCTGCCCTCTCACTTAATGTTGGATGGAATGTGTCTGAAGCTGGCAGGGAGGTTTTACCCAGAGGTGACTCATTTCCTCTCCAGGATGAATAGGAATTCCCAGGCAGTCAAGATGTGACTACTGTATTAGTGTCCTGTGGCTTCCATAACAAATGACCACAAACTTGGCGGCTTAAAAAAACAGCAATTTATTCTCCCACAGTTCTAGAGGTCAAAAGGTGAAAATCAAGGTGTTGTCAGGGTTGGTTCCTTCTGCAGGGTTTGAGGCAGAATCTGTTCCATGCCTTTCTCCTGGCTTCTGGTAGCTGATGGCTGGGCTTGGCAGTCCTTGGTTTAGAGACTCGTTCCTCCAAGTTGGGTGTGGGGGTGCCTCGCTGCAATCCCAGCTACCTGGGTGGCTGAGGCAGGAGGATTGCAGGTTCAAGGCCAAGTTGGGTAACTTAGTGAGACCTTGTCTCAAAAGAAAAGAAAAGGGCTGGGAATGTAGCTCAGTGGTGGAGTACCTGGGTTCATTCTCCAGTACCACACATATACATGTGTACACAAGAGACCCATCCCTCCAGTCTCTGCCTGCATGTTCGCAATGCCATTTTTCTCTGCCTCCTCTTCTTTTAAGAGTACTTATCAATGGATTTAGGACTCACCAGGCTGTTGATCCAAGCTGATCTCATCTTGAGATCCTTCGCTGAATTCCTTCTACAAAGGTCATTTCTTGCCGGGCAAGTAATCCCAGCGACTCGGGAGGCTGAGGCAGGAGGATCGCGAGTTCAAAGCCAGCCTCAGCAACTTAGCTAGGCCCTAAGCAACTCAGTGAGACCCTGTCTCTAAATAAAATACAAAATAGGGCTGGGGATGTGGCTCAGTGGTGGAGTGCCCCTGAGTTCAATCCCTGGTTTCAAAAAAAAAAAACAAAAAAAACAAAGGTCCTCTCTCCAAGGAAAGTCTCATTCACTCACAGGCACCAGGGGTGAGGGTTTGGGCATACCTTTTGCGGGGACTACAGGTCAACTCGATACAGCTATGAACTGGCAGGTTCCCTAGCAGAACCCTCTGGGAAAAGGCTGATGTGTAGACAGAAGGCCAGGTGAATCTTGCCAATTTGCCTTCTTATCTCAAGGCAAGTGAGGATCATCCTGAGCTCAAATCAATTCCCTGCCATTAGGAAAATTTGAAATTTTTGTCCTCAGAGACTATCTCCTCTCATTTCTCCCGCTACCCAAGCACTTTTTTTTCCCTTTTTTCTGTATTTTATTAGATACAGGGTCTCACTGAGTTGCTTAGGGTCTCACTGAGTTGCTGAGACTGGCTTTGAACTCTCAATCCCTCCTGCCCCAGCCTCCTAAGCCACTGGGATTATAGGCTTGCACCACCAAACCTGGCCCCCACCCAACCACTTATTCAGGAAGACCAGGCGGGAATTTTGTATCCTCATGTTACAGATGGGCAGCTGAGGCCAAGAGTGGATGACTTATCCAGGGCCACTCAGCTGATTAGGAGGCAGGATCAGAACTCAGATTTCTCTGCCCTTAGGCCAGTGAACCTCTCAGATCACACTGCCTCTGGAGGCTGAGAGTCGAGGAACTCTTTCCTCTCCAGTTTTTAATCATCTTATTTTTGTGGGTTTATTAGCTGCGAATTTGTGGGCTTTTGTGGCTTATAGAGGAATTTATTGTTCCATATAAAACCTTTTTTTTTGTTCTGGCTTCCTCACAGAACCACTAATGACTTTTAACAGGCAGAAAATTGAACTGTCCAGTGAGTTTGTCTTGTGTCCTGTGACCGTGACGAGTTATTAATAGTTCTTCCCAGTACAACATCCCCTTTCCCATCGCCCTGGCGTTGGGGGTAGCCAAGGTCGCTGCTCCTGTCTGTGCTGCCCCTTCCTCCCCTGCTGGAAATGGGGCCAAAACTTCCATTCTGAACTCCACCCCCACCCTCGCTCCCACAGGCACCCCCGCCAGCTGGTCTGGAATGGAGAGGCAGGGGAGGTTAATGGGAGGGACATTTGGCCATGGGATCCTTAGCAGATGCCATGGATGTTCAGGTCCATGTATTCAGCCCTTGCGTATCTG
Organism: Glaucomys volans; assembly: GCA_020662805.1. Taxonomy (NCBI): domain Eukaryota; kingdom Metazoa; phylum Chordata; class Mammalia; order Rodentia; family Sciuridae; genus Glaucomys; species Glaucomys volans. The sequence continues at coordinate 73,351 of JAJEJO010003484.1, forward strand.
TAGGAAGGAGGAACTGGTAAGACCCAGTTATCGCCACCCTGTTTTCTGCTGCCTCTTTAGTTTCATTCATTCCATGTTTATTGAGCTCCTAGTATGTGCCAGACAACCATCACAGGCACTGGGGGAACTTTTATGAACAGCAAACATGTAGCCCCTGCTATCGCAGAGACTAGAGGATTCTAGACCAGAAATCTTGAATTCCTTCAAACTTATCACCAATGTACTTTCCCAGCATTTCTGTCCTCATCACCCTAACCCCTTAACCTCGGCACATCCCAGGGCTCATCTGCTATTTACACTCTTTTCCTCTGGGCTCCCATTTCATCCCAAGGCTTTCAATACTCTATATTCCTTGACGACTCCAGCCCAGACCTCTCCCCAAACTCCAGACTGTCCTCTGGGTAGTCCTCGCACAGCTAAGGAGCAAGTACAGATGTCCCAAGCTCTAACCTAGAGAAATGCCCTGACATGGGCCCAACCCACTGAGATGGTAAGTCAGCCTTGCCTTGGGGCAAGGTCACCTTCATACAAGTCAGTTACTGAGAACCTTGGGGCAAATTTAGAACAGAGAGTTAAAGGCACGTATGGTGATGCACTTCTGTAATCCAAGTGACTCCAGAGGCTGAAGCAAGAGGATCTCAAGTCCATGGCCAGCATGGATAATTTAGGGACACCCTGTCTCAAAGTAGAAAATAGTGCTAGAGATGTGGCTCAGTGGTTAAGTGCCCCTGAGTTGAATCCCTGGTACCAAAAGAAGAAGAAGAGGAGGAAGAGGAAAGAGGAGAGGGGAGGAGGAGGAGGAGGAGGAGGAGGAGGAGGAGGAGGAGGAGGAGGAAAGGAGGAGGGAAGGAGAAAGGAGGAAGATGAGGAAAGGAAGAAGAGGAGGAAGAGGAGGAGGAGGAAGAGGAGGAAGAGGAAGAGGAGGAGGAGGAACAACAACTGGAGAAGTCTTGGGTGATGCTCCTCTTTGGAAGACAGATGCATGTCATGGACCTCCTGCGGACAGGGCGAGGCCATGGGAGGCAGTGACTTGGCACTTCAGCTTAGGATGGGAAGCATTTGTCAATAGAGCAACCTGACAATGGCCACTCTAGACCAGTGTAGGCAGTAAATGCTCCACCACCTCAAAAACTCAAGCAGAAATGAACCTCCATCCAACCCGATTCTCAAATTAGATTGCTGCTGTGGGGCCAGTTGGACTGTTACCTTTTCCCTATTCCAGTTCCAGGTTTCTGTGATCCAGGTGCTTCATTAGGACAGGGCAGCTCATAATCTCCATATCAGAGACGGGCGATTTCATGAAAATCAGCTCGCTCTTGCTTCGGGTATATTCTGAATGTTCTCTCTGGCAAGGAAGAGAGTGTAGGTGGAGGGAGGGTGTGTCTGTGCCTCTCAATAGAAACTGATGACAATTTTACTAATTGCTGCATTTATTAATGGGTGGCCTTTTATGTAGGTTGTTTAGAAGGTAAAACAATGCTATTAGTCATGAAGCGTTTGCTGGTTCCTGGCTTCCTAAGCACGTGGAGTCAGATTCAAGACAGAGGCTCCATCTGCGGCATGGGAAGAGCAATTAAGAGACATGTTCATTGTGCTTGCTTGCCTTTGTTCCAGGCCTTTGGGAGATAAAAGTGGTTGTGAGTTTACAATCTATCGAAATTTCTGGGTTTTGCGTTTTGCATTGCGGAGTTATGCTCACCCACGCTCCCCCGTGTGCTCTTATCTGTGATCTGGTAATAAACACAAATATTAGCCTTGAGAATAAAAATGTAAGTGGAAGCCCAATTAATGATATTCATCTTTCTTAATTGCTGCGAAAGTGGATAGACAAACTTGTGTGCCTGCTGTTGTCTGATGAATGAAGCATCTGTTCTAGCAGGCAATGTCTAGTGAAAGGAAGAGGTAACAGGGATTGGCATTATTTCGACAGCTACTCTGTGCCAATCCCTGGACCAGGTGAACAGAGCAGCCTTATGCAGTGGGTATCCATCTGCAGGTGAAGAAACAAGCTACGTAAATCAAGTGACTTGTTCAAGGTAATCTTTGGGGGCTGGGGCTTGATAGAAATGGAACCTGGGAGCGCTTTACCACTGAGCTACATCCCCAGCCCTTTTTTACTTTTTAATACAGGATCTAACTAAATTGCTGAGACTGGCCTCAAACTTGGAATCCTCCTGCATCAGCCGTCTGAGCCTCTGGGATTACAGGAGTGTACCACCACACCCAAGGCAATCTTTTTACACAGAAGACCAACAACTTTAACCCAGATAGCAAAGCCAGTAACTGTGGTGCATGCCTGTAATCCCAGCTACTCTGGAGGCTTAGGCAGGACGATCAAGTTCGAGAATGGACTAAGGAATTTTTAAAGACCCTATCACAAAAATGAAGGGAAGTGGGGGGCAAGGGCAGCTCAGTGGTAGAGGGTCCCAGGGTTTAATCCCCAGTACTAAAAAAAAAAAAAAATCACATGGTTAATACATAAAAAGCTGTCTAGCTTCCAAATCATAATTATTTGGCTTTGACATGCTTATAAGCACTTTAAAAACTCCTACAGAACCCTCCTCCTCTTATCCTCTTTCCCATTCTCCCTAAAATGTCTTCTTAGCCCTGCTGTTTGTAGCCTAACTAGGATCCAACTCTGGGTAGTATAGGAAGCTATATAAGCCAGGAGCCAAGAGGCCTGAGTTCAAGTTCTGACTCAAGGACTTTGAGCAATTCCCTTTTTTTTTCTCCAAGCTTCATTTTCTTGATCAAAAAAATGAAGAGGCTGGACAAGATGCCTGTAAAATCCTGCCAGTTCTGTCTGCTGGTCCACAGGAGACGCCCCAGGAAGATGAGGAGCTCATTCATGTACAACGAATTGCAATGCATTCTGCTGCCATGTATAACTAATTAGAACAAATTAAAATTAAAATCTAAAAAATAGATGAGGAGCTGGCCATTTCTGCCCAACCAGACAGAAAGGAGAGAATCAGGATATGGGTCCTTGAGCAGTGTAGAGCTTGGGTTGCCTTTTCAGCTCCTTTGACCAATTCCAAGGGTTTGCCATGGCTTTTGATTGGATTTGGCTGGAAACAGCTAAGCAGTGTAGGGGAGGCCTAGCCGTGGACAGCTGGAGTTTCCAGGCTGGATTCTGACTGGAGTCAGGAATGGTTTCTCTTTAACCTTAGCCCTTCCCCATCTTCTTCTAGCTTCCAGATGCACAGTCAGAACAATGAACTGTTCCTGAGCTTCTGGCTGATTCTGGGGGCTATTAAAGATAACAGATGGATGAATTTTCCATCTGAAGTTTAGGGCATCCTACAACAGAAGAATCAGTCCAAGCCTGTGCCAGGAGAGGTCTTCCCTGCAGTCGCCAAGAGGATGCATGTTAGAGTCAAATGCCAAAGGGCCAAGACTCCGCCCCAAAGTCACCAGCCACAAATGCTAGAGGGGCCCATTTGAAACCTTGCCCAGGGAGTTCAAATGATCATCTTCAACAATGAAAACTCAAATATGTGGCCTTGTGCCTGGCTGCAGGAGATCCAAAAGTGAACCCATATGCTTCCTGACCACAACAAGCTCCCTGTCTCATGGGAGCGACAGTGTGCACGTGGGTTACACCACTCCTGACTTGAACTGCCTGGGCTTCGATCCCAGCCCTTCCATGATGAGCTATGGAACTGTAGCCAATGATTACCTCTGTTTGGACCTCAGTTTCCATCTGCAAAATGGAAGTAATAATGGCACCGACCTCAGAGGTAGTCAATGAACTAATATATGTAAATCACCTAAAACCATGACCGCTGCATAATCACTGTTATTACTGCCACCATCATGGTGACCAGTCCAAGGCTGTGCATGCTGAGGAGAAAAACACCAGAAAAATGCTGAGAGAGTGAGTGAGTCATTCTAACTGCAGGGATGAGGTTGCACTCATGGAGAAAGGTACATTTGAGCCCAACTTCAAAGGATGATTAGGGTTTCCACAGCCGAGGATGTGGGGAAAGGGCATTCCAGGCTGGGGCAGGAACCGTCCACGTAAACATACAGGGTGTGAAGATACAAGGAGGTTGAAATCCAGATGGAGTTGAAAGATTGGTTTGGGGCATCAGAGCCCATTAAGGAATTTGAACTTTGTTAAGTCTTTGTTCTGGAAGCCTTTTCAGATTTTCAGTGGAGGAGAGTGACAGAGTCAGCTTTTCTTTTTAAAAAGATTTTTTTTTTTTTTTTTTTTTTGGCTAATACATTGTAGCAAAGAGTGTGGGCTTCAGACTCCCAACTGCCAGGGTTCAAATCCTGGCTGTGACGCTGAATTAGTTAAGGTAGCCTAAATTGCTGTAGCAAATAGACCAAAACAAGCACAATGACTCAAACACAATAGAAGTTTATTTCTGGATCATGTAACAGTCCAAGGAGGGAGTTTCCTCTTGGCGGGTGGCCCTCCTCCACATGGTGACTCAGGAACCTGGCTTCTTGGTTTCTTGCCATCCCCAGGGCCTCACTGTTTTTGGCATCTAGTTGGCGAAGAGGGACCATGGAGGAGACAAGCTGGCTATTTTATAAACCCTGGACTAGAAGTGGCACGCACCGCTTTGGCCCACATTCTTGGTGTGAGTCTAGTCACATGGCCCCACCCACTGCAAAGAAGGCTGGGAATTATGCTCTAGCTACCCTCCTGGCTATTCTTCCTGGTACAATAGGATAATGCTCTCCAGAGAACTTTCTGTGATGGTGGAAATGTTCTAGATCTATGCTTCTAATATAGAAGCTAGCCACATATTGCTATTGAACACTTTCGTGGCTAGTAAAACTGAAAACTGGATTTTAAAGATTTATTTACTTGTAATTAACTTAAATAGTCACATATGACTTGTGCGGATGGTACTGGACAGTGCAGTTATAGAGGAGAGAGAGGAAGACTGGGTATAGTGGCACACACGTGTAAGCCCAGTAGTTTTGGAGGCTGAGGCAGGAGTATCACAAGTTTGAGACCAACCTCAGCAACTTAGTGAGACCCTATCTCAAAATAAAAAGTAAAAAGGGTTAGGGACATAGTTCAGTGATAGAGTGTCCCTCTGACTCAATGCCAAGTCCAGTACAGGGAAAGAGAGAGAGGGATAGATTGAGAGGAATAATCAGCCACAGCACTTAGTGGCCAGCATAGTCAATGCTCAACCAATGTTATTCTATGGATGGCCTGAAAGCAGAGCACCTGATAGAAGTGTATACAGCAGTCCAGGGGAGAAAGCCCTCCTGCTTGATCCAACCCTTCCTGAAATCCAGCCCTGCCACTGAGACTTGGTTCAATAGTAACATCTCTATGAAGCCCTCATGGTCTTCCCAGGTGTGTGTGATTGCCACAGCCTCCAGAGGTCCTAACGCTTTGTATTTCCTCCAGGACCTACCCACATCCTACCAAGAGAGTTCACTTTGTCCATCCTATGCATTTGTCTAGATAGGAGCTATTTTTAACCCATCTCTCTACCTTCCTCTTTACCCAGTAGAATTCATTGTGTATTTGGGGACATTTGGCAACAAGTGCAATGAGTTTAATTTATCAATGGTAGACAGCACTGCAAAGACATGTTCCCTGGACAATTAGAACCAGAGATTGCTGCTTGCTCCATGGTACCAAATGAAGCAGGGCTTTGGCAATTACCCAGGTCATTGGATCTATGTAAACACTGCATGAGAAAATTCAGGCCACCTCACTGCCGTAGAGTTTGCAGAATCCTTTTTGACATTGGTACAATTTTTCTTCCCCCACATTTCTCTACAAAAATAGCCTTTGAGTTCACATGCCTTCTGCCATCTGTCTTTTCCCACTGTCTGTTACTCTACTCCTGGCAAAATTCCTGACCAGAAACTGCCAAGGAGGGCTGGAACCACTCAGTTTGGCTGCCTGGACGTGGGTCCAGTGAACTGTAGAAGGGCTCAATGGTAGCCAAGTCACAGGGGACCCATCCAATGGTCTCTGTGGCTCTGGGAAAGCCTGACAGTGTCACTCAGGACTATCTGCTGCCATTTTGACAATATCACAGATGTATCCTCTTGGATCCTAGATTCTCCTTAGAGTTCACCAGTATTCGTTATGAATCTGTTTATTTAGAGCTTTTCAATTAGTGATTCGACAAAAGTACTTGAGTTCCTGCTCTGTGCCTGCTTTTATTCTGGTGATTAGAATATGAAACAGACAAAAGTCATATGTTCAAGGTGCTTTCATTCTGGTTGAGTGGGAAGAAAACAAATGTCAGGTGATGATAGACTTCACGAAGGCAAAGAAAACAGGGTGTCTCCTTATCTATCAACATATAACAAATCAATATAAAACTTAGTGGTTTAAAACAGCACCTCATGATTTCTCTTGGATCTGTGGCCTAGCTGGGCTCCACCAGATGGTCCTTCTGCTAGAAACTCCTACCCTCCAGGCTCATGCAGAAGGCTCTAGTCCTCTGGGGGTTCATCAAGGGTTAGGGGGTCTAAGACAGTGTTATGGTCTGGATATGAAGTGTTCCCCAAAAGTTCCTGTGTTAATTCAGGAATGTTCAGAGGTACAATGATTAAATTATGAGAGCTGTGCCCTAATCAGGCCATCCTAGTTTGAATGGACTGACTGGGTGGCCAATGTAGGCAGGTGGGGTATGGCTGGAGAAGATGGGTTGATGGGGACATGCTTTGAAAGGGTTCATCTTCCCTGTGGCCCCTTCTTCCTTCCCTTTCTCTGCTTCTTGGATGCCAAGGAAGGAGTATCACTCCTCCACCACACCCTTCCACCATGATGTTCTGCCTCATCTTAGGCCCAGAGCAATGGACTCAGCAAATCATAGAACTAAACCTCTGAAACCGTGAACTCAAAATAAACTTCTCCTCCTCTAAGTTGTTCTTTTCAGATATTTTGGTCACAGTGACAAACAGCTGAATAACAGTGACCTCACTCACTGGGACCCTGCTGCTGGCTGTGGACTGCTCCTCTCAGTCAGAAGGATTGAGAAGGCATAGGCTGTGAGGCTCTTGTGACTTAGGACCAGGTCACACCATGTCACTTCCACCTCACTCTGTCAGTCAGTGCCGTTTACAAAACCAATCGACTTCAGGTAGATGCCACCCTCTGATAGAAGAAGCCACAAAGGATCTGTAGCCAATTTTAATTCAGTGCTCAGCACAAAGAAAAAAGTGAGTGACAGAATGTGTTATTTGAAATGAAATGGCCAGAGAAGGCCTCTCTGATAAGGCATAATTTGAACAGAGCCCTAAGTGAAGTGAGACCTAAGATAAGTCATATAAATATCTGGGTGGAAAGTTTTCTAGGCAGATGGAAAAACAAGCAAAGTCTCTGGGGCAGAAAATGTAATTCTTTTTTTTTTTTTTTTTGGACAGGGGGCATTACTGAAGATTGAACCCAGGGACACTTTACCAGTAAGCTACATCTGCAGATCTTTTTATTTTTTTTATTTTGAGACAGGGTCTTGCTGCCTTGCTAAATTGCTGAGTCTGGCCTTGAACTTGTGATCCTCCTGCCTCAGCCTCCAGAGTTACTGGGATTAAAAGTATGCACCACCACACCCAGCCACAATATAATTCTGTGTATTCAAGAAAGCAATTCAATAGTAAGGCTTTTCATGTGTATGGTGGGAGGGGTCAAACCCAGGACCTCATGCCTGCTAGGCAAACACTCTACCATGAAGCCATATCTGCAGCCTTATATTAGGGCTTTTAAATGAAGATATGTCCATGTTACTTATGGAAAAATACAGTTCTCATGTGACTGGAAAATTCCTAATGCAGCTGAGCCAAGTTAAAAGAGAACACCTGATTTTATTTTATTTTTGGTACCAGGGATTGAACCCAGGGCACTTAGCCACTGAGTCACATCTCCAGCCCTTTTCATTTTTTATTTTGAGACAGGGTCTCACTAAGTTGCTTAGGGCCTCACTAAGTTGCCTTTGAAGTCACAATCCTCCTGCCTCAGCCTCCCAAGCTGCTGGGATTACAGGCTCCACTGTGCCCAGCACAGAACATCTGATTTTAAAACACTGAGATATAAAGATGAATCATTCATGTAATTTAAGAGTAAAAAGTGCCCATCTCCTCCATCTCTGCTGCCTCTGTCCTCAGCTCCCCTGACCTGATGTTCCAGGCATCTTCTGCAGCCCCTGGTAGAACTCCAGAAACCCCAGAGTTTGACAAGTCCCCCCTGCTTCCAACCCCAATACCTCTGGTTTCAGTCTAAGGACTTTGCACACATCCTGGCCTCGGCTGGACCACAGCCTTGCCTTCCCACAGCCTGGGGGAGTGTCTCCGTGAGCTAATCAACGTTTGTCGCAGGGGAGGCCAGGGTGTCTGGTTCACTAAAGGGTGGAGCAGAGCAGAGTAGAAGGGGATTTATGCTGTAATTACCCAGGATCACCAGGGCAGTCTGAGGGTAATCGGGTAATTAGTGTGTGTATGGAGGGGGACAATTATCTGGCTCAGTGGCCGCCAGACGCTTGTCACTGCTCCCCTGGCCCTTGGGCTGGGTTCTTGGCTCTACCTGTGGACTGCTAAGTGCAATGGCCCTCTGGTGCAGAGGAGTCTGACATTATCTCTATGTTAACATGATATTTATCACAAAACCCTGCCAAGTCGCTCTGTAATTAAAGGACCTCCGCATGGTTCCCCTGCCCTGGCACTGGACAGCCATTGAAGTTGTCAGGAAAGGGGTGGCTTCAAAAGGGTAAGAAGATGGACTCGGGTCCCCCTGAGAGGCTCCAGAGGGACATTAGAACTGACCCCCCAACACACACGCACACCATTGCCAAAGGTTGGGACTGGGCAAGTCAGGATTTTAGAGGCATCAAGATCCCAAATTGGGCACATTCCCACATGGGGCTAACTCGTTGGCTACTGAATAAACTTCCTCCCCATTGGGCTACTTCTGTTTGTCATGAGCAGTTCTAAATCTTTCCTGATAAAAATAAAATTTGCCCTGTGCCTCTCCCATCTCTCCTGCCTCTCTGCCCTGTCGTCACCACTCCAGGCACAAACACAGAGGCCCCTTGAAAGAGGGAAAGGAATGAAGCTGGGATCACTTTAGGGTCAATATTCGGCCCCTATTGTCTGAAGAATGCTGTCATGAGCATCTTTATACAGGGCTGCAGATTTTTTTGTGGGATAAATTCCTAGACTGACAGCCTGAGTATGAATATTTTAATTCAAAAAGGATGTTGGTAAATTGTTTCTAAAAAGTTGCACACATTTAAATTCCCACTAATAGTTTATGAGAAAGCTTGTTTCCCCATATCCTTGCCAACTTGGGTTGCCACCTCTTTCAAGAACTACCTTCATTTTCTGATTATGCATGTGATATGTATTCATTGTTAAAAAAAAAAATGGAAAAGGGTAAGAGAAAACAAAGAATTGCTGTCATGCCACTATCTAAAGATTAAAAAACACTACCCATTTTTGTAAGACAATAGCAGAGACCACAGCCAAGGTAATCACCTGAGAAATTTTCTGGAATCAAGAAAGAGGCAAGGTATTAAAGATCACCCATTTGCCAGGTGCAGTGGTTGCACTTTTTAAACCCCCGCTACTCTGGAGGCTCAGGAGCATCTCAAGTTCAAGACCAGCCCTGGCAACTTAGCAAGTCCCCTCTCACCATTTCAAAATGAATGAATGAATGAATGAATAAAAGAAAAAGGTTTGGGGTGTACCTCTGTGGTGGAGTGCCACTGGGTTCAATCCCCAATAACACACACACACACACACACACACACACACACACACACACAAATCACCCCATTCTCCTGCCACCTCCCTTCATAGCTCCAAAGTCTTGAGAGACTTTCCTCAGCTAGTGGAGACTGCTCTGGGGGGGGTGGTTCCAGGTGTCCACACCCCTGAAGTGTGTCCCCCACTCCAAACAGTTCTACTGCCAGGAAGACTCCAAGCCTGAGGATTTGTGGAGTAGGAATGGTGTGCAAACATTCCAAAAATATGTTTCCAGACGTTGGCAGCTGGATCCAACAGATTGGAAAACCCATCTCTCTGGTCAACCCCAGAGCCAAGTTTCCATTTCTCAGGGACCCTGACATGCCCCGTTAAGCCTCTGTGCTAATGACGGCTCTGCTTTCCGTTCCAGAGACCTGAATTATAATGAGCTGCAGGAGTTCCCCGTGGCCATCCGGACCCTGGGCAGACTGCAGGAACTGTAAGCTCCTCTGCTGGTTTCAGCGGTGTCTCCTCCCAAGAGCAGGGATTGAAGCCAGCCTGGGCCTTGCTCACACCCTCGCCTCCTCGCCTCCCATGGCCCTTGTAAACTCTGTGGCCGCTGGCCCTGCTGATCCCCAGCACAGCTCTAAGCAGTCACAGGCCTCCTTAGCTTGGCTTTGAGCATCTCCTAGGGGTGTGTCATCAGCATAAGTAGCCCTGGGTCCTTCCAGCCTGGGAAGACACATGGTATGAGCTGCCTCCTGTAGCCTGGGCCTGGCACTGCCCCTGCCTTGGTTGGGATGTGTCCAGAGACAAATGTGGAGAGGCACTGGGGGCCCATTTACAGGGTTGCCACTCAGCACCTTGTCTCTAAGAGGACTGAGAATTCCCTCTGTTCCCATATCACAGTTCATTATTCTATTCACTGAGCGCCCACCATGCCCAGCACTGCACTTAGTGCAGAACAAAGAGTAAGGTAGACATGGGCCTTCCTCAAGGACCCTTCAGCCCTCCACAACACAAAGGAACACATGGGAAACAAGGAACAGGACAAAGCAGTATGACTCTAACTCTAAGCTATGCAGTGTTGGCTAAAATGACCATGGGAGACGGAAAAATCACTGAGGACAGGGGCATGCCGAGATTGGCCTTACAGAGTGAGTGGGTTTCCGGAGGAGAAGTTGCTGCCTCACTTCAGACAGCACAACAGTGCAGGCAGCAGAGCTGGCAGAGGGATGACCACCAGAGGGAGGCCTGCCTTGCTGGGAGGGAGGCTCTCAGAACCTGGGAGACGTAGTGTTCAGCTGGACTGGAATCAGATCAAGGGCCGGAAATGAGCCCCAGACTTTCAGCAGACACAGACCAGCATCTTCGTATCTCAAACTGCCACCTAAGATCAATAGGAAAAGCCCATGCCACCTTCCTCATTTCTTCCAGAAGGTCAAAGACATGAATGCCAGGTGTATGTAGCAGATAAACAATGGCTGGGCCAGCCGGAGGAAAGGATCTGAGACACTATGGGAAGTCCTCCATTGCCAATGAAGGAATTTTTTCCAAAGGGGGGCTGATTTTTTTTTCCTTTTGCCCTAAGACATGAAAGAAGGATGCCAATCAAGAAGGCATGGAGGAAACAGGATATGCCAAGGCATAGGGAAGTCCCCAAACATTGGGGAAGAGAGAGCCTAAGTTAGCAGGAACAAGAAAATACATGTGCATGGGGTGTGAGTGTGTGCCTATGTCTATCCATCCATCTCTATTTATCCATCTTTCTCTCCATCCATACAAATCCACCTATTTATATCCATCCATCCATCCATCCATCCATCCATCTATATCTACCCATCCATATCTATCTCTTGTCTATCTATACCATCTCTATCTATTTGTACATCTCTCTACCAATCTTTATCCATCCATCCATTCATCTTCTATTTCTTTCTATCCGTCCATATCTACTTCTCATCTATCTATCTCATCTCTACCTCTCCATCTGTGATCATTTATCCATCTCTGCCTGCCTACCTAGCTACCATCCACTTGGAGAAGGCTCCTTGAGGTTAGGGACTCTGCTTATGAACATCCCAATCCTTCAGAGCTTGGTCCAGCATAAGACACAAAGGCCATATTAAAATATACATAGATGAGTGAACAGACATAATGAATGAAGTAACATACAGGACTCAGAGGGTGGCACTGGCCTGAGGTGTCCAAGTTGAACTTTTGAGTGAAGAAGCATGAAGGTGAAAGTCATGGCAGGAGAGCACGGGAGAGTGACTCAGTGCAGAGGCTCTGGAGAACAAGAGGACAGCTGACAGGGCCTCCTTGGCATGGCTGTGTCCTTCCAGCAGAATATGTCACTTCTTGTGAAATGTTCTTTCCAACTCACCAAACACATAATTCCTGGCTTCCAGACCCTAGACCCTCAGCTGGGGGCTTCATTCCTCACCACCCCATGATGCCATCCCTGATAATTCAACCCCTGACTTTGTCCCTTGTTCCTCCTGCTGCTGTGGACACTTTGTGTTCCTTCATTTTAGGGCACTGAGGCCAAGTCAGCCTCCATTTAAGGAACATCCCTTGCCCTGGTGCTTTCTGCATCCCTGTTTTCCTTCCACACACCTTTGGCTTCCTCTGGGGGGACCCACCAGGGCTCTGGACATAAGTGATCAGGGAGAGGGGTCTCTTCTTGGAACCTGTACTCAGTTTCTTGCCCTTGGGATGTTCTCATGGGCTCCAGAGGCCCGCAGTCTGGGACTCCACCCCTCACTGTCCTCACACAGCCAGGGGAAAGGATGGATGTGTTGTTGAACCAAGAAAATTTGCAGGCAGAATTGGAACCTGGGGTCTCCAGGCTGATGCCCTTTGGTCTCACAGTCTGTGTAACTGTCAGGAAGCCCCCCATGGAGTCCCATTTTCTCCCTTTCCATACCTTCCCCTCAGTCCTCATTGTTCCTGGATGCTGTCTTTCAGGGGATTCCACAACAACAACATCAAGGCGATTCCCGAAAAGGCCTTCATGGGCAATCCTCTGCTGCAGACCATGTGAGTACTGCCTTTCTGTCTCTAGGTGCTGAGTGTCTTGGTGCAGGGGTTGGACAGAGGCTGGGGAGGGCAAGGGCCATTCTTAGAAAGCAGCAGGGAGGCAGGACTATGGGAGGGCTTGCCTTCTTTGTCCCTTTCCCGGGAGGAGAAGAAAGCAGAGGTTGGTCTTGGTCCCAGCTAAAAGGAGTAGAAATTGAATTAGGTGCTTGGGTCTTTTTCTTCCAGACACTTTTATGATAACCCAATCCAGTTTGTGGGAAGGTCAGCATTCCAGTACCTGCCTAAACTTCACACGCTGTAAGTTGGCACCTGAAGGCTGCTGCAGCCAGGGCCCCTCCTGCCCTCACTCCTTCTTGCTCTCTCCTGCCTCTGGCCTGCAGATCTCTCACCTGCAAGGCACAGTCCAACTGGGAGATGTGGTCCTCAGGTCTGTGGGCCTCCACTTTATTAGCCCTATTTCCAGATCTGTCTGGATTTAATGACCTCCCTTCTCCTCCAAGACCCATGGCTTCTTTCCATTTTATAGAAGGAATCTAGATCTCTCAGGTACTGACGGAGCATATGCCCACAACCCTTAACTTCTGATCCTGGGTCCATTGCTGAATGCCACGCTGCCTCCTCGAGGTCTTTACACATTTTTTGTGCACTTGTGTGCAGAGAAAAATGGAAAGGGAGAACCATCAGTTTAAAGCAGTCTAAGAACCAACAGATTCAAATAAAGCCACGGCAGATGGCAGGATACAGGAGACCCTACCTCCAGCTCTAAGAAACAAACCCCAGGAGCCAATGACTTTTCCAGAAGCACCCAAGATGTTGCCTTTTAAACAGAGACAATTGCCCGTGGATTTTTGTTGTTGCTCTGTTATAAGGTGAAGCCCAAGTGCTGAAGTTGTTCAGCTCAATCTGGGCTGAGGTCAGCTGAGTCAATTTAAGAAAATGGCTGGCTGGGTGCACACCTGTAATCCCAGCTACTCAGGAGACTGAGACAGGAGGGTTGCAAGGTCCAGGTCAGCCTGAGCAACTTAGCAAGACCCTGACTCTAATAATAATAATAAGAAGAAGACGGAACTGGGGATGTAGCTTTAGTGGTAGAGCACTTGCCAAGTATGTGTAGGTTCAAACCTCAGCACCACAAATGGTGGGGAGCGGGGAGGCACAAGAAAATGGCTGGTTGGACCCTGCTAAGTACCACCCTCTACCAGGGCCAGAGTGGCTGATTTGAGGGAGACTGGGAGATAAATGACATTTTCCCAAAAGGCAGAGTCTCTGAGTGGGGAGAAGACTGAGGGTCGAGACCCCCAATACTGAGATGCCCTGACTCACCCCTCAGCACTGGTCATCTCACTTTCCAGATCCCTGAATGGCGCCATGGACATCCAGGAGTTCCCGGACCTCAAAGGCACCAGCAGCCTGGAGGTCCTGTGAGTGGATCATCTCTCCTCCACTTGCTCTGCCTTCCCAGCTCCAGTCCAAGGAGCTCTTCTGCCTCTGGACCCTGGAAGGCCTTCCAAACCCTTTACTCCCCACCCTTGGCCTGCCTCTGCTAATGGTGCCACCCCAGGGCCATCTTCTGGTGTGCACTGCATCCAGGCCAGGCAGGGGTGGCAGGATGGGGCTGGGGAGGCTGGTTTCCCTCTGACTTCAGAGGTTCTAACCCTGGGTCATGGGTGCAGAGGACTCAGGACCAAGAGCAGAGTTGTGAAAACCCACCTCCTTTGTCTTTCTGAGGCTAAATTCCAGCAAAGTCATTCTCAAGAGTCCCTATTATTACACTCTGTCGTGTGGGGAAGGGCTGTCAGTGCATAGTAGGCCCTCAAAGCATTTTAAATGAATGAATGAAACAATCAAGCAAACACCCAGTGATTGTTAGGAAATGAACTCCCTGCCCCACATCACCCAGCTTATTCATGACATTGCTGGGACCAGAACGCTCCTCTGGGTCTCTATTGTCTTCCCCCTGGATTCATTGGCATGTGAGAATTTTTCCATGAGGGAAGTAATAGTTCCCCAAGGATGACCTTGGCCTTGGACCTTTACTGAGACACCCTGTGCCAAGCCCATTCTCCAATCTGTCCCCACAATCCTCTCCACCCGGGCCCCGGGATCTTTCCCTTCTTTCTCATCTCTTCTGCCTCCCACAGGCACAAGGAACAAACTCTGTGCTTCATTCCTAGCGTTCAGCTGGAACTTTTTTGTTTCTCTCCCTCTCGTGGCCATCCTTCTTCTCTTTAGCCCCCAGAGCACATAAGATTCAGTCCCTATCCTATAGGCTCAGTGTTGCTGGAGACCATTATGATCCATGGGGTGGGGATCAGACAGGGTGGGGGAGTGGGGATCAGACGGGGTGGGGGGTGGGCTGGGCCTGCAGGCACTGCCTGTCAAGCAGAACCCTTGGGCTGGGTCCCTCTCTATCTCCACTTCTCACCCCTAGCTCCTCCAGGCCTAGGGAAGTTTGGCACTCAGGCGCCATGCTCCTTCCTGTCCCTGAAGCCCCGCCCCCAGCCCTGTCTCTCCCACCACTTCTTTCTTTTGTCAGCTCTGTCCTCCCACGACAATATCAGGTCCAGAGCTGGAGAACCGTGGCTGGGAACGGCAGGGCCCTGGGCCTGGTGCCAGCTCTGTCTCTGTTCTCCCTGCAGGACCCTGACCCGCGCAGGCATCCGGCTGCTCCCACCAGAAATGTGCCAGCAACTGCCCAGGCTCCGAGTCCTGTGAGTGGCTCACAAGCATTCCACGGTCTTGGCATCACGTGCCTTACCCCATGTCCCAGCAAAGGCCTCCCCTGCTTCTTTCTGTCCCACTTGGTCTCATCTTTCTGGAGAGGGGAGCAACTTAGATTCCTGCTGAGAACCTACCCAAGAAGGTCTGGGCTGTCCTCAGGACAAAAAGACGATGGTCTTTGGAGTCAGACCTGGTTTGCTTGAGGCCCGGTTCAGGCCCTGACTAGCTGCATTAATTGGATTCACCCTTTGATGTCTCTGCAATCAAATGTAAAAAGTACATTTGTGAGCATTGAAAAATGTGTTAAGCACCTAGCACACAGTGAGTGCTCAATAAGAGGTGTCATTACTCTAATTTATACAAAAAAAGTTAATTTCTTCTGGGACTATGAAGATACCTAAGTGGCCTATAAATTAAAGCAAAGGTTTTTTGTTTTTTGTTTTTTTTCCTCTCTCCCTTAACTCCAACTTAAATCTGAGATTCCTCACCAGGGATCATAAGCCCACAGCCCAAGAAGGGAACGCTGACACACAGGTGTCCTAAGTCATGGGTTTCAGAGCCAATCTTGCTACTGTCCAGCAGTGTGTCCCTGGACAGATCTGTTCTAAGGTTCTGAACCTCAGGTTGCTCATCTGCTAGGTGAAGGCACTAGGCCAGATGTTCCCACAGGGCCCTGACTCCGATCCTCCCTACTGACACCATAAACAATGGCTATAGGCGCCATCCTCTCCAGCTGGCACGATCCGGCTTGCTCTGTGGTTCCCTCTTGCTGTCTGGGTGTCCTACTTCCCAGCCTGCCTCTCTCTCCTCAGGCCCTGTCTTCACAGCCCAATCCCTTCCTGCTCCTTATCCTTCAGGAGGATAAGGCAGCCCTATTGGGAAGAATACCAAGTTGCCCCATCCAAGCCCAGTAAGGAGTGGGGCTTAGCAAGCGGACGTGAAGAGAAGTCTGACTGAGGAAACTGGAACCCTCAACTATGTGTCCCTGTAGGGTCCCTGTGATCTTCAACTCCTTGACAAGAAAGCACAGCCCGGCAGAGCTCCTTCTCCTGCCCTCACATAGCCATGGCTTCGCCCCAGCCCTGCCTTTCTCTCTTCCCCAGGGAGCTGTCTCACAATCAAATTGAGGAGCTGCCCAGCCTGTGCAGGTGTCAGAAGTTGGAGGAAATGTGAGTTTGGGGGCTGGAGGCAAAGGCAAGCGAGACCTGGCAGGTCTGGGGGGATTCAACTCAGCAAGAGTTGAATCAGGCTCAGAACTTTCTCCCTTCTCTGAGTTTGTTGAACAAAGGCATTAAGGCTGGGGGCTTGGAAGAGGACTGACTCACAGCTGATGACAGACCCAGGAGCTGGTTCCCTGAAGGAGTCCCAGGGTGGCTCCTTGTGAGTCAACAGCAACACAGAAATGCAGTGCTGAATGAGGAGTGGGGATCGGCTCCGCGGTGAAGCACTTGCCTAGCCTGTGTGAGGCCTGGGTCCAATCCCCAGCACTGGGAAAAAATTTTAAAAAAGAAGCTAGAAAGAAAAACTCAGTAGTGATGAGGGACAAGGCCGCATGAGGGCCTGGTGAGCTGGATGTGAGAAGGCTTCAGAGGAGCTGGAAGCGCGCTGCATTTTGGAGCATGCACTCTCATTTCCCACACCCCATAAACGCACGCGTGCACACACACACAATCCTTAGGATTCAAGTTTCACAAGGAGCAACATCACTTCAAAAATTCTCTAAGCCCTGTTTACCCGGCTTCTGTTTCCTCAAGCTAGTATGGCCTCCTGGGCTGCTGTGTATCTATACTTCTAGGCAGGGCGATCCTTTGTAGGGCCAGGGCAAGAAAGATGTATAAGGGGTCTGTCCTGTTTGTCTGGGTGACAGTAAAGAAGGTGCTTTGACACTGCAAGGCCCAGGATCCACCTCACCAGTTCAGTGAGCCCTGCTCCCTGGCTCAGGCCAGTCCATTGGGCTGTCCAAGGCCTGGGAGGTGCTCTGCTGCTGGGCTAGGATCTGGAGGACCCATGGCAGTGGAGGAGTGTGAGGGGCAGTTCAGCTGGGACGGGAGCCAGGCCCGGTGGGAACATTGGAAGCTGACTCCCTTTTGGGCCACAGGGATGGTTTTGTGGCTTTGTCTCCTGACCCACTTACCCAAGGCAACCGGATCTCCCTGTGCTCCTTTTAATTCTGGTGACATCCGCGGGCTGGGCCCTTTCTTCCTGTGCCAGGAGAAGTGGGGGGCTTTTCTTTCTTCTTCCCAGTGCTCAGGGGGCGTGGATCAGAGCCAGAGTCTGAGCCCGCAGGCTCATCCAACCTCTCTTGCTGCCCTAGCGGCCTCCAACACAACCGCATCTGGGAAATTGGAGCCGACACCTTCAGTCAGCTGAGCTCCTTACAAGCCTTGTGAGTACCTGCAGCACCCAAGGGTGGGCCCTGGAGAAGCCATTGCCAGGCTCATACCATAGCACATATGTCCAGGTACATGACATGCACACAGACTGCCTGCCCCACTGCCCCTATTCCCAGCACACACACAGGACAAGATGGTACTTGGGGGCCATGAGGCTGCAGAACCAAGCTGCTGCGTCCCTGTTACTGGTGCCACAACCAGGCTGGGAGTTAGGTGGCAGCAAGGCTAAGGTCACTGCTACTGGCGGGAGGTCAGACAGGAGGGGATCCCAGCCTGGGAACAATGAGTTCTCCACATGTCACTGTCCTCTCCTATCACACATTCTCTGTCCACAGGGACCTAAGCTGGAATGCCATCCGATCCATCCACCCGGAAGCCTTCTCAACCCTGCGCTCCCTGGTCAAGCTGTAAGAGCCCACTGACTCTCCTCCAGGCTGCTAGGGACCAATGGGGACCTCCAGTGGGGGCAGAAGGGCCACCCCTGGTCAGGAATATGCATAAAAGTTTGACTACACATGCCAGGGATCTGGGCTCCTGCCTAATCAATCATTCTGACAGTCCGTTTGACACATTGTGGGGCATGATAAACAGGATCCGCCTCTTGCAAGCTCCAGAACATCATCTGTTAATGTTCTGCCAAATTTTGGCAGCCTCAGTCCTCCCCACGTCCCCCTGTCCCGCCTACACTCCACCCCAGCCCTTACAGGCTCTACATGCACCAGCAAAAGGGGTGTATGGGCCTGGAATTCCACACCACCAGAGGGTGGTGTCTGTTGGGGGACCCAGGGTCTCAGAGAGCACAGAGGTCGCGCTCCAGCATTACTGTAAAGGCTGCCATTCTGCAGAACAGCAGGGGACCAGAGGTCTGCTGATTTCCATAGGATGTAAACAGGGAGCTTGCAGGTTTGGCTACAGGGTCATTATTCAGGGGACTGCCACACACTGTGGTACAGGTTATTGATTGCCCCGGGGTCCTACTGATGTCCTACCTCCCTTCCAAGTTGTATATCCCAAAGGCAGGTTGCCCCGAAGGGGCCCTTTTCTAATAACACAGAGATTCCTCTGGGCTAGCTCCAGCCCTGGCTGCAGAGCTTATCTGGCCCCAGACCCTCACGTCACAGGTGATGTCTCCAAGGTCCAGGGGAGAGGCTCAAAGCCGAGGACAGAGCCCAGGGCTCCCAGGCTGCAGTCTCTCCCCAGGCTGCGGCTTTCTGGGCTCTGCGCTGCAACCTTGCAAAACTCTCACCTCCGTCTTCCCTCTACTGTTTGCTGTACTCCTGCCAGATAGGTAGGGCAGATATTTTTATCCTTTGAAAGTTGAGGACATTGGAACTCAGGCAGATTTGTGACTCCCTTTGGTTACACAGTGAGTTGGTGACAGTGCCAGGTCTCCTGCCTTCCAGTCCAGGGTTATTTCCACCACGCACCGTCTGGAGTGGAGGTGTTTGCCTTGGAGCCCCAGCTTCCTCTAATGCTTCTCCAGTAGAAGACCATGTATGTCCTCAGTTCTGGCTCCAGGCAGGCACTACAGGACGGAATGGATGACCCAATCCCCACTGTAGCCAGATGCCCAGCTCTGTCTTATTCCCAACTCTGGCCTCTGCATCATCAGAGGAGCAGAGGAAAGAAGGAGGAGGAAGCAAACAGCAGGCAGGTCCCCTTCAGGGACAGGCAGGGATTCCTGGATGGTCTGAAGGGCTATGTTACCTATAAATTGGGACAACTTGGCATTAAGCGAGAACAGCCCCTGGAATGTAGCTGGCACGTGATGTCTGTTGAGTGACTGAATGAACGAGTCCATTGTAGATGTGCCTCTGGCAACTCTTGACCACCCTCCTCCCCAGCGCGCAATGCTGTCTTCTCTCTGTGCTCATCTTCTATCCTTTGCTCCTCTCCTCTTGCTTCCATCCCAGGCACACTGGCCACACCCTCCGCACAGCCCTGCCCCCTCAGCAATCCCACTGACTGCCAATAACCCTGACCATCCACTGTCCTAGGGACCTGACAGACAACCAGCTGACCACACTGCCCCTGGCTGGGCTAGGGGGCCTGATGCATCTGAAGCTCAAAGGGAACCTGGCTCTGTCTCAGGCCTTCTCCAAGGACAGTTTCCCAAAACTGAGGTGAGGGCCTGACTTTTCCCCACGTCTAGGTCTGTTTGCCCCAGGGCTGCTGGAGGCCAGGGAGGGACAGAGAGAGAGCCATAGGACCTCACCCCAAGAAGAGCCCAGTGGCTTGAAGTTTGCCTGAGAGTGCACGGAAGGTTCCCTGGATCTCCTGTCTGGTCTTAGACATGCCTCCCCTTCCTCCGCGTCTCCTTTCTAACATTTCCCCCATCCTAAGTACCACTCCTAGGGGACCCTGGGACCTATGAGGACAGTAGTAAGCAGAGTTGAAGGCCCTTGGACCTCCTCCCTCTTTGCCTGGTTCCGCATAGCCAGACCGTCCGTCCCCACTTTGGCAGCATCTGAGTCCCTGGAATTAGGGCAGAGCCCAGGGCACTGATGAGTGGAAAACAAGCCGCACAGCCAGTCCCTGGTGCTAATGACATCCAGGCCTCCTTCGTGCTGCGGCAACGGCAGTGCAGCCTGTGTGGCCTGAGCCTTGTCTACTAGAAACTAATGAAATGCCCAAGGTCTTTGCCCTCACCCTCAAAGGGTGCCAAATCCAGCTCTGATGTGCCCATAGGGACAGGGTAGGGTGTGGGTCTCACAGAGGGCAGGGGTAAAGCTCCTAGGAGAATCCCTGCCTCCTGCCATAAAAAAGAAGGGTTGCTGCCTGGGCTGGGGAGCAGAGCACTCGAAGTGCTGTGTGACCTTGGGAAAGTTGTTCCCCACTCTGAGCCTGCTAAGAGTGCTCCTTAAATAAAGGGCAGAAATTTCTTTCCCCAACTCAGTTCTGAAAATGAATGAGGAAAAGACTGGCATATGCCCCGAGCCCTTCAGAGTCAGGCTGCAAGACTCTAGCAAAGAAAGTCCCAGAGGCTGCTGGCATAGTGAGCAGGACACTTTGTGGTTGCAGGGCAGGTACCTAGTCCCTGGTTCCTGGGCTGGGGAATCTCTTAACGCAGGCTAGGGTCTTAGACTCCAGACATAATGAGGCAGCCCCTCTCCCCATCCTCAGGATTCTGGAGGTGCCCTATGCCTACCAGTGCTGTGCCTATGGGGTCTGCACCAGCTTCTTCAAGCCCTCTGGGCAGTGGCAGGCGGAGGACTTCCACCTGGAGGAGGAGGAGTCTCCCAGGAGGCCCCAGAGCCTCCTTGCTGGACAAGCAGAGAATCACTGTGAGTGACGGGGTGCCTGGATTGGTGGGTGGGGAGCTGTAGAGAGGAAGTTAGAGCAGAGGCTTGGGGGACCTGGAAGGGGACTTAAGAGGGGCCGCAGAGGGAAGACTGAGGGTGGCTGCTTGTGATCTGGGAGGAACTCTCCCACTGTTTGCGCCTTATCTCTCCAATCAACACCCCAGAGGTACCTGGGGGAAAGTAATGATGGTAATAATGACAACTAGGCCTCACTATGTTCCTGGTCCTTTGTTGTTCACAACTGTACCTCGCAGGTGTTATCTCTGTTAATACCCTGCCCTTGGGGCTCATGTGTTTCTTTGTGATTGCCTTCAACCTCGGGGCATCCTCGGAGAAAACAGACCTAAGCCAAGAGGATTGAATTAAATCAATTGAACTAAACCTGCTTGCAGAAAGGGAAAAAAAAAAATCTGCTCATAATATGTCCTAGAACCAAAGAGAACACTGTAGAGATGATTGTTCTCCAAGGGTATCCTGCACCTCCTGTCTCCTGTGAGTCTGAAAGTGAGACTTTAGTGGTCACTACCCACAAGAGGTCTGTCTTGGGCCAGATCTATTTCTGGAAGAGTTAGGGTGAAAGGGAAAGATTGGGGTGGACAGTCAGGGTTTCTGAGGAAGTGAGTACTAGGAGGTGTCTTGGTTGTAGGGCAGAGAGGAGTGTTTTCCCCTCCCCTCTATGCCACGTTACTGAACACAAGAAGAACTAGGAAAGAGAGAAACAAGGCTCTGCTTCTTGCCTTCCTTTTCCATCTTGAGTTTCTTCTCTCTCTACTCTCTCAATGGAGAAGTTGCACTGAAAAATCAGATCTAAGTGTGTAAGGAAAATATCTCATAATGGTGTAGACAGAATTGGGTCTAAATCCAACTCTAGCTTTCACCAGTTGGTTTGCCTTAGCTAAGTTGTTTGACCTTATTGACATTCTAAATGAGAAAGATAGCTGCACCCAGTGGCACACACCCATAAGCCCAGTGACTTGCAGGCTGAGGCAGGAAGATGGCAAGTTCAAGGCCAGCCTCAGCAATTTAGCAATCCCTTCAGCAACTGAGCAAGACCCAGTCTCAAAATACAAAAATAAAAAAGGCTGGGAATGTAGCTCAGTGGTAAAGGACCCCTGGATTCCCCAGAACCAATAAAATAAAATAATAAATAAAATAAATGATAGGCTGTTGGGGAGGCTTGAAAGAGTCCACACAAGGTGAAGTGTGTTTACCTCTGCTGCTGCTGAGAACTGGTGCCTTCTGGCACACATGCATGGGGACAGTGTAGTAGCATAGTTCAGGATACAGTCTTGGAGGCTGAACATCAAGTGGGCAGTCTGGGGGGTCTCTGAGACCCTCCCTCCCAGCACACCAAAGTCCCTCCTAGGGAGGGTACAAGGACCTGACAAGGAAGCTCCCAGCAGCTGGCTGGGCCAGCAGACAGCTGTCCCCAGGGGACATTCCCGGATGTCTGCTACACACTCCCTCAGGGGGCTGGAAGGAGGAATGGAAACTTTCCTTCCTCAAGGTGAAACTTTCCACCAGGCTTAAGTCTTGGAGAATCACAGGTCGTCAAGCTCATGGGCTGCCTGCCGCCTGTAATGGGAGCTAGGGCAGGGCCCCCCACTTCCTGTGGGAGCAAAGGAGTCTTGAGAAGGAAAGCCAGGAGCCCTGCTCCAGCCAGATTTGATTTCCTCCTTGTTTGAAGAGTGGTTACTTAACACCTTGGCCGTGACTTTCCCAGCCTCAGACAGAGTCCATTGATTTCACTCCTTGTGTTTCATTCATGCATTTTGATTTCAAAGAATTGCTAAGCTCCCTTCTGGATGGGGTAGGCAGGGAATGAAAGGTAGAGAGGAAGGAAATGCCAGGACCCTGTGGGCATGCCTCAGCCTACCCACCCTGTTGCTATCCAGGCCAAGGCCACAGTCTTCCAGCCTCCTGGGAAAGCTACCAATGGAAGGTGTTTACTCTTTAAGTGGGGAAGAAGAACCCACACAGGAAATAGACCTATAAGCCAAAGATGGGAACAAGTGCAACAGTCACCTATCCATTCCCTTAGGATGGAGGAAGAGTCCCTAGAGACTGTCTTTTAAATCTGAATAATGTACAGGTGCCTTTAAAAGACAAGCAGATCTTTCTTGCCAGTTGGATCCTCAGATACCTTTCCCAGTATGACCTAAGAAACTTCAAAGTCATTCACTGATGGATTGTCTTACAAAAGAAAATTGTGTCTTTATAGTTATAAAATATTTCATTTTATAAGTCATTTCAAAGTTCTTTTAGAATTTATGGACTCTGAGATGTCTATGATCCCCTAGAGTTCACAGATCCTAGTTTAAGAAATACTGCAATAGGGCTGGGGTGTGGCTCAGTGGGGAGAATTTGCATGGGATGCTCAAGGACCTGCGTTTGATCCCTGCCAGTGCAAAATGAAAAAAAAAAAAAAAACCCACCCAAGAACCAGAAACACTCCCCAAAACTGCAAGAGTAAATAAGAAAAAAGAAATCTCATTTCATTCAAAGATGCTACAGAATTTCTCCAGTGATGGATTTACCTATCTCTACCTCTGTTTTCTCACACTGACCTAGAATTGTAGAGCCTTGGCTTAGAATTGAAAAGAACATTAATAATTATCTAGTCCAAACTCTGACTCAGGGTAGAAGTACATTCTCTCACATTGGGAACTTTCTAGTTCAATAGATCCAGTGATAAATAATGTCTAGCTTATGCATCTGTAAATCTCCCCGCACCCTTCCCACTCCCTAATCCCCTGCAAACAATCCATCTCTCCATGATTGTTGAACATCTGGACTCTATAGTCATATGGGTTTAGATTCTGGTCTGTCACTCATTAGATGTGAGACCCAGAGGCAGCCACTTAACTTCAACGAGCCTCAGCTTCCTTATCTCTCACCTGCCTCATGCGGCTACAGTGAAGGTAAAGGAGGCCATGAAGACAGACTCACAGGGAGAGGAACGGCTCAAGGAATGTTAACCCTTGTTGCAAAGTAAATCTATCAGTTGATGCAGGGCCTCGTAGCATGACGGTTTATTTCCTCATTTGTCTCCATAAGCTCTCTGTGAGAGGACTATCTTATTCATTCCTGAATTCCTCTGCACTTTCAGTTCTTGAAAGTAGTCGGCATCATATTCAGCACATTCGGGTCCACTTTGCACCTGCTGAAGAGCTAGAGCATCTTCCTTTGAACCATAATTTGCCTCCTTCCATAATCCATCCATTGATTTTGGTTCTATCCTCTGGAACACAGCAGCATGTAGGTGACTAACCCCTTTATGTCAACAGGCTTTTAGTTCTTGGACAGCTGTTCTACCCCCACTTACTCTTGCCTTCTCCAAGCTCACCATCCCCCAACTACTTTATTCTCACACAAATGACTTCTGCTCCCCCACTCTGCCTGGTTCCTCTCTGAACACACTGTAGCTCACCAAGGTCCTGCTTAATGTGTATTGTTTACAACTGGACATGGAATTACGACAAAAGCCAGACCAGAGTGGAGAACAGTATGATCCATAGCTCCCATGATCAGGGCATCCACGGCCTAAATTCTAAGTACTCGTGGACCACAACTGCCTGGAGAGGGCACGAGAGTGCTGAGAACAGAAAGAGCAGGGTGAATTATAACATTTGTTGTTCAGAATCAGCCATGGACATAACCCATATGTGAAGAATAGGGAGCTGACCAAATATTTACACCCAAGGGTAGAAACAGATGTTCAGAGCTGCTGGATGGCCAGTGCTGAGCAGTCATATCTATTTAAAGGGGTGGGACTTAGGAGAAAGATGGAACTTGACTGACACCAAGGCCCAGGCCCGAGCCACATTTTCATCTCCTCTCTCAGATGATCTGGACCTGGATGAGCTCCAGCTGGAGATGGAGGACTCAAAGCCACACCCCAGTGTCCAGTGTAGCCCTATTCCAGGTGAGATGGGTGGCCTGGGGTGGAGAAGGGGCACCCAACCACCTAGACAGAGGCCAGTTCAGGTGGCACATCTGTAACCGAGCTTCAGGCACTGTCTTTGCTTGACTCCCCATCTCAGGGGAAGGAAAGCCTCTCCTCATTATTCCTGGGGAAGGAGAGAGTTCTCTCCCCTGGGTGGCTACTGTGCATGGGGGTGGGGATGGGGTGACAGGGAGTCAAGCAACTTTTACAAATCAGTCAACTGGAGGTTATGTATCTAGGAGAACACTGCTCTCACGGAGGACAGAAGCAAGAAATAATGCCTTGATCCTGCTGCTTAGGGGACATAGGATGGCTTCTGAGCTCTCCCTCCACCTAAGACCCATGTCACAGAATACTACAGTCATGTGGGACTGGGTCACCTTCTCTAGCCCTCAATGCTCCATCCAGCAAGACTGCAGTCTCTTTACTAAAATCCCCCAGGGAGAAAAACCCCATGTCCCTGGATAATTCCCACAACAGTACTGTCTAACCCTTACTGCAGAGACAGCTTCGTCTAGAGTCGTCTAACTCAAGGCTATTTTGCTGTAAAGAGAAAGAAAGAAAAAAAGAAAGAAAGAAAGAAAGAAAGAAAGAAAGAAAGAAAGAAAGAAAGAAAGAAAGAGAAAGGAAGGAAAAAAGAAAAGAAAAGTTCTTTCTCCTCAGTGCAATTTAACCTAAGGTGTTGAGAGTGAAAAGTCCCTTCCTTGGGTATAAAATGCTAACCTATAGCTCAGTGGTGTTGCAGTCGCCTAGCATGTGTGAGGCACTGGGTTTGAATCTCAGCACTGCATATAAAGAAATACAATAAAGGCTCATTGACAACTGAAAAAAATATTATAAAATAAATAAATAAAATAAAATGCTAACCCACAATGCTAGAAGGTAGCACCTTGCTGCTTAGGCCAGGACAGAAACTTTTATTCAAAATGAACAAACAGGGATAAACAGTTGCTTTTCCTATTTCATCCTACCTCCATTTTCCAGGCTTCAATTTTTGGTTTGGATCCCTTAACCTTTTCCCTTTCCCCTTTCTAAACCCTACAGTGCTGGCCTGACCTTGCCCAACACCAGCTCTCAGTACTTAGTGACAACAGCACACTCCCTAGGGCCAGCTCAGGGCCAGCTCAGGGCCAGAGCACTGACCCAACCTAGAGGAAGCAGGTGGCATTTTTTTTTTTTCCCACTTGGAAACTCACATGCTTCATTCAAACTGCCACAGAAAATTCATCTTTGAAAACCTGTAACCAATGGGGATGAGGTAAAAGAGGAAGTTTCCAAAAATAAGGTCCAACTTAAATTCGCTTTTAAAATAGCTCATAAAAATGGTCAAATAAATTATGGTACATCGTATGGTGGAGTATTTATGATAGAGCCATTGAAATATGGTTTTGAGAAATATAAGGATATGGAAAAAGCGTGCATAACAAAATTTAGCTTAAAGAGAATAAAAAATCTCTATTCAGTAAAATTCCAACTTAGTTAAAAAATCTGTATGTATATGTGTATTTAAAAAACAAAAGCTGTAAGGAAACATGTCAAAATAATAACTTCTCTTTAAGAGGTGAGGTCATAAGCAATTTTAATTTTTCCATGTTATATTTTCAAATTTTCTACAATTACCATATATTATTTCATAATTAGAAAAAACATGTTTTAAAAATAGCTCCCACAAAAGCCTCTCAAATTCCCAAGCCACCTAGCAATACATTGAGAAACAAGAGTGTGAAGCCAAAGGAAATGAAGAAATAATATGTCCAAAGTCATAAGGTGATTTAAGAACAGACCCGGAGAAGAGTGATGGAAAACACCAGGATCTCACCCATCTAGTGCAAAGTCAGATTGGAAAACCCCAGAAGTCGTCTACATTTTGATTATTTGCTTTCCCTCCCACATTCTGAGTGACAGATGAATACGAAATGTGCCTGCACCCCTCTAAGAGCTCAAGGGAAAGCCAAACTGGTATGATATCTGGTCAGGGCTCATCCAGAGTGAAGTCCTCAGTGGGTCACTGGGCAGAGCCTCAGCCATAGAGTGTTACTGTCTGGGCAGCCCTTCATAGGACTGTCTCTACTACCCCAGGGTATCCCCATTTCTGATGCCCTCTCCACCCCTGTATGCCGGTCTGTCTCTTCCATACTTCCAAATGTTGCTCCTTTGGAAAGATGCACTTAACGTTCCTTCTGTGTGTGGGATTGCGCCGTATGAATGGGGACTGCACTATGTATGTCAAGCAGCACTGTCGGTCTCAGCTCCTTGGAGGAAGAGTTATGTGTGTTTGGGCGGGTTCCCCGCACAACTCCAATCAGGAGTTCTTGGAGGGCAGAGGCCACGTCAGCCTTCTCAGATCAGGGCTTCCTTGCGGGCAGAGGCCTTGCCCCGGGACCAGTCAGGGCAGCCTCGGCCGGGGTAATGCCTGCTCCTCTCTCCCACAGGCCCCTTCAAGCCCTGCGAGCACCTCTTTGAGAGCTGGGGCATCCGCCTGGCCGTGTGGGCCATCGTGCTGCTGTCCGTGCTCTGTAACGGGCTGGTGCTGCTGACCGTGTTTGCAGGCGGGCCGGTCCCCCTGCCCCCGGTCAAGTTTGTGGTAGGTGCAATTGCCGGCGCCAACACCGTGACCGGCATTTCCTGTGGCCTTCTGGCCTCCGTGGATGCCTTGACCTTCGGCCAGTTCGCCGAGTACGGAGCCCGCTGGGAGACGGGGCTGGGCTGCCGGGCCACGGGCTTCCTGGCCGTGCTGGGGTCCGAGGCGTCGGTGCTGCTGCTCACCCTGGCGGCGGTGCAGTGCAGCGTCTCTGTCTCCTGCGTGCGGGCCTACGGGAAGGCGCCCTCCCTGGGCAGCGTCCGAGCAGGCGCCCTGGGCTGCCTGTCGCTGGCAGGCCTGGCCGCCGCCCTGCCCCTGGCCTCGGTGGGAGAGTACGGGGCCTCCCCGCTCTGCCTGCCCTACGCCCCGCCCGAGGGCCAGCCAGCCGCCCTGGGCTTCGCTGTGGCCCTGGTGATGATGAACTCCTTCTGCTTCCTGGTGGTGGCCGGTGCCTACATCAAACTCTACTGTGACCTGCCGCGGGGCGACTTCGAGGCCGTGTGGGACTGCGCCATGGTGAGGCACGTGGCCTGGCTCATCTTCGCAGATGGGCTCCTCTACTGTCCCGTGGCCTTCCTCAGCTTCGCCTCCATGCTGGGCCTCTTCCCCGTCACCCCCGAGGCCGTCAAGTCTGTCCTGCTTGTGGTGCTGCCCCTGCCCGCCTGCCTCAACCCACTGCTCTACCTGCTCTTCAACCCGCACTTCAGGGATGACCTCCGGCGGCTCTGGCCGGGCCCAGGAGCTCCTGGGCCCCTGGCCTTCGCTGCTGCCGGCGAGCTGGAGAAGAGCTCCTGTGATTCCACCCAGGCTCTTGTGGCCTTCTCTGATGTGGATCTCATTCTAGAAGCTTCTGAGGCTGGACGGCCTCCTGGGCTGGAGACCTATGGCTTCCCCTCAGTGACCTTCATCTCCTGTCAGCAGCCAGGGCCCCCCAGACTGGAGGGAAGCCATTTTAAAGAGCCAGAGGGAACCCACTTTGGGAACCCACAACCCTCTGTGGATGGAGAACTGCTGCTGAGGCCGGAGGGAGCCACATCCGCAGGAGGGGGCTCACCAGTGGGTGGGGGCTTCCGGCCCTCTGGCTCAGTCTTTGCCTCACACTTATAAATGTCCTTCCCCATTATTCTCTTCCCACTCTCTTCCCTGCCTTCTCTCCCCACTCCCAGAATGATGGCTGCTTGTAAAATAAATACAACCTAAACTCAATGGTGTGACCCATAGCAGGCCCTGGCTGCGTTGGTCTCCTCTCTCCATGACCATCACCAGTGAGTGCTTCTTGGCCTAGTTTCCCCTTGGCCTTCCTCATCTTCACTTTCCTGCTGCCTCTTCCCTGTCAGGTCCAAAGCTGGACAGAGACCTGGAAAGTTGTTTCAGGGTAATGAGGGAAATAAAAGACAATGACTGATAGGGTCAGGACCAGGGCACAATTGACAGAGAGACCCCACAGAGAAGGGGACCACCAAGGGCATTTGGCATCTCCCTATTTATGGATAGGATACAAAATGTGTTCTGTGCCCCATTAATCTTGACATATGTCATGAAAAAATACTTCCTATTTAAAATGAGCTTTGGAAGAGATTACATATTATATCCCTTTCTTAGAGACCCATGGAACATGTTAATACAGTAAATGCCCTAAAATTCCTGCAGCAGTAAAATCTATTGAACTTGCTGGGCAAGGTGGCTCAGGCCTGTAATCCCAATGGCTTTGGAGGCTGAGGCAGGAGGATCCCAGTTCAAAGCCGGCCTCAGCAAAAGTGAGGTGCTAAGCAACTCAGAGAGACCTTGTCTCTAAAAAGAGATACAAAATAGGGCTGGGGGTGTGGCTCAGTGGTTAGTGCCCCTGAGTTCAATCCCCAGCACCCACCCAAAAATCTATTGAACTTTGTTTAATCCCATTCCCCCAATTCTTAGACAACTGTTTCTATTTGGTTGATTAGTAGGTTTTCATGGAATACCTATTAATAGTTCCCTGGACTTAGTACTATCTGTACCACCTAATGCTACCCAGTGACTCCACAAAATGCCATAATTGCTTGCTTTCTTTTCTTTTTCTTTCTTTCTTTCTTTTTTTTTTTTTTTTTTTTTTTGGTACCAGGGATTGAACCCAGGGGCACTTAACCACTGAGCTACATCCCCAGTTCTATTTATTTTTTATTTTGAGACAGGGTCTCACTAAGTTACTTAGAGCCTCGCTGAATTGCCGAGACTGGCTTTGAACCTATGATTCTTCCTGCCTCAGTCTCCCAAGTTGCTGGAATTACAGGCATGTGCCACCACACCTAGGGCCATCACCTTTTGAAAGTCCCTATCCCAGGAGCTCAACCTGGGCTGAAGTACCAGAGGCACCTGGTGATTCCATCTGCCAGGACAGTCTCCCCATACTCTACCTCCCAACCTACTTGTCTTGCCTGGAGAAGGATGGGGTGGAAGAGGCTGTTGTGGTTCCAGCTTCAGCCTTCTCAGGCAAGACAGGAAGAAATGGATCCTGTGTGTGCTCCCGCCCTTCTCCTACACCCAAGCACCAGTGAAACTCCTGCCTCCAGCAAGGAGGAAGATTGCTGAACCCTAGCAAGGTACACGCAAGGAACTGTGTGGCTGTCTGGGTTCCCTCTGGCTTGAGTTGTCTTCCTATGGTTCTCCATCAAATGCGCCCTGCCACCAACTGCCACAAGCCCAGTCCTCCCTTCTTATTCTAAATTCTTTCTATGGAATAAGGAACCTCGCAGAGAGGAGGTACCTACAATGTCTTTCAAAAGCATTTTAACTATCTGGGAGTCCTGGGTTCCCCAAATAGGGCTGACCCTTCTGTCTCTCCCCTCATGACTTTCTTTCTTTCCTTCTTTTTTCTTTCTTTCTTTCTTTTTTTTTTTTTTCTTTGGTACCAGCGATTGAATTTAGGGGCACTTGACCCCTGAGCCACATCCCCAGCCCTATTTTGTATTCTATTTAGAGACAAAGTCTCACTGAGTTGCTTAGCACTTTGCTTTTGCTGAGCTTTGAACTCGCAATCCTCCTGCCTCAGCCTCCCAAGCCACTGGGTTACAGGCATGTGCCACCACGCCCAGCTCCCCTCAGGACTTTCTTATCTTTGGTGTCCCAAGTGCATCTGAAGGTCTACAGAGTACCTTCCACCCCACCCCAAACACACACATTCAATCTCAGGGTCAGAGGGTGAGAACTGGGGCATTCTTCCAAATATAAAAGCTAATTCTTGCCAGGTATGGTGCTATACGCCTGTAATCCCAGCAGCTCCAGAGGCTGAGGGAAGAGGATTGTGAAAAAAAGCCAGCCTCAGTAAAAATGAGGTGCCAAGCAACTCAGTGAGACCCTGTTTCTAAATAAAATACAAAATAGGGCTGGGGATGTGGCTCAGTGGTTGAGTGCCCCTGAGTTCAATCCCTGGTACCCCCTACCCCCCCCCCCCCGGAAAGCTAAATCTTGCAAACATAAAAAGAGAACCCAAGACCCAGAAATGGGTGAGACTTTTTTCCAGGGCACTCTAACACCAGTCAAATTGAAAGGACAGAGTCTGGAATCCTGAGATTGAATGAAACATTATTCTGCTGAATTTTGTTGTGATCCTTAGCCAGGACCTACCCCCAGGGGCTCCACAATTTAGTCACCCTAAGAAAGCTCTTGAGTTTCACAGCTCAAGTTTCTGCGACTTCACTTCTCCTCTGTCTCCCTGCTGCTCCCAAGGTCTAATGGGAATTCCAACACAGGTTAACAAGGTGCTTAAGTTGGGCTGGACGGATGAGGCAAAGACCATATGGAATTTGGCACATTTTAAAATCTCATTTGAAGCCGGGCACGGTGGTGCACGCCTGTAATCCCAGCACTTGGGAGGCTGAGGCAGGAGGATCGCGAGTTCAAAGCCAGCCTCAGCAACTTAGCAAGGCCCTAAGCAACTCAGTGAGACCCTGTCTCTAAATAAAATACAAAATAGTGCTGGGGATGTGGCTCAGTGGTGGAGTGCCCCTGAGTTCAATCCCAGTACAAAAAAAAAAAAAAAAAAAAAAATTCTCATTTGACTAGTTGAGTTGCCTGGATTCTTGTAGGCTCTAAATGAACATGCTGACCTTATAATTCCTTAGGGTCCTAGCATGGGGTCGACTTCAGAGTAGGTGGTGCTCACTAAACTATGGTGCTGTTATTTATCAATTGTCTAAAGACCCCTGTTGCCCCTAGTGTGCCTAGGGATGATTGAGAGTTTTCTTAATGGAAGGAGTTTGCTTTTCCCTGAGTATTGAGAATTGGTAATTCTTGAAAGGGAAAGGAATTCTCTAAGAACTTCAGGGAAGACAACATTGGTATGATTTTGGGGAGCCTTGACTTCTAGGAAGTCACCCTAGATTCCCCTCCTCCACCATATGATCATTGTTTTCCTTGGAGTTAGGGAGCCAGTCTTGAGGTGGAGAGGATTGGCTGTGTGTTGGAGGTTTAGGGGTTTAGAAACTGCTCCTTACAGGTGGCTGCTTCTTTGGTAAAGGAGCCTGTGCTTTTGGGTCAGTGTTTTGACCTGTGAGCTAGGTGGCACTGCTGTGTAACTTTACTGTCTGCTTCTAAAGATCTGGGCATCAGCCAAGGTTGGACTTTCTGGTCCAGAAGAGAGGTGTGTGGGAAGGGAGTGGAGGTGTTTCCCATAAACTAGTTTCTTCTTTTATTTTCTTTACCTTCCTTCCTGTTATGGTTTAAATATGAATTGTTCCCCAAAAGTTCACATGTGAGACAAGGCAGGAAGTTTTGGAGAAGAAATGATTGGGTTAGAGCCTTTACCTAAT
The DNA here is from genome assembly GCA_020662805.1 of Glaucomys volans. Lineage (NCBI taxonomy): Eukaryota > Metazoa > Chordata > Mammalia > Rodentia > Sciuridae > Glaucomys > Glaucomys volans. The sequence continues at coordinate 105,792 of JAJEJO010003484.1, forward strand.
CAGTGAATTCATCCCTGATGGGATTAACCGAGTGGTAACTGGAGGCAGGTGGACTGTGGCTGGAGGAAGTGGTTCATCAGTTCACTATGCCTATAATCCCAGTCTCCTGTGTTGCTGGGATTATAGGCATATTCCATGCAATGCCTGGTGCCATAAACTATTTTCATTATTCAAAAAGTCTAGTCAGTGTTGTGCATTTACCCGGAATAACATTGTGTAGTATTTTTCTGGTTTTTTGTTTTTGATTGAATTCCTAGCAAGTCAGAATGTTCAATTCCTTTAGCTATCTCCTTTGTGATCAGTAGAAGCTTATGAAGGTTGTGTATGTCTTTCATTCATCACAAAATCAAAAAAGAAATTTTTTGATGCATGCATTTGTTTGATTGACATACTCTTTCAAAATGGCGCCCATGGGAAAGAATCTGCTCAAGGAACTAGGGTAGTGTAAATGTTGGGAACTGCTGGCTCAGTATATGCTTACCTGGGCCCTGTGTGCTATGCCTTGGCAGCTGGTGCCAACCACAGTCTCCTCTCACACTGACTTGTGGGGGAGAATGTCTCATGGTGGCTCATAGTTTGCTAAGCATCTCGGTATACACCAAAAGGAACCCCCCCCAAAAAAATCCAGAGCTAAAAATGGAAGACTATGGATCAACAGAGTTAATAACTGAACCTCCTTGCTTCCTTTTCCAGGAAGAATAAAGGTTTAAAAAGTAAGGGAGGGAGCAGAGAGCACAATAAGCTGATGCCACACCTGTGATCTCAGCTTCCCAGGAGGCTGAGGCAGCAGGATTGCAAGTTCCAGGCCAGCCTTAGCAACTTAGCAAGAACCTATCTCAGAATCAAAAAGGGTTGGGGACATAATTCAGTGTAATTCAGTGTTAGAATGCTCCTTGGTTCAATTCCTCATACTGAAGGGGAAAAAAAAGTGAGGGAGGAGAAGAAGGAGGAGCTGACAGCAGGGCTGAGTAAGAGAGGATTGTGGGAGGTAGCTAGAGCCCTGATCCTTTCTGGAACTGTCCTCTCTAACTACCTCTGCTCTGGTTTAGCAAGTTCTCTCACCCACACTCACCACTCCTATGTCCCTTCTGGGTTCTCGTCCTATACCATCTCCAGCCATGGGAAAATCGTCAAGATGTAAATATTTGGATTCTTCTGTATAATAAAGTACCAGTGAAGTACCATGTGTGTCCCTCAGCTCCTTTCTACTGCCCCTAGTGGAGCCATGGGTGTGGGGTATGGTGGGGCTGCTTTGAGGAAGGGGTGATCAGAGGGTCAAGCCTCTTCCTAACCCATCTTCTGAACTGGGGCATCTGGGGCATAGCCAAGGAGGCTCAGCTGAAGCTTCCTTTATGTGCTTGGCAGTGGGTCAGACAACATGGTCTTAAGAGAGCATTGAGCAGGTTGAGCTCTTATTCAGACCCTGAACACTTTGTCAGACGTAAGCCTAGTGCTAGGGTTTCCTGATCCTGTGAATCCCCAATAATCAGCTCACTTTCTTGTCCTTGGGTGAACTTCCTCACCCACTCTCAAGTCTCACTTCAAAGTGGGATGATGCCCATCAGACAACCAGAGCCCTTCTCAAGGGAAGGCAAAGACTGAATTTAACAAAAACCTGCAGCCAAGGGGATGAGATGCTAGCCCCAGAACTGTGCCAGGGCTTTTGTGGCCTAGCACCTGACTCTCTCTTCCTCCTCCTTCTCCCTTTTCTTCCTCCTCTCTTTGCTCTTTTCCCTCCTGCTCTTCTTTCCCCTTCTCTTTCTCTTCTCCCTCCTCTTCTTTTTCCTTTTTGGCATAAAATTGTTTCAAATTTTATTTATTTTTTTAACTGATACATGAACTCCTCTCTTCAAGACAGAGCATTCCAACCCCTTCCATCCTCCTGGCTCATCCTCAGGAAGGCTGTTCTTGTTAGACTGGGTTAAGGAAAAGAGACCAGGCATTAACTCCTGTAAGTGTGTATTTCTTGAGAGAACATGTGTAATGCAATGAGGGAGGCAGAATCGAAGCAAACTCAAGACCAGAAAGAGCAGCGGGATTGGCCCTTGTATCTAAAATCTGGGAATGTTCTGGATTTGAAGCAGTGAATTCTAGCTAGTGGGAATCTGTGGTTAGTCACTCGTGCCCACCACGAGCTGGCTCGCTGCTCTCTTAGGCCTGTTCTCCTGTCTCTCTGCTTCTCAACCACAACCAACTGCTCTCTCCCCACTCCTTTTTGTTTAAAAAACTTTAATCTAATTTTTAAATAAGTAAGACATTTGACATGGCTCAAATAACAAAAGTTTTTCAAATAATAGTCTCTGTCCCATTCCTATTTCTATCTGCTTACTTCACAAAACCTCACTGGATTGCCACTGTTATTAGTGTCTTATATATCCTTCCAGAGGGTTTTTTTAAAAAATTTATTTATTTATTTTTTTAATTTACTTATTGATTCCTTGAACACAAATGGAGTACAGCTTCCAGAGGTTTTTTAATGCATATACAAGCAAGATGCATAGATGTGCTTATTTTTCCTTTTTACCTAAAGTTAGAATACCACAAATGTGCTTCTGCTTTTTTAAAAACCTACTAATGTAGCTCAAAGATCTTTCCACATCTGTAGAGAAAGCTTTCCCATTTTTTCATAGCAGTTGGAATTCCACTATATAGATAACATGACTTTATCTCACCATTCCCTTTCTGATGGATATTTGGATTGCTTAATAGCTTGCTCTTATAATGATACTGCAACAAGTAGCCTTTTAGCACACATGTATATGCATAAGATAAATCCCCAAAAGTGGGATTTCTGGTCAAAAGAATAATTCTGAGTACTTATACCATTTTTCCCCCTTCAGTACTGGAGTTTAAATCTAGGGCTTCACACATGCTAGCAAGTGCCTACCACTGAACTACATCCCCAGATCTTTTATTCTATTTGAAATAAGGTCTCTGTAAATTGCCCAGATTGGCCTTGGACTTGCCATTCTCCTACCTCAGCCCCCAGGATTACAGACATGCACCACCTGCTGAGTTAATTATATCTTTTCTTTACTTCGCTGCTGCTTTTGACTAATAGACTATGTTTTTTCATGACTTCTGCTTACATTTTCCTCACTATGAACCTATTTTTCAAGGCCTCTGCAAGTATCCCTTCAGTAGCGTGGGCTAATTGCCTTGTTTCCTTTTGGCATTTCCTGGGGCAGTGTCCTGAGAGATTGAGAATCTGACTAGCCAAGCTTCTTTTTTTTATACTTGGCCAAGTCATGTATGCTAATAGGCAAATATAATGGGCTAACCACTATTAGGTGGGGTACCTGACCTGGTCCACTATATTATATTGTATAAATGGGTATGTCTGTGGGTTTTGTGGTGGACAAAATATGAATGCTCAGGTCTTCTGCTTGAGCAAGAGTAGACAGGGCTCTTCTTTCAAAATTGACAATAGGTCTGGCAGGATAGTTCCACAAGGGCAAGGATCATGTTGATCTCATTCATTGTTGTACCTAAAATTCTTTTCACAGAACCTAACACAAAGAAGATGCTCAATTAATTTCTGTTGGGGGGGTGCTGGGGTTATAGCTCAGTGTTAGAGCACTTGCCTAGCATGTGTGAGGCACTGGTTTTGATCCTCAGCACCACATAAAAATAAATAAAATAAAGGCACTGTGTCCATCTACTACAAAAAAAATATTAAGGAGGGGGGAGGGAGAACAGAATTAGGAAATTAGCATAACTAGTTATATCCCTAAAGATTTTTTCCCAATCTAAAGGGGCCATAGGGCCAAGAGATGCAAATAACACAGAGTGAGAGGTTGCTTTATATGTGAACTAAACTATTTGCATCCCTGAGAAATGATGCCCTGACACTGCCTTCCCCAGTCTATGTCACACACTTGGGCAGGTCCTTTCTGTTTATAGGAAAGCATTGTGAGTGTATATTTATATAGTGAGATGAAAAAGGTCCTCAAGTTCTCTGTCTCTGTCTCTTCTTTGTATTAGCTCCAACCTTGGGTACCACAATGGTTGAAATTCTACCATTATGGCAATTTGCTCCTTCAGGTCAGGCAGTGATTTACTTTAGCCTGTCCAGTAACCACTTCCTTTGCTCTAGTAACATCAGTTTGACTTTCCTTCAGGCAGTGCTCCCCACAGCTCTGTACTACCTGTTCAAATGGAGTCAACTACATTCTAGGTGCCATTGGTAGAAGTCTTGTCAGTCTTTTCTGTTCCCTGTCCAAGGAGGGGGCTCATATCCCCTCATATCCCCAAGTCCTTATTTTATTTTATTTTTTTTTAAGTACAGGAGATTGAACCCAAGGATGCTTTACCACTGAGCTACAGCCTCAACCCTTTTTATTTTGTGTTTTGAGACAGGGTCTCAATATGTTGCTCAGGCAGGCTTTGAACTTGTGATCCTCCTGCCTCAGCCTTGCAAGTCACTAGAATTATCAGGCGTGTGCCACTGTGCCTGGCTCCAACTCCTTTTTAATGAGACCTAGTCCAGGAACTTTGGTGGGGCAGTTAGGAAAGTACTTTTTCACTGGAGCTGCTGGACTGGTAGGTTGTAAAGCTGCTGGTGTCTGTCTTGCCACATGGAGAGAAATGAATCCTGATGGTATTAGCTGAGCATTTGGACTTAGCCATGCCTGAAAGTACATTTGGACGGCTCATGTTGTAACTCGGCATTTTTGTTTGCACAAGTGAGAGTATTAATTTGTCACTTGTATGGAGAAGCAGCCAGAGAGGATTCTTTCACAAATCACTGTGAATCACCCACTACCCAGGGGAGTAGGAGTAACCTATTGTCTTCTTATCAGTCATTAGGGTGGAAGAGGGCAGTTACTGGCTGGGAATTTTTATAGGCAAAAAAGAATATCAAGCAGAATACACTGGCACACACCTATAATCCTAGTGGCTTAGGAGGCTGAGGCAGGAGGGATCACAAGTTTGAGTCCAGCCTCAGCAACTTAGTAAGATTGTCTCAAAATAAAAAATAAATATACTTGGAGATGTGGCTCAATGTTCAAGTGCCCCTGGGTTCAGTCCCCAGTACTAAGAAAAAAAAAATTGTCAGGATGGGCTATTAGGAGTAGGTAGTGTGCCTGTGTGGTAGGCTACCTAAGGCAAGAGAATTCAAATGAGGGACTAGAAGGGGAAGTGAGAAGATAAGATCAGCTTGCACTGCCCTGTTTAGATGTGGCAGGGAGCTTCAGAATTCCAGAACTGGGGATGGAGCTTAGGGAACATCCAGGCCACTGCCTCATTTTATAGAGGAGACTGAAGGGGAGGCACATGCCCTTTACCCTGCAGCTACTCTGGGGAGAACTACGGAGACAGATATATCAATATTAGAACAGCATCATACAGTTGATATATATGATTCTGGAGTCAGACCTGAGTTTGAATCCCAGATGTGCCATCAATACCGGCTGTCCCTATGTTTTACTTAACTTCTCTGAGTCTCAGTTTCATCATCAGTAAAATGGGGCTAATAATACCTGTCTCTAAAGGTCTTTGGAGAACTTTAAAAAGATTTTTCATCTAAAGAACTTAGCTTAGTGACTGGCTACTGCCAGAATGAGAGAGAACCAGGTGACTAAGAATTCACCTCCTAGAGGAAGGTGCCTCTGATTGGAGGCATCCCTTGTCTAAAGCACAAGTTTCAGGGTTCTGGGTAACACAAGAAGACAATGGAAGGAAGGGGACCCAGTCAAGTGGAATGGGGGAAGGGACCGGGGAAGGTAAGTAAGAAAACAAGCACATGTAGGGGAGAAACCCTGGAGTGGGAGTGGGGGGTGTGGAAGGGAGGGTGGGATGAGAAGCACTGGATAATCTGTCATCTCTAATATAAACTACAAGTTGGAGGGAGGGATGGACACACTGGGGGCCATGGCAGGAGGCAGGAGTGACTTGCCAAGAAGCAAGGAGAAAGTGGAATGTGTTGTTTCTTGTGTGTAATGAGTCTTGCCCCAGCCTCTCCCAGGCAGTCCTGTGCAGTCAGGGCCCACAAGCTGCCCTGCAGCCAGCCATCCTGGGGGGCAGGTCCTGAAACCACAGCCCTACATCCCTCCCTGTGCCCTCCCTCAACCTAAACAAGACAACCTGGGCAGGGGGGCCACACGCTGATGGAAAAATACACACTTGGCTGGAAAAGGAGCTTTATTTGTATGTGTTGAATTCCCGCAGCAGCCGAAGGATAAATAGCTGGTCCAGCCTCAGCTTAGACTCTGCCCACAAGGTGGGTGGTAAAATCTGGTCTTATTTAGATAGCTTGTGGGGAGAGGTGAAGAGGGGGACTGGGGCAGCAGGAGAGGGGAACTTGGAATCTGCAGTGTTTATATGATCAGTCATGGATGTCATCTTTCCTCTTTAATTAGAGGTTTGGACTTGAGAAACTGCTCAGCTTGCTTGTCCTAGGAACAGAGCAGACTGGCAAATAGGCAGGGGGCAGAGCAGCTCCTGGGGCCCACCTATGGTTGCACTGCTGTCTCCATCTCCCAACCCCCTGCTAAGTACCCAGCAAATGTCAGCCCTGTGCCAGCCCATGTCCTGGGGGCTTTACACGCATTATCTCAGTTGATCCTCACAATAACCTCATGGGTTAAGGACCATCATGGTCCATTTTACAGAGGCAAAAACCAAAAACAGAAAGATTGAGTAGAGGAGCACCAAGGTAGCACAACTGGGAAGCAGCGCCACTAGGGCAGGAACCAGGTCTCCTTGACTTGAGTTCTTGCTTTTAGCCATTTCTCATCTTGGGCTGGGGATAGGGATCTGGACTTTTCTGTTCTCAGGCACATCTCTTCATATCCCTAACCCAAGTCCTCTGCACTTGTCAAGGCAGAGATAGATGGATAACTGACTTCTAATAACTTTCACAAATTTAATATTCTTCTAATCATTTCTTGTGATTAGAGAATAGTCCCTTATAGCCTCTATATCCTCCGCACCTGGAGTCAGACAATAGACACACAGACACATTTTTAGATAGGTTCCAGTGCTACAAGGAAAACTAATCATGGTAATGGGCTAAGAGTCAGAGAGTACCTAAGGCTCTAGAGCATTTTTAGATGGCATAAGGACTTTCTGCTACAGCTACATTTGAGATGGTCAGGGACACCATCATGGAGAAGGTAGGAGGCAGAGGAAATGGCATGTGAAAGCCCTGAAGCAGGAATGTTTGAGATTGACAGTGGGCTAGTGTGGCTGGAATGTGGTATGTAGGGGCAGAGATGAAGCAAGTCAGGGCCAGATCATGAAGGGTCTCACTGATCAGGGAAGTAGACTAAATTTTTGTTCTCATTGCAAAAGGAAACCACTTGGAGAGGTTTAAGGAGGGAAGTCAAATCTGACCTCCACTGTCAAGAGAGTATTCTTGTTGCTGAGAGGAATAGGAACAGTCAAGGGTCAAGGGTGGTGGTAAGGAGACGATAGGAGGCTGTGGCTACGATGCAGGTGAGAGATGATGGGAGCTTAAACTAGGATTAGACGTGGAGGAGGGGAAAAGCAGCTGGTAGAGCTGACCGGACTAGGTGGCAGATTAGTGTGTAGGAGCTTTTGTTTATCAGAGGTGCTGTTTTCCTACAACTGTTCCCTAAGTCCAACTCACACTTCACACGTGTGAAACCCAGACAAATCAGCACATGGCATTGCCCTGGTCACGGTGATTCCTTCCAGGGAGGTTCAATCATAGACTTTTGTTCCACAAAAAGCAGAGGCTGCTGGTCTGATGGATATGCATAAGATAGTGTCACTGCTGCTAGCAGGTTATTACCTAGGAGGGGAAGAAACTTTAGGAACAAGTGGTCTAAGAGAAAGCTGATAGTGTGGATGGAAGATGGATAGAAGCCAAGATCTTGATCTTGAATTTCTGAATCCACCTATCCAGACGCTTGCCCTACCCTTCCGTTTAGTAAGGTGATAGATTTCCTTTATTTTAATCGCCAGTGAGGGTCAGATTTCATTACACTACTGAAAGCATCCTAACTGGTACATTAATGGTATCTAGAAACCCCAAACTTGACTTAATGAGTGTAGAAGACAAGCCTGGAATAAAATTATTTCCTAGACTTTAAAGCGAACACAGTAACTGCCTTTGAGTAGTGAGTTTGAGAATTCTGTAAGGTCTAGAGATAAAGCTCAGTCGCCGAGTGCTTGCCTAGCACGTGCAAGGCCTTGGGTTTGATTCTCAGTGTGAAGAAAAAAGAAAAAAGAAAAAAAGGACAAGTACATCATAAAATCACAAGTAGGGAATTCAAGTTTGGCACCTAATTGTTCAGAGTAATACTCTGCGATGAAATGATGCCAGGGAGTGAAAGGGAGTACAATCCCTGTTTAAATTTGTATGATTATTTGAACAATCCCATATCTGATCTCCTCACTTTATGTTCTCAAACATGAACATAATACTTGGCACACAGTAGGTGTTCCTTAAATATTTGCTGACAAGACCAGCTACATAAATCACAAAAAGTGAAAGCTGCAAAAAAACAAAACAAACAAAAACATTAACCAAAGGGCACACTGCCTTCCTCCCAGGTTTGAGGCCTCTGACAGCTAGAGTTCCTGAAAGCCTAGAGGTGACTGAATCATTTCCAAGAGCTATTCTGCATCTATGTCAAACAGTCAGTGTCTCTAGTGATGGTGGTAAGTTGGCAAAATAAAGGACAATTCCAGATATTTTAACATTCTGACTATGTAGCACCCTGGCCAGTTCACCTCAAATACACATGAAGAATAAACACATACTCAACATTAAATGATTATTTATTTTTCAGGTTTAAAAGGTTTCAAAATACATATGTGCAAGATAAATAAAACAAACAGAGAATCACTGTAGAGCAGAACACATAAATATACAGAGTCTTTTATATGATACAAAAATTACAATGTCATCAAATACAAAGAAAAACATTTAGGAAAGGTAAGCAAATTAGATCATCTCGTCAAAGAATATATTAACTAAGATGGACCAGGACAAACTCCCTGAACATCAGGGCAAAATTTCTTTTCTGTGCCTCCCAGCTGCCTGGCCTTCCTTTTCTGTGTTGAGTTGTGGGATTCAGAGTCACTGCCCTCTGCTAAATTATCAAGCATCTCTTCCTCAGTGGCCTAAAAAGGACAGGTAAGGTGAAATAAAGTTCACACAAATGCCAATGAAAAAAACGAAGCTCTGTAATATTATTTTCAGGTATTTTGTTGCCAGAATTGTATATTGCATTGTGTATATGGTATTTCCTCTGAAAGCATCTTCCTAAAATTTTTGTACGTTTTAATTACGTCCTTTAACAAATAATACCTAACTGCTACTCTACTCGATCTGAAGTATGTTGTAACTCAACAAGAACCAGGATATGTTATCTCTATGATCTTGTAATTTGTATTTTTTTTCAGTGAGGAAACTTAATCAACTTAAATAGGGGGAAGTTTTCCCTTTTCCCTTTTTCCATGAATGGTCCCATAAGAAATATAAAAATTTCCCCTTCAACCTATAACCCATCCCTATTTCTGCAATTAGTTTCTATAAATATAGTCCCTTTTTAGTATTAAAAAAGATAACTCAGGAAAAAAGACTGACTCACCTTCCTTCTATCCCTGCTACCCCCAAGAATACAAAAAAATATTAACTAGAAGCTGCCTGCCCTCTAGTGTTACCAACAGATGACAACTATTAGGAAAAATTGACTGCTGGTTAGCTACTAGGCTGTTTTGCTAAACAGTTATTAGATGGTTGCAATGGGAGAAAAAGATCACCTACCATTCTAGCTACAGCACAAATTTGGCAAATCCAATAAGCATTATTTTTATACATATATAAATATATATATTTAATGAACTGATAATAGTAGCAAATATCATACCTTTTGTTTCTGTATTGCATGCTTCTCTGTCCACTGTCTAGCATTCTTAAGGAAGATTGGCTTATTATATTTAAATTCTGAGGACTGAGATAAAAGAGTTAATGGAGGAAAAAAAATATTTGGATGGCACACATCATTAGAAGTACAGAGAAAGTAGGCTATGTGCTGCAGAGGAAATGGGGTACTTACAATGTCAGCCATCAGGGGGTCATCAGGGTTGGGTTCTGACATGAGCAGCTGAATAGAAGTCAACACAGCTGCAATGTTGAGTGATGGTCTCCAGGCGCCCTACACACAGATAAGCACTTGCTTTTATATTAGAACGTGACACTGCAATTCAAGTTTTATTCAGTTAATCCTTTATCCACCACTCACTTTTGGTGGCAGTTTGAGAACATCTAGACAAATCCTTCCAGCAGAATCAATGTTTGGATGATAGATTGGAGTCAAAAATCGGATCTGCGGAGGTTCAAATGGGTACCTTTGAATGTACAGGACAACAGGAAAACATTATTTTAATATGGCTCTTATTATGTTTTAAGTACTTCCCTCGCCACTAATAAACATAAAAAATAATGCCAATATTAGAAAAATGTCAGAAAGACAGCATTTGAAAAGAGGCAAATCTTCTCCCTTCCCAAATTTTTATTATTAAAATTTAAAAATAGCCAGAAAAGTTGAAATAATGATATCAAAAACATTCATATACCCACCACCTGAAGTCAAGCCACTTCACCATTTTTTTCAGCACTAGGGACCGAACCTGGGGTGTTGCATGTGCTATGTGATCATTCTACCACTGAACTACATTCCCATCCCTACTTCACCTTCTAAATACTTCAGCATGTATCTCTTAAGAATAAGGACATTCTCCTGCATAACTCTAATACCATTATACCTATGAAATTTTTTAAAAATAATACCATAATATCACTACTTAGATTTCCTTAATTGCTTAATTGTCCCAATTTTTTTTTTATAGCTAGCTTTTTCAAAATGGGATCTAATTAAGATTTATACATTTCATTTGATATTATGTCTCTTTAGTGAGATACAAATCTTGGAAAGTTTCCAGTCTATTTTCAGCACTGCTGTGTGATGATAATTAAGCTATTCTCTCAGGACTTGAACAAGTTTGGCCAGGATGACCTTCTGTCTACATTTTAACAGTTAAATATTCACTTCATCCGCTCCTCAAAAATTACAACCACAACTTAACTGATTAGAGTCTTAAAGAAGACTTGAACTAAGAAGGACCTTAATATTGAGATGGACAATTGAATGGTGGTTGCCAGGGACTGGGGGCAAGGGAGGTAGGCAGATATTAATGGGTATGAAGTTATAGTTTGGGAAGATGAAAAAGTTTTATAGATAGATGTCGTGATAGTTGCACAACAATGTGAAAAATATATTTTAAAAATGGTTAAAATGAAAAAGAAATGGTTAAAATGGCAGGACATGGTGGCACATGCCTGTTATCTCAGCGATCTGGGAGCCTGAGGTAGGAGGATCTAAAGTTCAAGGCCAACCTCTGCAATTTAGTGAGGCCTAAGCAACTTAGCAAGACCCTGTCTCAAATAAATAAAAAGGGTTAGGGATGTAGCTTAGTGGTAAAGTGCCCCTTCAATCCAGGGGCACTTTACTTTTTTGGTACCAAAAAAAAAAGTTAAAATGGTAAATTTTATGCTGTGCACAGTTTAAAGGTGAAGGGGTGGGGTGAGGGGAGGCTCAGTTGTGATCTAGCCCATTCTTTTAGACAAGGAAATTGAATTCCAGATAAAATAACTTATTGTATTAAATCATGATAAGACTCAAATTAAAACCCAGGTGCTTTGGGTTGGGGTGTAGCTCAGTGGTGGAAGGCTTGCCTAGCATGTGCACAGCCCTGGGTTTGATCCCAGCACTGACCGAAAAACAAACACCAAATAACAAAGAAAACCAGTGCTTTACCCTACCACTTAATGCTCTATATACTACATTGTTGCATCTTCCAATAACTGTTTTACTTTATAGGTTAAGAATCTAATTTGTACTAACCTCTCAGGAAGGATGACTTCCAGCTTAAAAACACCTTTCTCATAAGGTGTATTGACTCCACCTAATATCTCTTAAAAGAAAAAGTAAAAAGGGAATCAGATGATCTGACTTATCATTCCATATGGACATGACAAGGCTTACAGTCCTAACAGAGAAACAAGGTCAAGGACAATAACACTTTTTCAGTGCTTTATTTATTTATTTTTTTTTGCGGGGGGGACTACTGGGGATTGAACCCAGGGGCACTCAACCACTGAGCCACATCCCCAGCTCTATTTTTTGTATTTTATTTAGAGACAGGGTCTGAGTTGCTTAGTGCCTCACTGTTGCTGAGGCTGGCTTTGAGCTTGCAATCCTCCTGCCTCAGCCCTGAGAGCCACTGGGATTATAGGCATGCACCACCATGCCCAGCTTCTTTCAGGGCTTTAATAAGTCTTTTGCAATGCACCATGATGTTGATGTATCCTAAAAGCTTATGGTGTCAAAGGACAGAGAGAAGATCTGAAACAGAAGTTGTAAAATGCTGGTCACCAGATCAAATACAACCTACAGATTTGTTTTGTTTGGATAGCAATATTCTAATCATTTATGTTTCCCATCTGGCCTCCTAGATATTTGAAATGGCCAGCTTTGGTCTAAATGCTGCTTCAGAGCTGATGCCAAAAGCCTGATTATAAATCAGCAAAAGGTATAATAAAAACTCAAAGAATCAGGAAATGCCAAGCAAAACTTTTATGACTATAAACAAATTAGTAAAGAAAGATGGGAGGGTACTTGGACCTTAAAACTGTTCCTTGCTTTAGCTGGGCATGGTGGCGCACGCCTGTAATCCCAGCACTTGGGAGGGGGAGGCTGAGGCAGGAGGATCGCGAGTTCAAAACCAGCCTCAGCAACTTAGCGAGGCCCTAAGCAACTCAGTGAGACTCTGTCTCTAAATAAAAAATACAAAATAGGGCTGGGGATGTGGCTCAGTGGTGGAGTGCCCCTGGGTTCAATCCCCAGTACCAAAAAAAAAAAAACAAAAAACAAAAAAACCCCTGTTCCCTGCTTTAGAACATACAAATGTTTGAATTTCAGTACAATCTTCAGATGGGGCCATGACCCTCATCATAGGCATGATGTGATACCCACGAGCTTGCAGACTGTCGGTTCGGTCCTTTTCTTGCCAGCATGTGATGCCTGGGGGTGGCTCTGTGGCTAACATGTGCAGCTCTTTTTTCAGTCGGGAAGCTCTTTGCATGATCCCAAGTGAAAGGAACCACACAGCTCACTACTCCACACGAAGGGCTGGTTGGGATGTGCTAAGGGAGGAAAAAGGGCCACCATGAAATATTCGGCCGTGGTGACTGTCAACCTTTCAGCACAACTTTCAATTTAGTGAAGGTCAGATTCCTCTTAATCTCTATTTTGACAACAGAGTCTGAGTTTTTTTCTACTTCCTTCTTCCAAACTTTGTATCTACTCAAGCTAATAAATTTTAAAAATAAACCAGAGGCTGAGGAGGGATTGTACACTTCAGGGCAGCCTCAGCAACTTAGTGAGACCTTGCTTTAAAATAAAAAAGGATGTGGGGTGTAGTTCAGTGGTAAAATGCCCCTGGATTCAATCCCCAGTACAAAAACCCAAAAAACAAAACCAAAAAAACCAAAACAATAACACTATAGGTTTTAAATTAATGTTTGCTTCCTCTAATAATTATAAACGCACCAAGCCAGGCAGGGCCTGGACAAATGTTAGCTGCGTAAGGAAGCCTCCCTAAGCTCTGTGGGAGCGAGAATGATTGTCAATCCTCAGAGACTCAAATAAGCTGATGCCTGAGGTTCTCTCCATGTACTGTGGATTCCACATTCTACATCTTCCCAGTTCTTCAGGGAACCCAGCCCATCAATGAGTCCATCTTTCTCCTAGTATTGCCAATCTTTCCCTCTTAGCCTTAACATTCAAATAAGTTCAGTCCTTCTCATCTAAAACAAATCCCACACACATATCCGTTCACTATCTTTTTCTAGTTATCCCTCTAGAAACCAGCCAAAGCATGGTAATACTTTGATAGGTATTACAAATATCTCCCAGTTTATGGTTTATCTTTCCATTTTATTCATGGTGTCCTTTGATGACCACAATTAAATCAATTTAAAATCCTTTCCATACCCCCAAATTTAAAGGTATTTTCCAACATATTTTTCAAATCTTATTATAATTTCACTTTTCCACTTAAATTTAACTCACTAAAACCTGGTATTTTTGTACTGTGAGAGGTAAAAATATTCACCAAATATAACCAATTGTCCTAGCACCATCTACTGGAAAAGTCCATCCCTTCCCTGATATCATAAATTAAATTTCCACCTACATGTGGATCTATTTTGGGACTCTTGCTTGAATTTGTTGTATTGGTTAAGTAGATTATTTTTGAGCCAATACTCCAGTGTTTCAGTTACTACAGCTTATTTTTCATCATTTAAATTGCTTCCAGCTTTATTGAAGTATAATTGGCCAATAAAATTTATGTATATTTAGGGTGTATAACATGATGTGCACAACATGATGTTTTACTATAGTTTATATACCCTGTTCTTTTTCTTTAGGAGTATTTTAATTACTCTTGGATCTTTGTTCTTCCATATAAATTTTAGAACAGTTCACAAACACACACTCAGCCCTGTTGTAATTTGGACTGCAATTTCATTCATTCTATAGATCAACTGAGGAGGAATTGATGTCTTGTTGATACTGAGCCCTAAGATCCATGAACATGATATTTCAGTCTTTCTTGATGCTTTTCAAAAGTTTTAAAATTTTTAACATAGAGTCTTATTCAATGTGTTAAAGATTTATTCCTAAGTACTTTATTTTTTATCTTTTCCAAAAATTTACTTTCTACCTATTTCTTGCTAGTATATATAAATATAATTGATTTTTAACCAAAACTGTAATAATGTTAATATTGAATCCACTTGAGAGTGGGGGGGGGGGGTTGGGTAATTCCAACAGCCAATCACAGCATCCACACATAATCAGTTTCTCTCTGCCCTTCTACCCTTCTCCTGTCTTCTCTTCTGATGGTAACTTCCAACACAATGTTGAACAGAAGAGCTGAGAGCTGGTATTCTTGTCTGATTTCTAAACTTCAAGGAAAAGCTTTCAACACTGCTTATTTCTATCTTACTTTCTTAGTTTTTCCAACATAGGTTATTGTTAATATTTCATCTTTCTTCTTTCAATTGTAAAAACATCAAGACTATGCATTGCTTTCTAATTACTATTGAATACCAAAATTTTGATATGTAGAATATTCTCCCATTCTCAATATTCTCTGCTTTCCCTTATGGGTTTCTTAATTTTCAAACGTGGGGGTTTCCTAGTTATATATTATTGATTTCTAATGTGTGGTCTTTATATCCTTTGAATTTATTGTCTTGCTTTATCACCAAATATGTAGTCATTATTCATAAATGTCCTATGTATGCTTAAAAATATCTATACACCAAAGTTGAGGCAATATTCTATTTATGCCACTAGATAAGCTTAACTGTGTTGTTTTATGTCTGTATTGATTTTTTTGTGTGTGATTTATCAGTTTTTGAGAGTGATGTTTAACTGATAAAGCACTATGATAGTGAATATAATTTCTCCTTGTGATTTTGTCCATTTTTGCCTTAAATATTTAGGTTAGGCTATTAGATACATTTAAGTTTAAAATTGTTACATATTTCTAGCAAACTTTAGTTTTTATCATTATTAGAGAATGCTCTGTTCTCTAGTAATGATTTTTCCTTTAAATATATTTCATATTAAAGCTATCTCAGCTTTCTTCTGGTTGATATTTGCCTGAGATACCATTTCCTATTCTTTCATTTCCTATTTTTCTGTATCTTTAGTCTTATGATGTGCCTTCTGTGTATGTCTGAAATTCTGTTTTGAGATTTTTTTTTTCCTTTTGGATTTTCTCTATTGGCTTGAAAGTTAAAATTTGTACTTATACTACTTTTAAAAACCATCACATAGATTTGAACGTAATTATTTAACTTATCAAAGTCTAAAGTTGAAAAGTTAGAGGTTAGAGCCCGGAGTGTTCCTTGCTGCAGGGCTCAACATGTACTGGTCTTTCTGGAAACTCTGCTCTCTCCTTCCCTGGCCTCCTTGCTCTGCAATGCCCTGCTCTAAAGAGACACACACCATCTCCTCCAGTAAGTAGTCAGGGCCTACCAAGAGGGCAGTATGAGGCCCTGCCATGACAAGGGGGCCTATGAGGGCTATGCCCCAGGAGCTACACAGTGTTTATGATGATCCAGTACATCTATGGACATTCAGATAGTTCTTCCTTCTGGGTTTTATGGAACAAGAGTTCCACATCTGGCTTGGATGCAAATACTTCATAGATGTACAATCTGGTGTTACAGATGAAGTTTACAGAAGAGAAACTGGTGCTGTATCATTTAATTTTGACAAGAAAAGTCTGAAGTCAAAAAGTGATTGAATCGCATAGCCCATTTGTGGACACATTTTTAATATCCAGAAATAGAAGTTGTTCAAGTTTTGAATAACACTGAAAAGGGTTCAGGGAGTTTGGTTCCCCTGGAAAGAATGAAAATTTATGCCAAGAACAGAAAATGAGACACAGTACTTTTCCCTTAAATATAAAGATTTTTTGCTGAAAGTGTTTTGCACTTCTGAAAACTTAATAGCTTTAACTTCTAAAAATATGATTTTCTTAGGATCAAGGAAAGGTTACCTTTATTAGTATCACATAGAAACTTACTTTCTTGTTTTTTTGCAACTTAAGATTGTATGTAAATCTGCCTTTTGGTACCCTACGGTAGTTTTTCAAAAATAAAATATATATATCAATTACAAATACACATACACAAAAACCTGAATTATTGAATTCAGTAAAAATGATCTCTTCAGCAACTTAAAAATAAAAGCATAAAGTTTACCAGTACCAACCCTTCTCCAAACAATACAAGAACCTCGGAATAAATTAACTCTCCACCCATACTAGTTTGTATTTTAATTCCATTTTTTTTTTCTTTAAACCTGATGATAGATTGTCAAAAGTCTGAAGAAAAAACAGTCAAAGTCTGAAGAAAACTATTGGGTGAAGAACTTCTAAGTAAGATACTCCTAATACTTTATTTACTATGCCTGAATAAAACCGTTCTAGATATGTCATAATTAAACTGTTAAAAACCAAAGATAAAGAAGAAATCATTGCTGGGTTTGGTGGTGATAATTTGCAATCCCAGTTATTCAGGGAGTCTGAGGCAGGAGGCTCACGAGACCAGCCTACAGAACAAAGTGAGAATGTATTGCAAAAAGAATAGTCTTAAAGCAGTCAAAAAAGGAAAAAAGACATAGATGAACAGTGATAAGAATATTAAAAGTTATATTAATATATTCCATATCAAAATTAAAAGCTTTTGTGCTCCAAAGGACACCATGAAGTGTTAAAACGACAGAAAGGAAAAGAAATATATTAATAAATCATCCTATATCAGACAAGGAACTTCTTTGTATCTAAAATATATAAATAACTCAGTAAAAAAAAAAAAAAAAAAAAAGACAACCCAATTAAAAAAAAACAGGCAAAGGATTTAACAGACATTTCTTCAAAAATATACAAATCCCCAGCAACATGTGAAAAGATGTCCAACATCATTAATCATTAGGGAAATACAAATCAAAACCACAGTGAGATATCACAACCACTAGAATGGCTATAATGAAGAAAACCGGATTATATCTAAATGTTGAAGAGGATATGAAGAATTAGAACTCTCATGTGTTGCTGGTGGGAATGTGAAATGATGCAGTTGCTTTTACAGTCTGCCAGTTCCACAAAATGTTTACACAGTTACCTTATAATCCTGCATCCGCTCCTTGGCATATATACCCAAGAGAACTGAAACTGTATGTCCACAAAATCCATACACTAATGTTCACAGCAGCACTATTTGTAGCAGTTGACAAATGGAAACAATACAAATATACAGCATTTGAAAAATGGAGAAACAAAATGTGATGTGACCATACCGTGGAATATTGTTCAGCAATAAAAAGAACAAAGCACTGACACATGCCACAGAACATGGAAATACTATGCTAAGTGAAAAAAGTCACAAAGTATCATATACAGTATTGTCCAATTGCATTTATATGAAATGTCTAGAACAGGCAACACCTTAGAGACAGAAAATAGATGAGTAGTTGTCAAGGGACGGGGAAAAGGAGATAGGGAGCAGCTGCTAATGGGCAATGTTTCTTTGGGGGTGATGAAAATGGACTGCAGCAATGATTGACAACTATGAGAACATGCTAAAAACCACTGAATCATACACTTATTGAAAGGAGGCTTGTATGCTATGTGACTATCTCAATAAAACAAAAAACCTGAAACCATATGAATATCCATCAATAGAAAAGTGGATAAATGAACAGCCAGATAACTATAAAATGCAACACTTTTTAAAAAGGACAAACTACTGATACGACAGGCATGAGTGTAAAAAATAATCACGCTGAGTGCAAGTAGTAGATAGACAAAAAGAGCACATACCGTTTGATTTTATTTATGTGAAAGTCTAGAAAATGTAATCTAACTTATAGTGACAAGGTAGGTGTTTGCTTAGAAATGGAAGGGTATGGGAAGGGATGAAAAGAAGGGATTACTAAGAAATTTTTGGAAGTAAAAAGATATATCCATTATCGTGATTGTGGCAATATTTTCCCAAATGTATATTTAAGTCAAAAAGCTACCAAACTCTACACAATATATTCAGCTTATTGTATGTCAATTATTTTATCAATAAATATGATAAAAATTATCACAAATTAAAACCTAATCATCAGTGTTACAGTGATGGAAAAGTGTAGCAAGTGAAAAGTTTAAGAATAAAGGCTCAGGACAGTGGAATGAATCGGACATAACTTTCCTATGTTCATATATGAATACATGACCAGTGTAACTCCACATCACATACAACCTCAAGAATGGGAAGTTATACTTCATGTATATATGTCAAAATACATTCTACTGTCATGTACAACTAAAAAGAACAAATGAAAAAAATAAAAAAGAATGAAGAAAGGCTCTTAACAAGAAAATACAACTTTAGGATATACTAAAGTTTGAAACACTGAATTTCTCTGATGCTTAGATCTGAGAATAAAAAGTTATGTTTACGTAGATACAGAAAAAAATGATACGTAAAAGTATTTCACTGAGTACTCTCATGAACTGAGTAAAAAAACTATTCTTCAATAAAAATTTTTGAGATAAACTTTAGTAAAAATGGTAGAATTTATTTTTAATAACTATATAAATGTCTTGGTCTCCTTTTTATTTATTTTTTTGGTACTGGGAATTGAACCCAGGGGCACTTCGCCACTGACCCACATCCCCAGCCCTATTTTGTATTTTATTTAGAGATAGGGTCTCACTGAGTTGCTAAGCACCTTGCTTTTGCTGAGGCTGGCTTTGAACTTGCGATCCTTCTGCCTCAGCCTCCCAAGTGCTGGGATTACAGGTGTGCGCCACTATGCCTGGCTTCTTGATCTCCTTTTAAAGCAAGTGCTAACATGGACACATTAGTCCTCACATTTTAGGATCCGATTCTCAGCAGTAAACCTAGATTCAATGGGGTTTCAGTATACTAATTCATGCTACCTTACTCACACAGCCTTAAACTAGGCAGAAGGCCAATTCATTTGTAAAAACCAGTAAAAACTTTATTTTCAGCTGGTGTGGCAGTGCACACCTGTCATCCCAGCGGCTTGGGAAGCTGAGACAGAATGGAGAGTTCAAAGCCAGCCTCAGCAAAAGCAAGGTGCTAAGCAACTCAGTGAAACCCTGTCTCTAAATAAAATACAAAATAGGGCGGGGGATGTGAATCAGTGGTTGAGTGCCCCTGAGTTCAATCCCTGGTACCACCCTCCCCCCAAAAAACCCACAAAACTTTATTTCCATAATTCTCTTCATAAGTTATTTCTACTTTCTAATTAGAATCAAAGAATCACTTGATAGGCTGACTAGTTAGACAGTTGTAATTTATGATAATCATTAACTTGGATGCATACATACAACTATAGGGATACATACATGTTCAAAGGAGACTAAATTTGTATATTGGCTAGTCAAGACACTGCTGGATCCTGTCCCAAAGATTAATTTTAGTTCTTTGGTTGTCTCTTTTTTGGGATGAGGTGGGGGGGGGGGTGTACAGGGGATCTAACCCAGGGGCATTCTGCCACTGAGCTACAACCCCAGCCCATTTTTTGGAGACAGGTCCTAAGCTGCTCAGGGCCTCACTAAGTTGCTGAGGCTAGCCTTGAACCTGTGATTCTCCTGCCTAAGTCACTAGAACTATAGGCATGTGCCAATGCACCCCACATTACTTTTTAAGAGGGGAGGCATGGTTCTTCCCCACAATTAACACACTCTTTCAGAAACATTTAAATATCTAAATAGAATAATACTATGGATGAGTTAATATTAGAATCAATTATACTACATGTCTTTCATATAAGTTTTGTATTTCCAAATTTACTTAGCTATGCTCCTCTTTTGTTTTGTTTTGTTTTTGATGCTAAGGGTTGATGCCCAGGGGCCCCTTGTTTGCTAAGCAAATGCTCTATCACTAAGCTACACTCCCAAGTCATTCTAGCTACACCTTTAAGAATACCATTTCCTGGAGCAATTACTTCACTAGATAATTAACCTTTACTTTGATACACAGACCCTTACAACTTTCTCAGTATGCATATACTGGGAATCAGTTACAATGAAACCATTATCCCGAGATATAAGTTACACCTTTACATAAAATTAGAATACAGTGGAAAGGTATGGTAATGGGATTAGAAAGGAGTGAGAACAAGTAAGACATTCCTTTCAAAGAAGCAATTAGACTCCAGTCTCACTATATTAATACAAATTGGTGGATGCCACTCCTTGGCTCAAAAGCCAGCAATTGCTGCATATTTTCTGGGTGTTAAGGTTCTTTACAATCTAGCCTCAACCCATATTTTTAGCCTCATATTCAGAAACTACTCCCCTTGAACTTACGCTTCAGCCACGGTGACCTAATGCCCACGTCATTCTCGTTCACAACTACAGATATATATACACCGAATTCTTCCTCCTCTACGGCAATGCATCCCAACACTATACACCGTTCAAATGTCACTCTCTCTCTGCTTTCACACAAAATGCATCTCTGATAGCTTCTTATTAGGGGGGCTTCCTCAGGGCAGGTCCAGTCTTTAATTTTTTTTTTTCTTGTATCCAAAGCTGTTTAATAATTAATGAACGAAACCTAAGGTGTTGAAGAAAGTAAAAATAACGGCCTGTGCATACCCTGCGGCGAGTACAGGGCACCCTGGCCAAGTTTCCCTGCTGTGGCTGGAGACGCTTCCACCCAAGTTCATTGCGAAAACACTTTAGAACTTCCGCTCACCATCGGCTTTTCTGAGTCTCCTTTCAGAGGAGAGGAAAACGCCCCCGTCAGGCTGAAACAACTCCTTCCCCCAAGACCCACAGTGAGCTCCTCGGGGTACGTTCTCTCGGGTGTGGGGAGCGGGAAACTTGCTTACCTGTGCGACCTCACCTCACCACGCAGCAGCGTGCCTATCTAGTGGGAACGCGGAATCCGGGCCTGCGTGAGCCCGGGCTGTTGGCGTGACTCCGCCTCCTGCCCCACAAGGATTGTGATTGGCTCGCATCAATTCCCCGGAGAAGGGCGCACCCGCCTATTGGCCAGCGCTCTGGGCCCGCTTCCGCTCACGCCTCATTCAAATTGGAGCGCGCGTGCCAAGCTCTACCATTCAAATCCCTACGCCCAGCTTTCTCCGCTGATGTTCCTCTAGTAGCTTTTGGGGACGAGCGATCTGGCGCCACCCGTGCGGTTACAGGATTGGCTTTGTCAGAGTGAAAAAAATCACCTCATAGAAAGAACAATGAAAGGAACCGGAAATATTTAATCTGGAGAAGGGACTAGATGATGGCTATCTTCATTTTTTGTATTTTTCATGCAGAAGACTTTACTTCAGAAGACACATGTAAGAAGAATGGATGAAAATTAAAGTTGAAATTTAGCTCAATAAAGCATTTTGGCTATTAGAACTCCAAAGAACAAAGCGAAGAGAGTGAATTCCAGTGCATCACTGGAAGTGTTCAAGTGGAATTTGGGTGATCATTTGTTTAAGAGTGGCGCTAATGGATTCTTGCATTGGGTGGAAGTTTGGAATAGATGGATTTCATTTATGTATGTCTGTCTGTCTCTGTTCTGGGGATCTAACCCAGGACCTAGCACATACTCAGTATACGTCTTACCACCACCATGCCATATCCCCAGCCTCGGAACAGATGACTTTAAGCTGTTAAAGGAAGTACCTGAATAAGGAAGTACTTGTTAAACCAACCTTGACTACTAGCTGCCTCTGCCAGAGGTGAATGCTCCTTGAGAAGTGTAAGATGGCTCAGTCCTGAGAATTCAAAGGACAGGGCTGGAACTTGACTAGCCTGTGGGAATATTGGGTGTGGGACAACGAAACAAACAAAACCCAACCTTCATCTACCATTGCTCTTAGCTCATTGTGTCGTTTCAGAACAGGGGTGGCATAGGAGCAAAGATCAGTCTCTTCCTAAACTTGTAAACCAACATGATTTTGGCAACTGCAGAGATTTAATCCAAATTGATGTTAAGTAGCATCTGATTCTGCATGAACTGCATAGTATGTTTTCTCTCCTCACTAGATCCACACATTCACTAGAATTCTATGATCCTACGCTGGAGTTCCTCACTTTAGTTGTAGGACTGACCAACTAATGTAGCTTTTGAATTATAAGAATTATTATGAGGTTCTGAAACAAGGAATTCTGTTACTGTCCGGTCTAATTTCCATTAGCTGTTGGGATTTTGCATTTATTGTTAGCAGTTACTCATTGCATTGAAGTGTTTTCTTTGATGATTTTGGAGTTATGTCTTATCTTTCTGAATTTTACTGAATTTTAGTCCCCTCGATGTCTTATTTTCTTTTTACCTCCACTGTTGTACCTCAATTACAGATCTGTCTTCACAACTGAAATTATTTACTTTCTTGGGTGGTTCTCTGAGAAATAGCTCTTAATGTCTCTTAGAAAAAGTGCTAACTGTATTGAGTTTTGTAGAAAGGAGTGATAGTACAAAACCAGCAACTACAGTTTTGGCGAAGAAACGGAAGGAAGGTGGAGAGGGAAAAGAAAGGACTGGGTGTTAAGCGTGCAGTTCCATTTGTCCACCAGAGGGAGCTATAGGAACCGGTGGGAATAGGGGCCAGAAAAAAAATTTTCATATACTGTCTACAGGTGTCATTGCTTTTTAAATGGAGTCTTCTAGTTTGGATATGGAATATTTCAATTTATGAAAGTTTCTTCCCTTTATACAATAACATATCAGAGGATTCAATATATTTGAAAGTACAAAATTTGTATTTTATTTGTGTACAGGATTATTTGTCAGGATGTACTTGCTTGTGTATAAAATATTTTCTTTAAGGAATTCAGTTAATAAAATTTAAACTATCATACTTGTTTAATGAATTGATTGTATTAATTTATTCTCAGAGACTTGGTTGGTTAGAAAAGAACTGACATGACTTTAATTTTTTTAAAAAGTTTTTAAATCATTATAGGTAGATGAATGTTTTGTGGTATAATTTTTTACTGATACAGTTAAATTTTAGTGTACTATATAGTGTATTATTATATAGTGTACTGTATAGTGTATTATTACTTGTAGTAATCACTTAGCTCAAAGATATATTTCTCTTCTTCTAGGTAGGTTTGCACTTAAATCATTCAAGGAACTTAGCTATTTGCACCTTTCTGTAAAATCTCCTAAGAGAAAGTTACTACAATGAGAAAAGTGGAAGGGAAGGATAAGGGGAAAGGGAAGGGGAAAAGGAGGAAGGGAAGATGAGGAAGAGGAAAAAAAAGGAAATACAGCAGGGTGCGGTGGCGCACCCCTGTAATCCCAGCACTTGGGAGGCTGAGGCAGGAGGAGCACGAGTTCAAAGCCAGCCTCAGCAACTTAGCGAGGCCCTAAGCAACTCAGACTGTATCTCTAAGCAAAATACAAAATAGGGCTGGGGATGTGGCTCAGTGGTGGAGTGCCCCTGGGTTCAATCCCCAGTACCAAAACAAACAAATAAACAAAAAACCCAAATATAATTAGTAAGGAAGTACTTCCTGCTTCCTGAATCTTCTTAGCAAAAAGAAATTGAACCTCATATCTCTTGGGAAAAGAATTTAAGCTGAACTTGGACAATTTTAATTTATTTTTTCAACTTTAATTTGTTTATATAACTGGACCAGACTTTTTTAAAATACTTTTTGTTGTAGATGGACATGATACCTCTATTTTATTTATTTTTATGTGGTGCCGAGGATCAAACCCAGTGCCGCCTCACACATGCTAAGCAAGTGTTCTACCACAGAGCCACGGCCCCAGCCCCAGGGCCAGATATTTCTTGTGTATGAATGCAAAAAGAATAGTCAAAAGAAATGAGCTGGGCATGGTGTTGCACACCTGTAATCCCAGCAATTTGGGAGGCTGAAGCAGGGGGATTCCAAGTTTGAGACCAGTCTCAACAATTGAGAGAGACCCTAAGCACCTTAGAAAGACCCTGTCTTAAAATTAAAAATAAAATTAAAAAAGGGCTGGTGATGTAACTCAGTGGTGTAGCATCCCTGGGTTCAATCCCCAGTATCCTCCCAAAAGTATACATTAGTGATTTATTTTTATGCACATTGTTAGTCATTGCATACAAAGATGCTGTAAAAGTTAATTTGAATTTATAAGGAATTTAAGAATATCTTTCTTAAAGTATATGGTATATAGGGTTTGGGATATAACTCAGTTGGTAGAGTGCCTGCCTTGTAAGCACAAAGTCCTGGGTTCAATCTCCAGTACCACAAAAATAAAAAAATAAAAAAAAAGTATATGGTATATAGACACAATGTTATTAAACATAATATTTTGTATTTATATGTAAGTTTTTACCTGAGGCTTTCAATTCATAGATTTATTTAGTTTTTCAGTGTATGATTTCCAGTGCATTTCAGGGAAAATTAAGGAACAGGCAAATGTTCACAATAAGAGTATAATAAAGTTCCCCTTTACAATACTAATCATTTGCAGGCTTTTTTTTGTTTGTTTTTTGTTTTTTGTTTTTTTTTTGGTGGCACTAGGAATTGAACCCAGGATCGGGTGCATGCTAGGTTGCTAGGTATGCACTCCACCACTGAACTACATCATCAACCCTTCCAAAAATTTTATTTTGAGGCAGGGTCTGGATAAGTTATCCAGGCCAACCAGAAATTTCAATACTCCTGCCTCAGCTTTGCCAGTAGCGGGGATTACAGGCATGCACCACCATGCCCAGCAATTTTTAAAAATATTTTTAAAGAACAATTTCAAACATGCAGAAAAGATTAAAGAACCTAATATTTGTATGTGTTCTCTTTAATTATGGATAACACATTTAATTATATTTTGTCCAGGGCTAAGGCCCTAGAAGGTATAGTTATTAAATCAATTAGACGCACAAAGGTTTTATAACCAATTCATGTTTAATATGAAAATATTCCACTTGTTGCCTTAGGAGTTTAGAATGTTGCATAGTATCTTTCTGTGGTTTTGAAAAAAAGTCATGGAAGACAAAACGTTCATTATGTCTGGTAATAATTTTTTTTTTTTTGGAACCAGGGATTGAACTCAGGGACACTTGGCCACTGAGCCACATCCCCAGCCCTATTTTGTATTTTATTAGAGACAGGGGCTCACTGAGTTGCTTAGGGCCTCGCTAAGTTGCTGAGGCTGGCTTTGAACTCGCGATCCTCCTGACTCAGCCTCCCGAGTCGCTTGGATTACAGGCGTGCGCCACCACGCCCGGCTTGGTAATAATTTAAGATCCATGAAAAGAATAGAGGAGAGGAGGGAGAATGAAAGGAAATTAATATTTATTGCAAACTGATATGTTCCAGGAATAGCGGTAGGCATCCTTGCATACATAATCACATTTAATCCACGAGACTACCCTATGAGGTATTATTATTATTATTATTATTATTATTATTATTATTATTATTATTTCAATTTTATACATAAGGAAACAGGCTCAGAGAAGTCCAGTAACGTCTAAAAATGTGAATTCAATTTGAATTCAAAGCTTAAGCTCTTGCCATTACACCTGGATTGTCCTTTTAAAGATCTTTTCTGGGCTTAGAATAAATGTCATGTTGAAAGTATTTATATAATACACGTTTGGCTTTATGTGTATGGATGCTTCTCCTCTTCACGCACGTTCCATTCACTGTGATTAACACATGCTAACAAAACTTTAGATTTGGAAACTGGACATAGATTCAAATCTTTCGGGTACTTTATGTCCAGTTCTCCCCACCAGAAAATAGGAGTACTTATTGCCTCTTTTCCACTCCCAAAGTAAGATCAGTTAGTAGTCACAACAAGAATAAACTACGACTCCCAAAATGCCTAGAGGGAGAGGCTGACGCCAGTTCGGGGAGCCCATTCCAGCTTCAGGGCAAAGGTGACCCCGCTGGCTCCCCTGGCGAAGGAGGGAGCAGCCGGTCCTCGCTTTTTCCCCGATGCATCCAGGGATCTGTAGTTCCGCTGACGGCGAGGGCGTGCCCTCAGGGCACGTCTCCTACTACAAGCCCCGTGATGACCCAAGGCCCGGGCAGCGCCTGCGTGTTGAAGCCGAGCGAGCGCGCAGGCGGTGCTAGTGGCGGGAGGAGTAAAGATGGCGGTGCTGTGGTCTCCGCCTTCTGCTCCCGGCTGAAGCGCTCTGAGGGAGGCGGCAGCGGCAACCCAAGCCGCACCAGTAATCTAGTGGTGGTAGTTTCGGCAGCACCTGCCCAGGCCGGAGCCATGGCAGAGCTGGAGCACCTGGGCGGGAAGCGGGCAGAGTCCGCGCGAATGCGGAGGGCTGAGCAGCTGCGGCGCTGGCGGGGCTCGCTGACAGAGCAGGAGCCGGCGGAGCGACGAGGCGCGGGGCGGCAACCACAGACGAGGCGCGGGAGCCCCAGGGTCCGCTTCGAGGACGGCGCTGTCTTTCTGGCCGCCTGCTCTAGCGGGGACACGGACGAGGTGAAAAAGCTTCTGGCGAGAGGTGCGGACATCAACACCGTCAACGTGGACGGCTTGACAGCCCTGCACCAGGTAACTCCCTTTTCGGTCATATAGGCAGGCGTCCAGTGTCCTGCAGAAGAGCCCGTAGCCCTGCGATTCGCCTCCTGGAGAGTATTAGTGTCTCCGCCGAGTTCTCCTGCAGGGACACTGCCCCTTTGGCCAACTCGCTTTCATTCTTGGTCACCTTCCTCCACTAATCGAGTCTTTTTCCGATCCCAGGGTCTCTACCTGAAGGAATAGTGTCACCCTGATGTTTGGTCAGTGTTTGTATTTCCCTCCCTCCAACTTGGGTTGTCATGGATACTGGTGATTTGGTCCCCGGTGTTATCCCTATAGATTAGTCATTTTCCCCTCTGTCTTGTTGGTGTGCCTGTAAACAGTGTCACTTACATGCTTAGTTAGTATCATTTGCCTTGATGCTCTTTCAGAAAATTCAGTTTTGTTTGGGTGGCCCCATTATCCAATATCCTAGATCCCTTAGAGAGTAAATTCCTCTACTGGGTTAAAGCAAGCAGATCTTCTGAAACCACATCTCTTGTTTTGCTGATTTGTAGTGCTTAAAAAACAGTTTGTATCTTCTCCAGGCTGTAGCTCCTAGAACACCCTTGACCTCATTGTTATGGGTGTCATATTTTCTTCCCAGCAGTGCTATCTCCCTCAGGTTTCCTGTGGAGAACTAAGCTAAGGAAGCACTTCTGTTTGATACTTATGAAATAAGCTTTTATTTTTTTTCCCCTAAAGTCTCTATAGAAACCACTGTGTGTATGTGTGTGTGTGTGTGTATCTATATCTATATGATTGTGGATGACCTGATAGTTCTATGGTTGGTAATACACTTTTATTTCTCTCACTTATGCAACAATATTCTGCATATACCCACTGTTATAAGTGACTCCACCCTCTCTCCCCAAGTGAACTTCATCAGTTATTTTGGTGAGCTGAGAGCTGGACACCCACTCTTAATCTTCCTTATTTTTCTTTTGCTGTCTGTGCAAAGTGAATGTGTTTGCATGAGAATCCACTTCTAAATAATACTTCAAGCTGGGCGTGGTGGTGCACTCCTGTAATCCCAGCCATTCTGGAGGCTGAGGCAGGAGAATCACAAGTTGAAGGGCAGCCAACTTTAGCTAAAACCTGTCTCAAAGTAAAATAAAAAGGGCAGGGGATGTACCTTAGGGGTAGAGTGTTTGCCTACCATGTGTGAGGCCTTGGGTTCAAAAAATGCAAAAAACTTAAAAAATGCAAAAACAAACAAAAAAACATTTTAAGTCAAACCACTTCCCTAAATACTTATGGCCAATAGCTTAAAATTGCTTTTTGCCATTTTTGAAGCCCTTCTCTTTAAGGTGGGAGAAACTTATCTTTTCACCCTATTTTTAATCTTTTGTGTGTGTGTGTGTGTGTGTGTGTGTGCTCACAAAAGTGGTGTGCCTAAGCAGCTAGTATTTGTATAGTACTTTGATGTTTAAAAATTATTTCTAAGTCTAACCTCATGTGAGCCTCAGTAGAGACTCTCTGAAGTAGATGTGGCAGGCAAGTTGTTAGTCCCATCTTCCAGATAAGGAAATTGAAGCCAAAATTGTTACTAGTGCAAGGTTAGAAAAGAGAAAATTGCCTGTAGGCATGGATCTTTCAGATTTAAATTGCAGAGGTCTATATCCCACTGAATAAGAAATTGGATATAAAATAAGATAAATCCTAAGAGAAGCACTTTAAATTTTAGTTAAAATTTAAACTTCAAATTTCTGAACTCTTTGGAAAGGTTAATTCTTATTTTTCAAATGTATCTATGATGTGAAGGAGACTGAGATCTGGATTCTGGAAATCATTTTATGGGTTCTTAGAAGATAGAAAAATATAATCTGGTTTTCTAGACCTGTTTTCAATCACCCTTCTATTGAAACAGCCTTTTTCTTAGAGTAATTCAGTAACCTGTTTCTTTTAAAGTGATTGTGCTGAGTCTGTCCTTCCCAGACACATTTTTCAAAATATATTTTTTAGATGTCTGCAGACTTTTATTTTATTCATTTATTTATATGTGGTGCTGAGAATCAAAGCCAGTGCCTCACACATGCTAGGCAAGCACTCTACCACTGAGCCACAACCCCAGCGCCCCCATACACATTTTAATATCATTCTGAGAAAAGCGCTTTCTTTGAGGTCCCTCATGGTAGATCTTCTCACTTCAGATTTCTCTGAGCCCTTCTACTGAGACTGAGTGCCTTAGTACCTTTCCTTCTCTCTTCATTACCACTCCCGACTGTGAGGTACAACATATCTCAGTACACGCTTCACATTTGGTAATCAATCAATTTCTCTCTCTCTTCCTTCCCCCACCGCTTTCTTGCAGTACTGAGGATTGAACCCGGGGGCACATTGCCACTGACCTGCACCCCCAGCCCTTTTTATTTTTTATTTTGAGACAGGGTCTTGCTCAGTTGCCCAGGCTGGCCTTGAATTTGTGGTCCTCCTCCCTCAGCCTCCCGAGTCACTAGGATTACAGGTGTGTACCACTGTACCCAGCAGTAATTTCTCGATATAGGAGAGGAAAGGGATGACAACTGTGGGATTTTTCTTTTTAATTACTTGCAAATGCAGTATAGACATGCCTTCCCATCTACAGGACTGATAGTGAGTTGAATTGAGTAGGAATATTCAGTACTAGATGAATTCAGCTAAAGAGTAAACTGCTCAAAGATTTGAGGTCAAAACCATCTTCCGTTGAAAAACCGTCTCTTTGAATCAAGACAAGCCTCCATTAGCTTAGGAACTTTGACAAATCATTTTACAAAGAGTTGCAATGTGTTTCTCCATGATCTGAAGAACTCTTAAGATACATAAAAGATGATTTTCAAAACCTAAGAATGGAGCTGCCTGTCTGAGCCACCTACCTTACTACTGATTCACCTCTGCAACATAAAGAGTGAGTGGTAAAAGCATCTGAATTATTTAGTTAAAATATCCGCCTGTTATATAAACATGGTATGCATTATCTGGATAATTGATTCCCTTCTTTCGATTGATTTTCTTTGTTTTGGCCATGGCCACTTGACCAACTATGAAATGTTATATTGGCATGTTGGAAGAAACCCCATGAATATTGGGGGATGATTTTTCTCCTTTTCCACAAGGTCACAGTAGACAATTTGCACTTATTGCAGGTTGTAGTGCCTTGATGCTACTTTTGACTTAAGAGACCTTTCTTTCTTGGCAGCCTTTGCTGAGACCACGAGGTGCTTGAGTCAAAGATAAGCTCCAGGAGCCTATTAATAATACTTGAAATAGATGGGGATAAGAACTATCTCAAAGGTTAGACCAACTCCAAAGAAAGCCTTGGAAACTGAGGAAGACTAACTACATTTTGGTGAATAAATAAATTAAGATTTGGTATGTTTGATAGGTATTAATCTGATTGTATATTCCTTGAAAACACTTGTTTTCTCACAAAGAACTTTCTGTTTTATTTATGCAAGCACATCACAAAAAAGAAAAGTGTATGTTAATAATTTCATGTGGACTGGTACTTTTAAATTTTTATTTATTTAGTACGGTTGATTTTTAGTACCTGTCTTGGTACCTTAGCATTAAGGTCTTGGGTGCTCTAGACCTACATAGAGACTCTTAGGAATTATATCTACCAAATCATTGGGCTGTTGTAAAAGGCAAGTGCTTGCTTTCAGGAAGGAAATTTTCTAAAATTCATCAAAATGAATGCCTGCTTATTCTTTCAGCACATATTTGATTGGCAGTTATATCTGTGCTGGGTGTGGTGAGGGATGCTGATGTCAGTCCAATAGATCTTGTCTCTAGCCCAGTCTCACCAGTTTTTGTTTAGAGGGATACCAAGGAGATTAGAATAATTCCATACTTAGAAATTAAAGTTGGCTTTGTAATGGTCTCAGGGTCCAAGTTTTGACCTGTAGGGTCACTCCAGGCTGGAATTTAATTCATAGTAGCCTCTGTCATTTTAGATCTACCTCAATCTGACATTGTAGTCTCAGGAAGGTGAAATTGCATCTTTCTCTGGAAGAGAAGTAGAGCTAGAAGCAGATGAAGAGAGGAGGATAGGCAGAGTAGTTTATATCAGAGTGAGACGAAGATGAAGATTCAGTGTGCTCAGTTCAAGGTCATATAGTATGCTATATATGTTAACTTATATGGTAAAATAAGCTTGTCTTCTATTCCTTTCTCTTTTATTCCTAATTCATTACTTATTCTTCTTATAGTTTCATCTGTGAAGTGACTTTTGCCTTACCCTGAGTATTGATTTATTCTGCTTAGCGTCAGGACCCATGGCAATATGGGATTCAGAAAATCCTCTTGACTCCTTCATTATTATGCATCTAGAATAGTTATTCATCATGACTTATTCTAGTAGCTTACCTCTTCAAATTGGTTGAAATGATGCATCAGACTATGTTGGGCATCTGGGCCCCTTGCTATGTGTTAGTCCAAGTTCCCATGCCATAGGAGACTTCAAAGCCAGATTTAGACATTAGGCTCTCCTGGATTTTTTGGGGGTGAGTGGGGAGTACAGATGCAAGTGACTTTCATTATTTCCCTAGCCAAAGTTTTCTTCCCCATTCTTCAAGTCCTAGTAAGTAACTTTATATTGCAATTTGAGGTTTTAGAATCTTCTTTGTGTTTTAAAGTAGGCAGTTGTCCATATATGTAGAGTGAGCATAATAATTCTGCTGAAGGTTAAGGGTTTGGACAGGTCTTGTTGGTAACTTAAAATTAAGTCATTGTTTATTTTCATTTTTAAAAAATTTAAATTAAGATATACTTTGTATGTGGTAAACTTCATCCTTTTTATTATGAGTTTTGACCAAGTGTGTAACTTCCACTATAATGAAGATATAGAGCCTGGTACAGTGGCATACACCTGTAATCCCAGCAGCTCAGGAGGCTCAGGCAGGAGGATCATGAGTTAAAAGGCAGCCTCAGCAAAAGCAAGACACTGAGCAACTCAGTGAGACCCTGTCTCTAAATAAAATACAAAATGGGTCTGGAGATGTGACTCAGTGGTCGAGTGTCCTTGAGTTCAATCCCTGGTACTCCTCTGCAAAAAAAAAGATGTAGAACATTACCGTTACTCCTACAATTTTCTTTGTGCTCTCTATAGACAACCCCTTCTCCTACCCTCCACCATGGCAGCCATTCAGCAGTTTTCTGCCCCTGATACCACATGCCTTATAGATGGAATCAGACAGTATGGAGCCTTTTGAGTCTGTCTGCTTTCCTTTACTGTGTTGCATTGAGATTCATCTGTGTTCTTGACAATTGTTGAGTGATATTCCACCATATGTGTGTACAGTGTATTCATGGTTGAAGGTAATAGAGTTATTTCCAGATTTTGGTAGTAATAAATCAAGCTACTACAAACATTTCCATCTAAGTTTTTTTGTTTGTTTGTTTTGCTGTCCTGGGGATTGAACCCAGGGCCTTGTGCTTGTGAAGCAAGCACTCTACCTGCTGAGCTATATCCCCAGCCCTCCATCTAAGTTTTTCAGTGAACATTTTTCTTTTTTTTTTTTTGGAACCAGGGATTGAACTCAGGGACACTCCGCCACTGAGCCCACTTCCCAGCCCCTTTTTTTTTTTTTTTTGTATTTTATTTGGAGACAGGGTCTCACTGAGTTGCTCAGGGCCTCGCTAAGTTGCTGAGGCTGGCTTTGAACTCGTGATCCTCCTGCCTCAGCCTCCCAAGTGCTGCGATTACAGGCATGCGCCACCACGCCCAGCGAGTGAACATTTTTTAAAAATGTCATTTGGTTAAACCCCTAGGAATGAGATAACTGAATTATGTGATAGTGAATGTTCAACTTCATTAGAAATGCCAAACAATATTCCAAAGTAACTTTACCATTACATTTCTAAACAGCCGTGTATGAGATCTAGCGTCTTTGCATTCTCTGTTAGTCAGCATGTTCTGCTATAACAAAGTACCAAAACCTGGGTGGCTTAAACATAGACATTCATCTCTCCCAGTTCTGGAGGCTGGGAATCTTGAGATCAGGATGCCAGCAGAGTTCTTGGTGAGGTTCTTCTTTCTTAGTTTGCAGACAGCTGTCTTCTGACCACAGCCTTACATGGTGGAGAGCAGAGAGAGTGAATTCAGATTCTTGTGTGTCCATCTTATAAGATACTAATCTCACTTATAGGGGCTCTACCCTCATGACCTAATTACCTCCCACAGGCCCGACCTCCTAATACCATTGTTTAGGATTTCAGTAAATGAATTAGGAGGAGATAGAAACATTCAGTCCTTAACACATTCTTGACTGCATTCAGTATTGACTATTTTTAAAAAGCCATTTTAATAGTTTTGTAGTCATATTTTTTTAATCGCTTAGTAATAATACTAGTAATAATAATAATAGTAGCAATAGTTATATTGGTAACTCCTGCTTATATACTGTTGGATTTATTCTGAGCTAGGGTCTATTCTAAGGTTTTAATTTATTAACTGATATTTAATACTCAGAACAACTCATGAGATAGGTATTTATGTTATTGTCTGGATTTTATAGAGATGGAAACAGACACTGCCCAAGGCCACACAGATTACAAGTGGCAGAGCTAGAATTTATTTAAGTCCAGGTGGTCTGGCTGTAACGCCCATGCTTTTGATGCTGTATTCCCTTTTAGTAGATTACTAGACTATATGGCCTATGGCCTTTCCTTGTTTTAAAAAAAATAGTGGGGGGTTCTGGGGATACGGCTCAGCTGGTAGAGTGCTTGCTTCACATGCACAAGGTGCTGGATTTACTCCCTAGCACTGTACAGACACACAGACATGAAGGGTAGAAAATGAAAGTATAAAGAAAAAATTTAGAGTGAATCAAAGTCAGCTGCTTAGATATAAATACTAATAACATTTTAGTGTATGACTTTCAGGTGTTTTTCTTGAATGTTAATTATATTTAGTATACATGAATGTATAAATTATTATGTTTATAAAGTTGAAAACAAACACTTTTTCTAATTTTTTAACTTAATTTTTTGTGGTCATTTTCCTATATTAAATATGCTTTGCAAGTAAATTTTAAAATAGTTGCATATGCTATATTTTTCTTTTCTTCTTCTTTTGTTTTTGTGTCCAGGGATTGAACCCAGGGGTGCTTAACCACTGAGCCACATCCCCAGCCCTTTGTATTTTTTATTTTGAGACAGGATCTTGCTGTATTGCCTAGGGCCTTGCTAAGTTGCTGAGGCTAGCTTTGAACACAGTCCTCCTACCTCAGCCTCCCAAGCCGCTGGAATTACAGGCATGCACCACCATGCCTGGCTATATATTTTTATTGTTAGTGATTTTATTTGGTTCTTAATATACAGCTAATATTGAATGCCTCATGGTAGATTGTTAATCTGTGCTAAAGTATATATGATACAATTTCTGCTCTCAAGAAATTTACAGTCCAACCTGGAGACAGATAAATAAAAAAAAAATACTTAA
Organism: Glaucomys volans; assembly: GCA_020662805.1. Lineage (NCBI taxonomy): Eukaryota > Metazoa > Chordata > Mammalia > Rodentia > Sciuridae > Glaucomys > Glaucomys volans. The sequence continues at coordinate 140,327 of JAJEJO010003484.1, forward strand.
AGTGCTGAATTCTATGATACATAGGCAAGGATGTGTTCATCACTGGAGGGACTAAGGAAGGCAGTATAGGACAGTAAAGCAGTGTGGGAAAAGAAATAGGAATGAGTATGATGTATGGGCTGAGGACACTAGAGAATCCAAATGGATAGATTTGAAGGGTCCAAGATGAGAGTGGGGCTGGCATTGTAGAGGACTTTAACATCAAACATCAGGCTCAGAAGGCTTGATGGACTTCTTCATAGAGAACTTTTGGGTTTGAGCAGGGATGTAACCCAACCAAAGTAAATTTTAAGACAGTGCTGCAGTTGAATTCCAAAATGAATGGAGGGACAGAGATGAAAGAACCAGCCAGACGAACGAACATGAGGAAAAGAGTGTAATACAGTTGTATATAGCCTGTGAGTCTGAAAGAATTGTATTGTTCAGATAGAAATAGGATTCAGTCCATTATTGAATTGAGGTGCTCTGAAGACATCCAATTAGAAATACCCTTTTGGCATTTATGTGAATCAAGGCAAGACACTGTTCTGTCTAGGCTTTGATTTTTCTCATATTTAAGATGAGAGACTTGGATATTACTATAGAGGTGAGAGTTGAAGCAAAGATTATAGAGGAATATGGGAGAAAATTAAAGAGAAAAGTAGGAAACACTATTTGGTGGTAGACAGAAGATACAGAAATTCAAGTTAAAGCCATTGGAGAACGTGGTAGGGCTAATGAATGGGTTCCTAAATAAGTTCCTAGGGCCTTGCTAAGTTGCTGAGGCTAGCTTTGCACAGAAGCTGTATTTTACCTTAGATGGCAAAGGATTTTGCAGATGTGATTAAAATAAGGATCTTGAGAAGGTTTGTCCTGGATTATCTAGGTGAGCCCAGTTAACCACAATGGTCTATTTAGAGCACAGAATCAGTAGTAGTAAAAGGAGGTGAAAGATTGGAGTGATTTGAGGAAGGAACAGTGAGCCAAGGAATGCAGGTGGCCTCTAGAAGCTGAAAAAGGCCAGGGGAACAAAGATTCTCTCTTCAGAGCCTCCAGAAGGAGCCAGACATTTGACTTTAGCCCAAAGAAACTGATTCTGGACTTCTGACTTCCAGAATGGCAAAATAGTAAGTTTTTGTTGTTTTAACCTACCAAGATTGTGGTGATGTGTTATAGCAGCAATAGGAACTAACAGGAGAACACAGAAAGTACAATGATATTTAGGACTGTTAAGGAATAGATGGTCAATAGCATAAAAGGAAATTGAGGAGGAGGCCTGAAAAAAGTTTGTTGGATTTGGTCATTCACAATCTTTGAACTAGCAATTTCAGAAGAGATATGTCATATGGAGGTTATATCAAGTGGGTTTTTTGTCCTATTAAGGATAACATAAGATAGTCTTTCTGTTGACTTCTGTAAGAAAAATAAATGGATCTTTCCTCATTATGATTATAATTTAAACTAGGACCACAAATATATGACAGGACTCCTTGAAAGCTGATTTCTAGCTAGAGTGGTTTTATTGTTTATAAATTAAGAATGTTTTGATATTAACTAGGGGCAGGAGAGTTATTGATGGGCTGATTAGGTAGGTTAGCTAGGTTAGATTATTCTTCCTAGTCTGGTTTGCTCTATTTTCTGCTTCTTTGTACTTTGACTGGAAGGCAGCCTTGAGGGAGCAGTGTTAGGGAGGTTAGTGCCAATAAGCAGTTTCTTCTGCCATTTATTCTCTCACATTTATTTATTGAATGTTTACTCTGTGCCTGGTGTTGGGCTTCTTGTTACTTTTTACTGAGCAGTAGATATATTTTAGAAACTAAACTGAATTTTGGGAATGGTCTACAGAATAACTGGTTCCCATTATTACTTGCAATACAAAATTGGCTGCATAGTGATTTTTCTATTCTAGTTTTCTGGTTCTTGGCTGGTGGAGTAGTACTATATTCATCAGTGTTTGTGACTATCTTTATGCTTATGGATGAAAATTACAATATTTATACCTTCTCTGCATAAAGATGGTAAAAGATGGGTCTTGGTCTTAAATAAATCTTTAGTGGGTTAACAAGGAAATAATAAATCCAGATTAAAGATCTTGACCCAGAATTTCATATTGGACTAGGAATTGAAACCTCATTAGGGGTGCTAATTCAGTTGGCTTAATTTGTTGTTATTGTTGTCTTTGAATGTGTTGAGTTTTTTTCCCCTGCTTTTGAAGTTTAATTTAAAAATAGTTTCTTAGATTTTTGACTGTAATGGGTTTAAGTAAATTTTGGGGTCTGAAGTTTTTATTAGGCGTGCAGAATTTATATTTTTTTCATGAGGCACTTGAGTTAGAAAACTGAAGCTTTAGTTCTCAATATTGAAACTTAATATGCATATAGTTTCTAATGAAATATAGTATTTCACTGTAGTTATGAAATAGGTTTATGAAAGAATTCAGAAATGGTTTTGTATCTAATATATTTAAATGTCATAACATTAATGATCTGTTGGACTCAATCTAATGCAAATTTGGGAAAGTATTTTACAGTGCCATACTCAGTATCCATGGTATGTCTGGCTTTTATATATGAATTTTGGATCTAATGATCCACTTCATTTTTAAAATTTTTTTATTGTCCAGGGCACTAGGGCATGCCTAAAATCTCAGCAACTTGAGAGGCTGAGGCAGAAGGATTGTAAGTTCTAGGCTAGCCTTGGCAATTTGATGATACCCCATCTCTAAATAAAAAAATAGAAAAAGTGCTGGGAATGTAGCTCAGTGGTAGAGTGTCCCTGGGTTCAGTCGCCAGTACTGGGGGTAGAGGTGGAGGAAGCATTAGGAAGGGACAGAAAGAAGAGTTGACAATAATTAGTATTCCTGAGTAAGTGAGGATAGTGGAAGGTAGCTAGAGCCTGATCTTTTCAGGCATCTTCCCCCTGAACTATCTCTACTTTTCTTTTTCTTTTTCTTTTTTTTTTTTTGTACCAAAGTAAAAACAAACAAACAAACAAAAAACAACACACACACAAACAACTTTTTATTATGGAATACTTCAAAGCACAAAACACAAAAATAGAATGATCTAATTCTCAATTTATTAACTTGTGGTCAATCTTGTTTCATTTATAGGTCTTTCTACCTCATCCCCAGTATGTTGGATTATTTTATAGCCAATCTCAGACATAATTGTATTTATTAATATTTCAATGTGAATCTCTAAAATAAATTTAAGTATAAACTCTTTTAATCTATGAGTTCTTTCTTATTTTTTTCTCTGTATCTTATTTGTTGAAAAACTAGGTTGCTTGTACTCTGATTTTCACAGTCTGGGTTTTGCAGACTGCTTGCTTGTGGTGTTATCATGTTCCTTTGCCCCTGTGTTTTTTGTAAACTGGTGATTATATCTAGAGATTTGATCTGATTCAGGTTTAAACGTTTTGGCAAGAGTCCATCATAGTTGGTGGTGGACACTTTTGTCAGGAGGCACATAATGTGTAGTTGTCTCTTTCCTTGTGGTTTAGTAGCCATTGATAGAATTTTGAAATTTCAAGCCAATCTTGATTTGATCTAAATTATAGTAATGAACTATTTCTTCTATTCATCACAGCTCTTTGTGTTGAACTTCAAATTGGAATACCAATGATCAGATAAAAAATGTGAATTGTGAAAATTGTGAGTAAAATGGTTAATATTGTGTTAATCAGCTTTTCATGATATCCTACATTTAGATTAATAGCCCTTCTATATAAATTTTGGTCAGTGATGACAATGGAAAAAATTTCTCTGCCATCTTTTCATATCTGTTTCATTCACTCCTTTTAAAAAATATTTTTAGTTATAGATGGACACGATATCTTTATTTTATTTATTTTTATGTGGTGCTGAAGTTTGAACACAGTGCCTCACTTGTGTTAGGCAAGCGCTTTGCCACTGAGCCACAACCCCAGCTCCTGTTCCATTCATTCTTTTTTTTTTAACTTTAAAAATATATTGTTTTAGTTGTCAATGGATCTTTTGTTTACTTTTATTTATTTATATGTGGTGCTGAATATGGAACCCAGGGCCTCTCATGCCAGGCAGACACTCTCCCAACTGAGCCACAACTCCGTTCATTCTTCACTGAAGTTTTGCCTATTTTGAAATATTCTTCCAAATTTCAGTTTGATATTATTGTTTCCTGACCCCAAAGATAACCACCCATTATGAAAGAAAACTTCAAAGGACAGGATCCAGAGAATACTTAAGAAAGTTAACTTGGCTGTTTAAGGAGAAGGGAGAGACTGCTTTGCAGGCACCTAAAAGGGAGAAGACAGGAGGGAAAAGTATCCATTCTAATTGTATCAATTTTGGGGCAGTGAACTGTGGGCACATGATGGGCTTGACTTAGAAAATGGAATTGACATTTGGAGCATTCATGTGGAGATTGGGTTGGCTGACTTTGTGTTGTGCTCTTTGAAGCTGAGGAGAAATATTGACTTTCTAATTGAACATGAATCTCATCAAAGGACGTGTGGTTTTATGAACTGTATTTTATTTATATGTGGACATTTCATGAGAGGTAGGTTTACTTTTTTCAGCTTCTTGCAACACTTCTTGTTAGTTTTTTTTTAAAGTTATTTTTTTAAGTTGGTGACCCAGGTATGCAATGTCACTAAAGTGCCCAAACAGATATTGTTTGGATTCTGTAAGCACAGCTTCACAGTTTTATAAGTATGACTCTTACATTGATTTTCCTCCCGACGTTTAGTTTGTTACTCCTTGACAGTAAATAGCACGAAAAATGAGGTCAAAAGAATGACTCACCTCATTGTAAATCACTATGGGTAAGGCAAAGTGATTTTGAAGGATGACCAAGCTGAATTCCATCTGTTGAGAATCATTTCACCTGTTGGGGTGTTCCGGCAGCACTAGACCCAAGTGAGGTACTCATCTATTTGTGTCTCATCAATTGCCATTTTGCGCTAGTAGCAGAATTTTACTGCTAGGACTCTTAAGTGTTTAATAGATATTTAAAACAGGCACTAATTTTCTGGGAAGAATAGAGACTGTTTGCTTCAGCTCTGTGCTATAGCCAGTTCATGACAGGGTCATCATGGCTGAAGAGGTTTTTGTTTTTGAGATGAGGTCTTGCAATGTTGCCCAGACTCATCTTGAATTCCTGGGCTCAAATGATCTTTCCAACCTCAGCCTCCTAAGTAGCTGGGACTACAGGCACATGCCAATTCAAGGGCTTTTATAAGACAGGGATACAACTTTGAACTATAAGAAACTTTATCTCTGTACAATATATAAGTCACTTTGAGAAGGATATTATTATTGTTACTATTATTATTATTTAGTATCAGAAGAGAAATTTCCTGTCCTGTTCCTATAATGTACTTCTATGGTTTGACTAAAAATTTCAGTGATCTTTTATTCATATATGTGTGTGTGTGTGTCTATGTATGTATGTATATGTATGTATGTGTGTGTGTGTTTACTACATGTTTATGGAGTATTTCCTAGATGCCCAATCCTGTAGTAGAAACTGAGATATGAATAAGTCATAGTCCCTGCTTTCAGGGATCCCACAGTTACTGAGAAATTCATAGTTAAAAAGACATAATCTGGTCTGTATTCCTACTATTGAGTATTGATTCCATTTGCTATTAATCTATTCATAGTAAAAGTGAAGAAATAGTATTAATCATAGTTGCCTTTGTATATTTTAAGATAATGAAGTCTTTGTCATTAGCTTTCTCTAATCCAAGATAAATGTGTCCATCCTTGAATTTAAGATCAATTTCTAAATCATTAATCATTTTGCTACATTTCCTCTGGATTTCTAAGCTCTGCAGTTCCCTTTGGGCCCAATGGCTCAGTGAGAAGAGACAGTAATGTCTTTAGCTCTGGGAACCATTCCCAGGGTGAAAGTCTGTTATAGGACCACTTGAAAGTACCTGACAGAATTGTAGGACTATCCATATGCATTTGTTTTTTAGAAGATGATCACGTTTCCAGGACATTACAGAAAAAGAACATTAGAGGATGCCATCTGATTCACCTCTATCATTTTTTTTTAATTTTTATGTGATGCTGAGGATTGCACCCAGTGCCTCATATGTGCTAGGCAAACGCTCTACCACTGAGCCACAACCCCAGCCCCACCTCTGTCATTTTACAAATGAGAAATATGAGGCCTAGAAAGAAACAAAAGGAATACCTTAAGCATTGCACAGAAATAAAATATAATTAAATGTTCTAATTATAAAACAAATATCAGATTTTTGCTTGATATTCTTTTCTATGAAAATGTAGTTTGTGAATCAGTTAGAGAAAAGCAAGATATTCTTTAAATTCTTTTGAAGAACTTGAATAAGGATGATACCTCACAGTTGTATTTCTATTTCAAAAACCTCAATATAATAGTGGCATCATGGGATGATTACTCATATTCCAAAAGAATTAGTCTTAAGGGTTCTTTTAAGGATGGTTTCACATTTGATTTATTCATTTTTATATCTGTTGCTAAACAACATGATAACATGTAAAATTATTTAAAAGAAAAAGCAATTAGTATGAGTATCACCCTAGCACAGCAACTATTTTTATTTGTCTTTGTGCTTTTTCAGGCCATCTTGATTTTTATGGATATTTTAACATAATTGAACTTACGGCATTCGTAATTATAAGTACTGTTTACTGAGTTCTGTTGTTTACCAAGTATTGCACGGTGCATTATGCTTTCTAAAAAGTATCTTTACATCAACAGGTCTACTAAATAGATGGTTTTATTCCATTTAATGGTGAGAAAGAAGAATCAGAGAAGGTAATGTATGCTATCCTAGGATTCATAGGTCACAGGGTATTTGAAGTCAGGTCTCTGACCCAGAAGCTTCTAGTCTTCTTTCTAGGTTATGCTGATTTTCTGAAATCCTGGCTTACCTCTCCAGTTAGATTAAAGCCATTGTAGATACATAGTTTTGTAGAGGTAGGTTCCTTTTTGCATTCGGTATTGCTCCTGCAGTTTTTTATATTATCAGAATTCTGCATCATCTACTCTGTGTGGAATACTGGCTAAAGCCTTGCGTCCCTACTTTTATGTCATAGTATACAGAGAAAATGATATTTGTATAGCACTGTTGGTCAACTGGAGGAGATCTGGAAGTTTGATATAATTATTATTATTTTTTGGAGACACCGGAAGTTGAACTCAGGGGCACTCTACCACTAAGCTACATCCCAAACCCTTTTTATTTTTAATTTGAAGACAGGGTCTTGCTAAGTTGCTGGAAGCTGGACTTCAATTTGGAATCATCTTTCCTTAGCTTCTGGATAGCTGGATTACAGGTGCGTGCCATTGTGCAAGACTTCAGTGTCTGATTTTTAATACATTTTATCATGATTGTATTAAGAAAATACAATGAAGCCTGGTGCAGTGATGGACACCTGTAATCACAGCTTCTCAGGAGGCTGAGGTAGGAGGATTGCAAGTTCAAGGCTGGTCTGGGTAATGTAATGTAGCTAGACCCTGTCTCAAAATCTAAAATAAAACAGGCTGGAGATGTAGCTCAGTGCATGAGACCCTTAGTTCAATCCCCATTATTGCAAGAAAAAAAGTCAGATATTGACAGTAAAATCAAAATCTATAAACAATAGATAAATAGACCAAGAAGTAAAAATCAAGAGCTGCAAATTCAATTATGTTTTATTTAGGAACACAATGGGAAAATTCTATTAAATTAAATACAGAAACAATGTATTTTTTTAAATTTATCACTTTTTTATTGCTGTTCTTATCACAATTTTATTACATTTCTGTCTGGAATAGTTGACATTAGATGCCTAAAATGTTTATTCTCCATCTCATTGATTAAAAACAACAGCATACATTAATGTAATATTTGGTGTTTTATGACTGCATTGAGAGAAATAAATTATCTAATTATTTTTCTTACAGCACTTCAAGAAACAGGCAGAGCAGAGATTATATTTCCATTTTATAGACCAAAGTATTGGACTGTAGCAGATTTAAAGTGAATCAGTGGCAGTGTGGGGCCTTCTAATTCCAAATTCCACTTTCTTCCCATCACACCACCTTGCATTTTTTCTCCCACATTTTTCTTCATTGGTGCATTTTGGTTTTACATCCTGATGGGATTTTCTGTTACATATTTGTTCACACAATACACAATATAACAGTATAGTTTGGTCAGTATCACTCCCCAGCATTTTTCCCCTTGTGCCCCATGTCCTAACCTCTCATCCCTTTCCCCACTGATCTCCCTTTGATCTTCATGAGAGCTGCCTCCATCTCTCTTTTCCTTCTTTCTCTCAATCTTCCTCATATGAAAGAAAACATATGACCCTTGACCTTCTGAATTTGACTTATTACAGTTAACATGATAGTCCCTAATTTCATCCATTCTCCTGAAAATGACATAATTTCATTTTTCTTTATGACTGAATAAAACTCCATTGTGTATATATTCCTCATTTCCTTTATCCATTCATCTGCTGATGAACACCTAGACTGGTTCCATAGTTTGGCTATTGTGAGTTGTGATGCTATAAACATGGGTATGCATATATGTCACTATAGTATGGTGACTTTGATTCTTCAGGATAAATATCGGGGAGTGGTATAGCTGGGTCATATGGTGGTTCCATGCTAGTGTTTTAAGGAAGCTCCATACTGATTTCCATAATGGTTGTACTAATTTGCAGTCCTGTCAACAGTGTAAAAGTGTTCCTTTTCATTCACATCCTCTCCAGCATTTATTATGTGTTCTGGATGACTGCCATTCTGACTGGTGTGAGGTGAAATCTCAATGTAGCTTTGACTTGTATTTCCCTGATTGCTAATAATGTTGAACATTTTTTCACTTTTTTTTTTTTTTTTGGTACTGGGGATTAAACCCAGGGCACTCCACAACTGAGCCACATCCCCAGCCCTATTTTGTATTTTATTTAGAGACAGGGTCTCACAGAGTTGCTTAGGGCCTCGCTAAGTTGCTGAAGCTGACTCTGAACTCGGGATCCTCCTGCCTCAGCCTCCCAAGTGCTGGGATTACAGGCATGTGCCACCACTCCCGGCTCACATATTTTTTGACCATTTGTAGTTCTTCTTTTGAGAAGTGTGTAATTCATTTGCCCACTTATTAATTGGTTTATTTGATTTTTCGGTGTAAAATTTTTGAGTTCTTTATATATTCTAGATACTAATCCTCTTTCAGAAGAGTAACTAGCAAAGATTTTCTCCCATTGTGTAGATTCACTTCACATTCCTAATTGTTTCCTTTACCATGCAAAAGCTTTTAATGTGATGCAATCTCATTTATTAACTCTTGGCATTATTTCCTGAGCTTTAAGTGTCCTGTTGAGAAAGTTCTTGCCTGTGCAGTGTTGATCCTACATTTTCTTCTAGGAGTTGCATAATTTCTGGTCTATTTCCTAGGCCTTTGATCCATTTTGAGTTGATTTTTGTGCAGGGTAAGAGATAAAGATCTAGTTTCTACATACGATTAATCAGTTTTCCCATTTGTTGAAAAGATTCTTTTCTCCAGTGTATGCTTTTAGCACCTTTGTCAAGGATCAGCTGACTGTAGATGTGTGGGTTTGTCTCTCTCTCTTCCATTCTGTACCTTTGGTGTATGTGTATGTTTTCATGCCAGTACATGCAGTTTTTGTTACTGTAGCTTTGTAGTATAATTCAAAAATCAAGCATTGTGATGCCTCCAATATTACCTCTTTCTTTCTTTTTTTTTTTTTTTTTGGTACTGGGGATTGAACCCAGGGGCACTCCACCACTGAGCCACATCCCCAGCCCTATTTTGTATTTTATTTAGAGACAGGGTCTCACTGAGTTGCTTAGGGCCTCGCTAAGTTGCTGAGGCTGGCTTTGAACTCACGATCCTCCTGCCTCAGCCTTCCGAGTCGCTGGGATTAGAGGCGTGCGCCACTGCCCGGCCTATTACTTTTTGACTTAGATTGCTTTGACTATTCTGGTCTTTTATTTATTTTTTTTTTGGTAGACCTTTATTTTTATTCATTTATTTATATGCGGTGCTGAGAATCAAACCCAGTGCCTCACACATGCCAGGCAAGTGCTCTACCACTGAGCCACAACCCCAGCCTCTCTTTCATTCTTCCAAATGAGTTTTAGGACTTTTTTTCCCCCCTAGTTTTGTGAACAATACCATTGGTATTTTAGTGGGGATTGCATTGAATCTGTATATTGCTTTTGGTAGTATAGCCATTTGAACGATATTAATTCTGCCTATTCATGAACATGGGAGATCTTTCCATCTTCTGAGGTCTTTGGTTTCTTCAATGTCCTGTAGCTTTAATTGTAGAAGTCTTTCACCTTCTTGGTTAGATTTATTGCTAGGGTTTTGTTTTGTTTGTTTTTTATTTGAGGCTATTGCAAATGGAATTGTTTTCCTGATTTCTTTCTCAGCAGATTCATTATTTGTATATAGGAAAGTACTGATTTTTGTATGTTGATTTTGTAGCCTGCTACTTTGCCAATTTGTTTTTTAACTCTAGCAATCTTTTGGTAGAGGTTTTGTTTTGTTTATTAATCTTCTAGGTATAGGATCACATCATCTGTAAACAGTGAAAACTTGACTTCTTTCTTTCCTATTTCTATTCCTTTTATTTCCTTCTTGTGTAATTGCTCTGGCTAGAATTTAGCAACATATTAACACTATATTAAATAGAAGTAGTGAGAGTGGACATCTTTGTCTTGTTCCAGATTTTAAAGGAAATGCTTTCAGTTTTTCCAAAACTGAAACATTTACATGTGCATACAAAATGTAGAACTTCAGCACTATAAAACAAAGTAGGCTAAAGTAAAAATATAAAGTGGTTCAACAGGAAGAACTAGCAAAGGGATTGTGTTATGGAGTCACTATACGTGCTTTCTGGCAATGAAACTGTGCATAGTTTTATGTACCACCATTATAATTAGGAAGCTTATAGAGAGAACCATACAAATTCAATGTGACTTTGTATAGGTTTTGTTTTTACTTGGTTGCAAAACTTTTTTTAATAGCAATACAAAAATTTCATTCAAAAGATCTTTACATCACATTTATAACCTATTTGTAGAGTAATACATGATTGAGACAATCTGATATAAAGTTACTAGTAAACACTTAGTAAATACTGACTATAACTATGTTGTGTTAGTAAAAGCAAGTGGTTAAGATTATGAGCTTTGGAATCAGATACACCTAGGTTCTAATCCTGGTTTTGCTTCTTACGTAAGTTTTATGTAAGCTGCTTGAGCACAGTGTCTGATTATTAGTAAGCACTAAGTCCTAAGATGAAGACAAAAATCTTTAGCGAGGCTCACTGTGACCCACCAGACATTATATCATCTGATCCCCCTGTTGTGTCTCAGAGTTTGTCTTTCCCTTCTTCAGCCTATTCCAAAATTTTCCTTGTTTTTTAAAAACTGGTTGGTATTCCTGCTGAAGGGCCTTGCATTTGTTATTTCTTCTGCCGTGAAGATTCTTTCATCAAATACTCATCTGTCTTGCTTTTTCACATTTTACATTTTTCAGGTCTTTATTCTGATGTCACTTTTGCACTGAAGCACTTCCTGGTCATCCTATCAAAAAATTTTAGATGAACTTTTCTCACCTTTGTATTTAAAAAAAAATTGAGATATATTGTACAAGTAGTAAAATGCATGGAACTTAGACCTACAGTTTGAGAGGCTTTAACATTGTATCCAGCCACATAACCATCACCCAAATCAAGAAGTAGGACATTTTTGTCCTTCTAGGAAGTTCTACCCATACCCCTCCCACCCCCAGGCAATCATTGTTTTGGGTTCTATCATTCTAAGAATTTGTTTTTGCTCTTCTTAAAAAGAATATAAAACATGTCCTCTTTCATGTTTTGTTTCTTCAGCTAAACATGTTTCTGAGGTTTACCAATTTTTCGTATGTGTACAGTTCATTCCTTTTTACGACTGAGTAGTATCCATTGTGTGAATATTCCATAATTAGTTTATCCTCCTTTTAATTAACGTTTGGATTCTTTTTTCCCCTCTCTCCTCCTTCCATTTCATTTTCTTCCATTTTTCTTTCTTTTTCATTTCGCTATCATGAATAAAGAGGCAATGAATATTCTTCCAAGTCATTTGTAGACATATGTTTTAATTCCTTTTGGATTAATATGTAGGAATGAAATTACTGGGTTGTAGAGTGTGTAAAATTTTCATTTTATTTGCAACTTCCATTTTTGCAATGTGATTGTACCATTTACAATACCACAAAGAATGAATGATGCTGGGCACGTGTGATGCCTACAATCCAAACAACTTGGGAGGCTGAGGCAGGAGGATCATAAGTTTGAGGTCAGCCTCAGCAATTTAGCAAAACCCTCAGCAATTTAGTGAGACCCTGTCTCAAAACAAAAAATAAAATAGAGCTGTGGTTCAGTGGTAAAGTGCCCCAGCTTCAAGCCTCTGCATCAAAACAAAGCAAAAAGCAAAACAATGAATGAGACTTCTGTTTGCTGCACATCCTTGTCAATATTGTCAGTTCAGTTTTTTTTTCTCTTCTTTATTTTTTTTTGTGTGTCTTTTTAATACTAACCTATTCAGTGTTTCTGTAGTGTTAGTTCAATGTGGTTTTAATATGTTCTTTTTTAGTGGCTAATGATGCTGATTGAGCACCTCCCATATTTATTGTTTGTTTGGAGTGTGTGTGATGTCCTGTCTGGTTCTAGTCTTTTGCACATTTAAATTTTTTTTCTTTTTTTAAATTTATTTATTTTGATTCATTGTACACAAATGGGGTACAGCTGTTGTTTCTCCGGTTATACATGAATAAATTTTTTTTTCATCTTTTAAATTTTGGTTTGTAGACATTCTTGATATTTTCTGGATATAGGTCCTTGGTCAGATATGTATTGCAACTGTTTCTCCCTGTCTGTGTCTTATTTTTTGCTGTTCTTTTTTGTTGTTTTTAATGAATTTTTTTTTGTTTTGGAGTGATTTTCAAGGAGTTCAGAGTTCCATGTCCTCTTTACCTAGCTTCTCCTAATGTTAACATCTTATATAACCATGATATATTAGTCAAAACAAGGGTTCTGTTGTTTTTGTTGATGTTCTGGATGGCATTTCTTTCTTTCCCTGCCCCCCCATACATATATGTGATCTCTATCTATATATCTATATCTTTATGTATTTTTGGTGGCACTGAAGATTGAACCTAGGGGCACTCTGCCACTGAGCTACATCCCCAGTCCTTTCTATTTTAATTTTGAGATAAGGTCACTGAGTTGCCAAGGCTGAGTTGCCAAGGCTGGCCCAAACGTGTGATCCTCCTGCCTCAGCCTCTCACTGGGGTTTATAGGCATATGCTACTATGCTTGACAAGAATAGATATTAATTTTTTGGTAGCTTTGATGTTAAATCTATTAGTTAACAACCCTGAGATTTTAAAAGGATTGTTGGGGTGATGTTTCCCATAGTATGCTTTAAAAGGAAGACTCGGTTTTCTCTTGAGCTTTATAATCCTCATGATCTCCCCTTGGAGGACTCAGAGGTTCCTCAGAATCAACATTATTTCCTCTTCTTGTATGTTTCCCATCTCAGTAAAGAGCACCTTCCTCTATCCAGTTGTTATGCTAGAAGCTTGGGCAGCGTCTTTTTTTTTGTTTGTTTGTTTGTTTGTTTGTGGTGCTGGCAATAGAACCCAGCAACATCCTCAGCCCCTGGGTAACATGTCTATGATTCCTTATTTTTCTTGATTCATTTGTTTAGCAGTGTTTATCTGACCCTCACTATGTGCTAGATCCATAGCCACCACTGGGGATATAACAGAGAATAGATAGACATGGTCCTCTCATGAATTTACAATCACCCAGTCCTGTGAATTCCATATCCTCAATAGCTGTTCAATCTATCTGCTTTCATTTATCATTTTTCTTTCTTTCTCCATCCCCTCTCTTTTTCTTCACTGGGGGTTGAACCCAGGAGTGCTCTACCACTGACCTATATCCCCAGCCCTTTTTATTATTCATTTGGAGGCAGGGTCCCATTAAGTTGCTAAGGCTGGTCTCAAACTTGCAATCCTCCTGCTTCTCCCTCCTGAATAGCTGGGATTATTACAGGCCTGTGCTGCTGTACCTGGTTTCATTTGTTTTCTTTACCAACAATTTAGTTCAAGTCATTGTGTCTCACCTGGGTTACCGAAGCAACCTGCTGAATGGTTTCCATGCTTGCTACCCTTCCCTTCTCTAACCATTTTTTATACTTAGCCAGGAAGATCTGAATAGTCACACCTTCCTTGAAATCTTTCAGTGGTTGTCATTAACATGTTCTCTAGTCTCACTTCTGTCATTTCCAACTTTGACTTCCATACTTCAACTACGTGAATCACCTTTAATGTCTTCAATCACATCATGTTCTCTTGTCTCCAAGTTTTAGTGCACTTCCTTCCCCTCCTTTCCCAATCCTTGTCATCTCTTTTCCTTGCCCACTCATCTTTCAGGTCTGGGTTCAACAGCATTGCCTCCAAGGAGCCTCTCCATGGATCTACTGTGTTATCTTTTCTTATGTTTAGTACTTCTGTGTTTTCCCTTGATGTACTTAGTCATGCTGCTGCAACCTGTTGTCCTCTTGTCTCTTCTCTTTTCTTTTCTTTTCTTTTTCTTTCTTTCTTTCTTTCCTCCTCCCCCTCTCCCTCTTCCTCCCCCCTCCCCTCCTCCTCCCCCCTCCCCCCTCTCCCTCCTCCTCCGTCCTTCTTTCTTCTTCATTTGAGGTGCTGGGAATTGAACCCAGGGTCTTGCATGTGCTAGGCAATTGCTCTACCATTGAGCAAAGCCCCTAGCCCTGTTATATAGTCTTATAGCTTAACTGTCTTTTCCCAACCAAACTTTAAGGTCAAGGAGGGAAGGGAATGTGCTCAACTTATTCACTATTATATTAATTGCATCTATACCAAAATATTTAAGTTGAAGTCATTAAGAATGAAGATTTGTTCAGTGAATGTAGAGGTAGAGTGTGGTGACGAGTCGTGAGTTATTTCGGTTGATAATTTAACAAGAATAAGGAGTTGGAAATTGGGTTCGTTGTGACTTCTTTTGCTTCAAAATAGTTTTCTTTATTAGTAATTGACTTTTTTAGTTTTTCTATTAGTTAAACTTTGGTTGGTTAGGGCATGTAGGGAATTAGGAATTCGATAGCATGTTCTTATGGTTTTTTAAAAGACCAAGAGATTGTAGTAGAGCATAAAGTAGGATTTTAGATGCTAAAAATATTGCAGAATTTAGATCCTTGACCTTCATAGAGTATATCCACGTAAGGAGTTCAACTGTTAGGAATAAGTGCCCCTGATGTTGAAAGGTTTTGCAGAATTCAGTTTGCTGTGTGTTGTAAGCATTACAGCTTTGAAATCAGTTGGATGCAAATGCAAAGTATAAAGTGAGTGGTTGTGGAGAAATATGAGAAGCATAGTAAGAATAAAACAAATTGAGTTTTTAGTGTAGTTTAGGGATTGGTATGTAAATGCAACCTCATATATAAAGATTATTATGTAGATGAAATCAACATACAATTTATACATTAACTAAATTGCTTCTCATAAGAACTCTGAATTTCCTGTTATCATCATTTTATCTATAATGAAACTAAAACAGAGAGATTAATGTAGATTAAAGAAAATTAACCATTATCGTTTATTCGATATAAAAATTACCCCGGGGAACTGGGGCTGTAGCTCAGTGGTAGAGCACTTGCCTTGCACTTGTGAAGCACTGGGTTTGATTCTCAGCATCACATAAAAGTAAATAAATAAAGGCAAAAAAAATTACCCTCGAAGTTGTTGACTTATGGTAAAGGAATATGGAACAGGTTATCAATATAACAGGATAATGGAGCAAACCACAGTACATTGAGGACAGTTTTCTTCAACCTGGTATGTGTTTTTGGTTTTTGGTTTTGACTGCTGGGAGACTTGGTCAAGAACAACAGAAGGCATGTCTTTTAGGTGCACCATACTCATCATTTTATCTATAATGAATGCCTGAGGTTGCAGAAGGCTTAAAAAATAAAAGCAAAATATTTCTCTTCCTTTAAGACCTTGTTCACCGTTCAGTGAGATAAGACATAGCTACATGAAAAAAGAATAACTAGCTTTTAAAGCAAGATAATTGTGGAATGCATAAACTGGCTAATTAGTGTAACTGTTCTGAGGAGGTCGAGTTTACTTTCGGTTGGGAGAGCACAACTCCTGGAAGACGGGCATCATGACTGCTTATTGAATAAACACATTGAATATTTTGGAGCAGAAGGGTAATTGAAAAGGGTAGTGTTTTAAGTAATTTTGTAAGATTGTGTTGATGAAGGAGAGACAAATTGGAGTGCACAGTTGAGGGATAGGGTATACAGCTCAGTGGTTAGAGCACTTGCCTGGTATGTGTGAGGCCCTGGGTTCCATCACCAGCACCATAAAATTAAGAAGGAGAAGAAGATGGAAAGTTGGGGCTGGGAGTGAAGCTCAATGGTAGAGCATGAGCTTAGCATGCACAAGGCCCTGGGTTTGATCCCCAGTAAACCACCCACCTAAAAAAGCACAATCTGTTATGATAACCTCTAGGGCAATAGTGAAAGAGACTTAAGAACAGTAAGATGTAAGTAGAAACTTAAGAAAAATACAGGATATTGAGACATTAGCTATAGCACACAGGAAAAGGAATGATCAAAGAAAGACAGTTTTATTTAAATTTTTAGAATAATACTGAAATTCATCCATTCTTTGCCAGAACTAGGTGCTGGGAAAAAATTGGTGAAAGATGAGAAGACAGTCCTCTGAAGTTCAGTGAACACAATGGAGAAGGCAAGACAGGAAGCTGATGTAGGGGAAGAGTAGAGTTTAGGTTTTAGACATTTATAATTTGAGGTAAGATTGTGAGGCACCAAACTGTTAAAATGCCATGAACAATTGGAATTTATAGAAGAGTTTAGAGTCAAAGATAAGTTTTGAAGTCAGACCTGTAGTCTGTTGGTCGTTACAACTGTGCTGTCATAAGTGCCCTCAACTTTCTATTGTTTCATCGAATTTCCCGGCCTACTCCCTGTCCTACTCGCCTAAGCTTCTGAGCAGTGCTAGATAAAAATTTGTAATAACTCTTACTGGCTTCATAACATATATGTTGATTTGGATTTTGAGGAGACAGTGTGGTATGATAGAAGAATTTTTTTTTTTTTAATTAGGAGACAAAAGGAAGGAAAAAGAGTCTATAACTTTAATCCTAAAGTCTTGTGCTTAAAAAATTCCTCAGGCCTTTTTCCCCAAGCCAGTTTTTCCCCAGGACTGTTACTCCCAAATCTCTGAAAATCTATAAATCTTCATTCATAATCTTAAAATTATTGGAAATTGACCCACATATGAAAATTGTCCCTTGTACTATTAATTAGTTCACTAAAATATACATTTTTAAAACATTGAGCAAAAGGAAGTATAAAACCTACAACATATTTTCCCAGGTTTTTCTTTTTGGTATCAGGGATTGAACCCCAGGGGTGTTTAACCACTGGGCCCCACATCTCCAGCTCTCCTCCCGCCCTTTTTAAGACAGGGCCTTGCTAAGTTGCTCAGGCTGGCTATGAACTTGCAATCCCCTTGCCTCAGCCTCCTGAGCTGCTGGAATTGCAAGTACTGTGCCTGGCCACTTTCCAGCATTCTCTATTGATCAGATAATGGAGAAGATGTCAACCTAATGATATTGAGAATTGCCAGACCACCATGACTCATCTGTGATCACAATACCAATGCCATCTTAAAATAATTTCCCATGCCTACCCCTCACCAAGTTTCCTTTAAAAAAGCTCAAGACCTCCAAAGCTCATCTCACTCCTGAGAGAGCCTGCATTCTCCCTTGAATGTGTGTGTACTCTTTGCTTTCCCAGATAAATCTCTGCTTTTGTCCCTAACATATCTTCTAGTTCTTTTCTGCTGTGTTTGTCAGAGATCCCATCATCTTGAGTTGAAGTCCCCCTCTGGGATCCCCTTGAACCTCAGGTGATGGCAGCACAGGAGAGTGGTTAAGAGCACAAACTGGGACCTAGACTATCTGATTTGAGTCATGATTCTGCTACTTAATTATCCTCAACAGATCACTTAATCACTTTTTGCTTTAATTTCATCATAGGTAAAATGAGGATGATAAGAATTTCAAGTTCATAACGTTCTTCTGAGAAATAAGTTAACGTATGTAAAGTACTCAGCACATTGGCACAAAGTAAGCACTTACATGTGTTTTGTTAAATAAAATATTATATTATTTGAAGGCCCTCATCTGGGTCTTTATTACCAAATACCAATGTTTTTATCATCTGCAGTGGCTCTGTTACTCATTTTATGCTTCCAACCACATGTTCACTCTCTTGCCTACTAATAGCTGACTTAATCATCTACTTCTCAAAAAGTCAACAAAAAAAGACTTTCAGTATTCTCCTCTCCATGTCCAGGATATCTGTTATCATTCCTCATTTCCTCCTCCTTTTAGGTGTTAGTGCCATCCTTCCCTGCCTCTTCTAGATAACACTGGATCAATTTATCTTTATCTTTGTCTTCATTCTCTTCTCCCCTACATTCTTCTCCTGTTTTTTAAAACATCTCAAGTTGCCTCCATTCTTTTGGGGAGAGGCACGGGGGTTGGACCCAGGAGTGCTTTACCACTAGCTCCATCCCCATCACTTTTTTATTTTTTAATTTTATTTTGAGACAGGCTCTATCTCAATTACTGAGCATCTCACTAAGTTGCTGAGGTTGGCCTCTAACTCTTGATCCTCCCTTCCTCAGTCTCCTGAGTTGCTGGGATTACAGGCATGCACCACCGTGCTTGGCAGGTTGTTTCCATCCTTAAAAATCACAATGACTACCAAAGTTACCTTTTCTCAGCCTTACCCATCTGTGAAATGACAAACTCATCTTTCTTCCTTTCTCCTCAAATTCTCTTTAAGGAGCAGTGTAAGCCTGCTATTCTACTTTGTTGTCATTCTTCTGAAACTATTTCTCAAAGGCCACCACAGGCATCCTGAATGCCACACCTTATTCTCCTTTTTCTTATCCCTTTGGGCCATTTTATAACATTTTATCCATTCAATTTCCTTATTAATTTAAACTTTTATCATTTTACTTCCAAAACAATGCTTTCTCTTCAGAGTCTCTTTGTCCCTCCTTAATCATCCTCCTTCACTTTCTTCACTGTTCCTCTTCCATCTTCCACTCCTTTTCCAGAGTTCCCTCCTCAGCCCCACTTTCTTTCTAGCCTTTCTTCATTTGTAACCTTACTCATTCCATGGCCTCAACTGTCTCTCTATAGTAATGACATTGGAATCTTGCCAGCCCTGATCTTTTCCAGACTTAACCTTTTTTCCTAGACTCCAGATGCCTAGTCAACATCCTGATCTAGTCATCCTAAAGGTTTATACCGTTTTGTCTCAGTATTTCCAGACAAAACCCATTCTCATCCATCACAAACCAGTTGCTTCTCCTCCTGTCTTCATTCTTGGAGAAAAGTATCATTAGCAGCTCTGTCATCTGAACCATTGGTTCCCATTTGACAATTCCAAGATTTATTTCTGGTTGACTGCGTAGGAATCACCAGGGGGCATACGTTAAAAGTAGACTCCTATCCCCAAAGAGCTTGATTCAGGTGGTCTGGGGTAAGACTCTAGGATCTTTCATTCTAATGCTCTTCTCAGTTTGGGAGCCAATAATGAAAACTGGGATTTTCTTCCTCCCTTCCCTTTTCCACAGTATACTGAATCATCAAACTTGTCAATTCTATCTCTGTAATGTCTCTTTGTCTTGTTTTCATTCACACTGCTAGTTCTGTAGTCCGGGTACTCATGCTCTTGTGAATAGACACATAGTAGGTATTTTTTAAATTGTTGTTGAATAAACAACATTGCCACAGTCTGCTATAGGCCTCCTTTTCCCCCTAATTTCTCATGTCAATTGTTACAGTACCTTTGGAGTTACCTTTAAAATACCAGTCTAGCCAGGCACGGTGGCACACACCTGTAATCCTGGTGACTCAGGAGGTTGAGGCCAGAGGATGGCAAGTACAAGGCCAGCCTCAGCAATATAGTGACACCCTCAGCAAATTAGACCCTATTTCAAAAGAAAAAATAGAAAGAACTGGGGGTGTAAAGTGCCTCTGGGTTCAATTCTTAGTACAAGGAAAAATTCTAATGTAATCTTTATAAAAAACAATCCATCAGTGGTTGCTAAACCTGATTCTACATCAGACTTCTCATTAAAATACAGATGCCTAAATTTTAGACCCGAGCTCTGGAAATTCCAATTTTGTAGTCTGTAATAGAGCCTAGGAATCTGTGTTCTTGTCAAGCATCCCAGGTTATTCTGATGTAGTTTTGCATTTTGAAACCATTGACATGCAGAGTGAAAATGCTCATTCCTTATGTGGCATCTGAAATGCTCTCACCTGTCTTGCCAGTTTCTTTCCCTTCCACTTCCAGTGTTCACACACCTGTACATTTATTACTTGCCATTTCCTTGCTCTCGTCATGAACTTTTGCTGATGTTGTTCTCTGCCTAGCCTGCCCCCTCTGCCCTTGTGTACTTGGTGAAACCCTTTTAATCCTGTAAGGCTCATTGTAGGTGACACTTCCTCTGGAAGTCTACCCTGTCAGAATTTATTCATCCTTCTCGTTCTCATGACACGTTGATCTTGCCGCTAGTTCAGCAAGTACATATGATACTGTCTTACACAAATTCATGTTGACTTTTCTCATGCTGGTCTGAGTCCCGAGGGCAGGGAGCATGTCTCGCCATCTTTTTCTCCTCAGTGCCAAATGCAGTGTTTCAATGCTCAAATCCATCTGGTAAAGCATTCTAAAAGATGAGCTCTTTCAGGGTTGAGAAGAACAAAAGACTGAGATCTGACCCTGAGATCTGAATTTACCTATTTTGAAGAGGAACCAAGGAGTGATCAGAGGAAAAAGCTGAAGAACTAGTAGAAGCTAAGGAAAGAAAGAGTTTGTTCAGTTGTTCATTCAATCATCCACATATTTACTTTAAAAGTCTCCATTTATTGAGCATTTACTACATGCCAAACAGTGTGCTAGTTGACAAAGAATATTAGATGCTTTAGAGAACTTGAATATGTATTTACATCTAAGATAGAAAAAGAGAAAAGTCTTAAATAAATTAGCACCAAAAATGGCTTAGGTTTACTTCTAACAAATTTTAGAATTAATGCTTCTTCAGCACAGTTCACAGTAGCCAAATCATGGAACCTGCCTAGGTGTCCATCAACACATGAAAGGACAAAGAAAATGTGAGAGATATATACATATATATGTATACACACACACACACACACACACACACAGAGTGGAGTTTTAGTCTGCCATAAAAAAATGAAATTATGACATTTGCAGGAAAATGGATGAACTAGAGACCGTTATGTTAAGCAAAATAAGCCACACTCTGAAGATCAAGGTTCCTATGTTTTCTCTCATATGCGGAAGCTAGAGAGGAAAAAGGACAACAAAGGTGGGGTGGATCTCCTAAAAATCAAAGGGAGATCAGTTGAGGAAAGGGACTGAAAGGTGGAAAATAGGGAAAGAGGGGCGAAATGTTGGGGAGTGATATTTTTATATTTTTATATTGTGTGCATGTACAAATAGGTAACAACAAATCCCATCAGTGTGTACAACTATAATGAACCAATAAAAAAAGTGGGAAAAAAAGAAGGCTTCTTCCTGCCCTGTCCTAGTTAATTATCTCCATCTCAGGGAGGAGAAGATCAATACACATAGCTGTCACTGTCCCCAAATGGGCCCAGTTCTGTTGTGGTTTTTTTTTTTTTTTTATCATTTCCTAGCGATATGAAGCCTGGGTAGCTATATATTAGATAAAGTTAGACCCCAATTTTCTCAACTGAATTTTCAAAAAGATCTTGAGGATTAGGACCTTATCAACTATTTGGAAGGGATTGTTATGATTATATGAAGGCAGGGATCAAAATCTGCCCAGATTCTTTAATCAGAAGTATTTTCTGATAGGAGACTTGAGTAAGCAATGAAATCATTTGAGAAGGTTAGTCTGAAAGAAATGCCTCATCTAGTTTCTCTGAACATAGGTGACAGAAGGAGTTGTCCCATTACTTCCCTGTAAAGTCTAAATCTTAAGAACAAGTTGAAGAAATGCCTCCTGCCTTCCCAGATCCAGAACCCTGACTATACCATGATTGGAAATCGTGACTGGCTGTTTTATTTTCTTGATAACTTGTAGGACAAGGGTGAGGAGTCCCTATTACTTATGACTTAATGAGTTTCTGGCAATGCCTCTAGAAAATTCTGTGTTTCTATCTATTCAGTCCCATCTCAAAGCAGTTTTAGGAGGTACTATTTGACCTCTGGTTGCCAATCATGATTTATTACCTGGATTGTGGCTTCCTCAGATCTTCTCAGATGTTTAAAATATGTTAACAGTTTGAACACTGGGAAAAAATGTAGGTATAGGACTCCAATCAGGATCTAAGTATATGGATTTACTTCTTAAATCCCTTAAAAAGTCCCTGTAGTTACCACATAAACCAGAATTGAGATTTGGAGACTCAGAACCTTTGAGATTCATACATTTTTTGTCATGTCTTTTTTCAGCAAGTCATACTGTGGCAGGCGAAGACTCAAAAGGTGAGGAAGTTTGATTATTTACCTGGTGTTTCCTGCCCCCCCCCCCGTGCTGTTGCCCAAGTGGAGAGATTAATCAAATCAAATGGTTTTGATATGACCAGTGAATAAAGAGGAAAATGTGTTTCAAGCAATTTTTATGAACACAGTTTGAACTTCGGTTCTTGTCCTTGTTTCTCATCCACTTCAGAGTGAATGCTCAAGCCTTGCACCCACTTCCTCCCCTGAAGCTCTGTGCTTTCAACCTCCCTATGTCTTGCTTCTGTCTTGTCAGTAGGTACCTTTTTTGACTGTAGACTGCTTTGGTTACTGATTTATTCCAAGACTTTTCCTTTCTGATCTGATAGTTTATTTCTCTGAACTTGAGTGCATCCTTTTGAAGATCTCTTAACTTCCCCAAAGAAAGTGATTATGCATATTCCTTTTGAATTGTTTGTATTTGAATCACGTTCTAACACTTGGAAGGGCTAAGATTTCAAGTGCCTGTGGTGTAGTCTTTGAAAGTCACTTCTTATCAAGACTTTGTGTGGTTGTTGGGGTAATTGGATTGCGCTGAAAGCACTAGAATTCATAAAGCAATTACTTGCTTTGCCTGATTTTTACACACACACACACACACGCACACCCCTTATATAAATGTCTATATATTTTATACACACATTCCATACACATACATGTACATATGTACATACTTTTCAGATTATTAAAACCCCCAGAGGATCTTAGTTTTTGGTAATTACTCAATGCAAGAATTATAACTTCTTATTCTTTGAACTTCAGTGAGGCAAACGTCTCTATCTTCCTCTTATAAGAAAGGAAAAGAAAAGAAAAAAAGGCCCCTTTGGTTTGAACTGATATGGATTATTGGAGTGTTGTCCCTTTGTGTAAATGCCTGTTTAGGGTGATTTTGATGGATGTGGTGTGTGAGTGTGTTTATCATCTTTCCTCTGCCTCCTGTGGCCTAGGCCAAGACTCATCCAGCAGTCCTCTCCACACAGGTTGCTGCTTATCCTGGCTTTTCACTATTACTTGTGAGTTTTCATCAAGATTTTTCCTAAACTTATAGGGAACTACCTCTAGCTACTGGTATATTCCATTCTGTGCTTTTGGACCAGCTTGAAGACTACAAATATCAAAGTCAGTATTTTGTTTCCTATGGTTTCTGGGAATGGCCTGAGAAAAAGCTGTCTACTAATAATTCCCCATTCTTCCTTTATGGTATCTGTTAATATGTAGTGTATTAAACTTAGAGTTTCACCTTTGTCACTTTTCCTGACCCTTCTCATGGACAAGTCAGTAGCTTAAAGGCCAGAATTATTAGAGCAGTGGCAGCTTAGGAGAGACAAAGGACTGGGAGGATAGGGAAACCGATAGCTGTAGAAGTGAGTGTCTGGATAAGGAGCCTTCATGAAAAGTTCAGATAGAGACCTATTGTTTTCTGAGTGTCTCATGGCAGATCCCAGGATTTGCTGCCTTTAAAATTTTGTTTTTAAATAACTGCATGTTCATAGAAATTAAAACAAGAGAAATCCTACGTGTCCTTCACACAGTTTCTTCCACTAGTGACATCTTATATAACTACAGTGTAACATCAAAACCAGAAAGTGGACATTTGTATAATCCACAGACCGTACTCAGATTTACCAGTTTTACATATACTTATTTGTGTATGTGTGTGTGTGTGAGTTTTGTGCAGTTTAATCACATGGATAGATTTGTGTAAACACCAACAAAAGCAAGATACTGCAGGAAAATTTTTTTAAATTTCAAAGTTATTTTAAATTCATTGTTGATTTAGGTGATGTAACTTAAGTCACATTTAAAAAAAAGAAATCTAATTTCCAACTTGAAAAGGTTGTAAATACAAAGTATATAATATTGAGGGAAATGATTTTTTTTTGTTTTTTGTACCAGGGATTGAACCCAGGGATACTTAATCACTGAGCCACATCCCTGGTCCTTTTTATATTTTATTACACACAGGGTCTCGCTGAGTTGCCTACAGCCTCGCCAAGTTGCTGAGGCTGGCTTTGAACTCCCAATTCTCCTACCTCAGCCTCTTGTGTCGCTGGGATTCCAGGCATGTGCCTCCATGCCTGGGGGAAATGAATTTTTTTGAGAACTTTAAATTGAAGTTTGATTGTGAAATATGTATTAAACATCCAGGAATACTTCATAATATTACTAAATAGTGATATAAATAAAGTTTAAATTTTATTGACCCACTGAATTTTTATAAACTGACATCTTCATGTAGAGTTGGTTATAGAACAAAACGAAATTGTCATATATGGAGAATGATTTCTAACAGAATGAGGTTTCTCTTTGGGGTGATGAAAGTGTTCTGAATTACAGAGTAGTGGTAGTTGCACAACTCAGTATACTAAAGATGTCTGAATTATATACTTTAAAAGGGTGAATTTATGGTAGGTGAATGCTATCTTAATGAAAATGTTATAAAAAGTTTAAAAGCTCGTAATGCTATTGCAATCATTCTTGTACATGATTTCATGTGCTAGAGATTTTATAGTGTTTACTTGTTCATCTTCACTGCATAAGTGCTGTTCAGAGTGATTTGCAATATCAATTTATGCTGCCTCAAATTGTATGTGAAAGTTCCTATGCTCCAGATTCTCATTTTTACTTGCTATTGTTACATTTTTTAAATGTAATTTTATTTTTTTTCTTTTTCTGGTACTGGATATTGAACCCAGGGCCTCTTGCATGTTAGGCAAGCACTTTTGGCACTGAGCTATATCCCCAGCCCTGTCTCACACATATATATATATATATTTTGTTTGTTTGTTTTTTTGGTACTGGGGATAGAACCCAGGGGCACTCGGCCACTGAGCCACATCCCCAGCCCTATTTTGTGTTTTATTTAGAGACAGGGTCTCACTGAGTTGCTTAGGGCCTCCCTAAGTTGCTGAGGCTGGCTTTGAACTCGAGATCCTCCTGCCTCAGCCTCCCAAGTGCTGGGATTACAGGCATGCGCCACTGCGCCCAGCGTATGTATATTTTTAATATCATTGATTTTTTTCAGGTCAAAGCTGATATGATTCTTCAATAGATTACTTACTATTCTCAAAACATGCTTATAGTTTGATGTTATTTATAGCAGTTCTTGACTTTTGCTGCATAGATGTCTTAGTGATTAGCTGTAAAGTGTCAAGGTTCATTAAGCATATTGCTTGATATTTGGGGTGATCAACTTTATATAGGTTTGTGAAAAATCAGAGACGATGCACAGTCTATTACAGAAAACCTTTCTCAGCATTTAGTCAAGTAAGTTTCAACAATCTGTGTTTGTACTATTCATTTGTAGATTATATAAAATCTCTCCATGTTCCTACACCCCTTCGCCAGTTTCTTCTTCATGTAGCATGCTCTTTTTTCCCCATGTTTTCTTCTTGGTTGAAGAAGTTGTATGCGCTGTACTAGATGTCTTAAAAAGAAATGTTGAGATTCAAGTTCTGACTCAAAGTATGGAAAACAAATTCATTTGAATAACACCAGCATGCACCATAAAACCTTATTATATAAATTCCTTAATAAAAGAAAAATATTCCTTGATTCTTGAGTTCTTCAGAATATGATGATCTATTAGAAATTGGCCTAGACTCTTTTTTTTTTATTTTTTATTTACTTATTGATTCATTGAACACAAATGGAGTACAGCTATTGTTTCACTGGTTGTACACAAAGTAGAGTCACACCATCTGTGCGTTCATGCATGTATACAGGGCAATGGTATCTGTCACACATTCTGGGGATATAGCTCAGTTGGTAGAGTGCCTGTCTTGCAAGCACAAGGCCCTGGGTTCAATCCCCAGCACTGCAAAAAAAAAAAAAAAAAAAAAAGTTTCAGCTGGCCTGGACTCTTTGGGATGGGGTAATTGTGGAATAATGTAGCTAGTAGCTACCCTAGCGATGATAGTGAATAAAGGAGTCTTTCTGACAGTGACAGTGTTCCATCCATCATTTCTACAGATAAAAACAGATTCAGAGAGGTAAAGTGATCTGCTCAAGGTCTCACATAGCTGGATCTATTTAAATTATATACTGACAAAATTTTCTCTGGTTTGGTGTTGTACTTTAAATGATTGTTCCAGGAGGTTTGTTTGTTTGTTTGTTTTGTTTTTTGGTAAAAGGGTTGCTGCAAGGGAGGAAGGAAGGTCTGTTGTAATAGGGAGTGTGCTGTAACCCTAAGACCTGCAAACATTTTAAGAGTTATTTTACTACAATAATAATATGCATGGCTAACTTCAGAATGTAGAAGTAAATCTGAGTAGTTACGATGAGCTCTTGTGTATTTAGCATGTTCTGTTGACTTTCTTTGGTTCTCGCCAAATTTTTGACACTTAAATAATTGTGAATAAGCTGAGGTCCTTTAGTATTTAACACTTGGCAAAGTTTTGGTTGTTTTTAAGGGTAGTATATTTCTCCTGCTGTTTGCATTCATAACATACTAGTCTTCATAAGAACCATTTTCGTGAGAATATATGTAGGCTTATATTTGCTTAAGGACTTTGCCAGACTATAATTAGAAGAATGGAAGTGCACAGCTTTTCATGGTCCTGTTCTTTTACAAAAAGGAATGAAGAAGTGAAATAGGAATAAGGTAGAGAAGAATAATGTTTTAGAAGAGTTTTTTCATTATCAATCTAAACTTAATCTGTTGGCAAGAGAGTATAGCAAATGACGTTCATATCTGAATGTAGTTATTGATTCTGTCAGAAAGTGCCCTGGTCTTTCCAGTGCTATATTGACTAACCTGGAAAAGTGACTTTGCTCTTGACCTTTGCCATAGCTTTTGAGGACAGTTATATTACATTATTTTAAGCCTTAAAATTCTTGCTATTCAGCCTTAACTTGGAGCACCCTGTCAACCATGGCAATGTGGCTTATCAGCGAGACTGACTGTGCTCCAGGGACTAGATGGGCTTCTACCAATTACATAGGATAGTTCACTGATTCCTAAAATTTTGTACATCAAGAAAGATGAGACTTGGTCTCAAGAAGATGAAGGAATCATCTCTGTTTATTTTTTAGCTACATCCCCAGGTCTAGAAAAGGATTCTTAGGTGGTATCTTTAAGGGTCAGTAATTAAACTGTTCAAAAATAAGCTGCACATATCTTAATATCTTTCTGCCTGTCCCTTCAGATAGACTTTGTGATCAGGTCAGATCCTCCTGGGTGAGCTGGCTGCTTTCTAGAGGCACTAGTCATTAACACGGCGTCCTAGGGTAATCTTGAGCAAACCTGGGAAAGGTAGAAGTGTGATCACTCTGCCTTGCTTTTTTTTTTTCCAGAACATCTTTTTAATTTTTTTTTGTTCTTTTTAGATGTACATGATAGTAGAATGTGTTTTGACATATATTATACATACACGGAGTATAACTTATTCTAATTAGGATCCCATTCTTGTAATGGAGCATGATGCGGAGTTACACTAGTCATGTATTCTTATATGAACATAGGAAAGCTATGTCGGATTCATTCTACATCGTTCCTATTCCCCTCTCTCCCTTCCTCTAATCCAGTGCCTTTCAAGTCAAGTCTCTGAATTGCCCTGTGCCATACTGTAAGAATGTAACTTAGTTGTAAAATATGTGGGATTAACTATGTTCCAAAGTAGCCATTGTGCAAAAGCAGAATAATTCTAAGATAAATGAAATTTCAGATAGAAGTTTTATATAGAATCAATTTGAATCTGTACAAAATAGCTTTGCAAACCATTGTTTGGGAAATAATAGAAGTGACTTTAAAAATGTATTGGGGAAACCAGGTACAGAGGCGCAAGTCTGTAATCCCAGCAATTTTGGGAGGCTGAGGCAGGAGAAGTGTAAGTTCCAGGCCAATCTCAGCAACTTAGTGATGCCCTAAGCAATTTAGTGAGACCTTGTCTCAATGAAAATGAAAAGGGCTGGGGATGTGACTCAATTTAAAGTGCCCTGGAGTTAAATCACTCCAAAGAACCAAAGAAAAAAGAAAGGACACTATCAAGAAAATGATGACAACTCAAACAACAGGAAAAAAATACTTGCAAATTGGATAGCTGATAAGTAACTTGTGTTTCGAATATATAAAGAACTCTTGTAATGCAATAATAAAATTTCAAATACCTCAATTAAAAAATGAGCAAAACTGGGTGCCATGGTGCACACCTGTAATTCTAGTGACCTGGGAGGCTGAGGCAGGAGGACCACAAGTTTGAGGTCAGCCTCCAACTTAGTGAGGCCCTACGCAACTTAGTGAGACCCTGACTCAAAGTAAAAAATAAAGGGCTGGGGATGTGGCTCAGTGGTAAAGTGCCTCTGGGTTCAGTCCCCAGTACCACTCTCCCCTACCCCTTCAATGGGCAGGGTCTACATAGACATGTTTCTAAGGAAGATTCTACAAATGGTCAATAAGCATATGAATTGATGCTTAACATCAGTAGTCATCAGAAAATGCGATCAAAACCACAATGAGAGGACTGGTGTTAGAGTCCTCAATGAGAGAGCTCAGTGTTAAAATGCTTGCCTAGCACAAGTGAGGTCCTGGGTTTGGTCCCCAGCACTGAAGGAAAGAATGAGATACTACTTTATACCCACAAGAATTAAAAAGTTAAATAATAACAAGTGTTGGCAGGGTGTGGAGAAATTTGGGAAACCCTTATATACTGGTGGTGGGAATGTAAGATAGTATAGGTACCAAAAAACCAGTCTGGTAGTTCCTCAAACAATTAACTATAGAGTTACCATATAACCCAGCAATTCTACTTCCAGTTATTTAGCCAAGATAAACAAAAATATTTATCTACACAGAAACTTATATATGAATGTTATAGTTTTTATTCATAAAAGGCAAAAAGGTGGGAACAACCAAATGTCCATCAGCTTATAAGATAACCAAAATGTGATATATCCTTCCAATGGAATATTATTTAACCATTAAATAATTATTTAGCCAATAAAATACACATGATATGATTTGGGTGAAGCTTTTTTTTTTTTTTAATAATTTGGACATATACTAAGTGAAAGAGGTCAGTTATAAAAGTCTACCATTGGTATTGTATTCCTATGAAAGCCCAAAATAGAGAAAACTATGGAGTCTGAAAGTAGATTAGTGGTTGCCAAGGGCTGGGAGGAGGGAGAGCTGACGAGAAGGAGGACCATAGCTACAAGGCATAGGATTTCTTTTTAGATGATGAAGTTTTTCTTAAGTTGATCATGGTAATGGTTTCACTTCTTATGTCTTTACTAAAACAGCAACAGCATCAACAACAAAAAGCTAAACACTCAGTGTACCACTGAATTATATACTTTAAATGAGTTAATTGTAGGGGGGCATGTGAGTTAGAACTCAATAAAGCTGTTTAAAATTTTTTGTTTAAATTTTAAAACACATGAGAAACTACACAGTTTCATTGTTAACCAACAAAATTGCAAATTGAAACACTGCTTTTTTTTGGTTCAAAACTTTAATAGAAATTTTAAAATTAGTTCTGTTAAATGTGAATATTGAAATGGAATTGGAGAAATAAGCACTTTTAAACACTGTCTTATAAATGGGTAAATCTTTTCAGAAGGCACTCTGGCAGACTTTATAAAAAATATCACCTCACTCCCAAGTTTGTTTCTTTAAATTGGCACATGTGCAGGGCAGGAGGATGTGTGTTCAGAAATGTTTTTGGTTGTTTTTTGTTTGTTTGTCTTGTGGAGCTGGGGATCAAACTTAGGGCTTTGAGCATGTTAGGTGAGCATGTTAGGTATGCTACACCCTCAGCCACAGAAATGTTATTTTATTCACTATTTATTGTAGCAAAAATTGGAAAGAATCTGTATTTATATAATAGGGAAATGGTTAAATATATGATATACTCATAACATGGAAATTTTTGCAGTTATGAACAAAAGAGGTAGACCTACTTAGTAAAACAGAAGGGTTATATGAATATTGAATATTCTAAGTAAAAAGAAAAACTCACAGAAAATATATATAATATGTCCAATGTATGTTTTTTGTTTCTTCGTTCTTTGGTACAAAAAACCCTGGGATTGAACCCAGCGGCACTTAACCCCTAAGCTACATCCCCAGCCCTTTTTTATTTTTATTTTTATTTTTTAAAATATTTTTTAATTTTTTTTTAGTTTTCAATGTATTTTTATTTTACTTATTTAACTGTGGTGCTGAGAATTGAACCCAGTGCCTCACACATGCTAGGCAAGCGCTCTACCACTGAGCCAACCCCAGCCTAGCCCTTTTTTATTTTATTTTTATTTTGGGACAGGGTCTCATTGAGTTGCTGAGGTTGGATTTGAACTTTGGATTCTCCTCCTCAGCCTCCCAAGCTGCTCGGATTATGGGCATGCACCACTGCGCCTGGCCAATATATGTTTTAAAAATCCTAACATATTTATGAAAAACACATCCATTTGCAAGCATCTGTGTCTAGACAGTATTTTAGAAAGATATACACTACACCATAGATAGAGAATATCTTATTCCACTTTCTGCTATATAGAAGAATACCTGTGACTGAGTAATTTATAAGGAAGAGAGGCTGATTTTGGTTCACCATTCTGGAGGCTGGGAAATCCAAGAGCATGGGGCTAGCATGTCCTTGGCTTGTAGTGAGGGCCTCAGGTTGCTTCAACTCATGGTAGAAAGTAGAAGAGCAGGTGTTTCATGCAGAAGAGACAAAACATGAGGGAGGGGCAGGCTTACATTATGAAAATCAGCTGGTGCGGTTGCACATGCCCTGTAATCCCAGTGACTTGCCTCAGGCTGAGGCAAGACGATTGCAAGTTGGAGACCAGCCTCAGCAATTTGGCAAGGTGCCATCTCAAAATAAAAAATTAAAAGGTATGGGGTTATAGTTGTAAAATGCCCCTGGACTCAATCCCCAGTCCAAAAAACAAACAAACAAAAAATATGAAAGTCCAGTCCCATAAGAGCAAGAACTCATTCCCATGAGATAGCATGAGAGCAGATCCCTCATGAACCAAATACCTTCTGAAGGTCCTACCACCTCACAACACTCTCACATTGAGCATCGAACCTCAAAATGAGTTTTGTTTTGGTACCAGGGATTTAACCCAGGGGTATTTTACCACTGAGCCACATCCTCACCCCTTTTTATTTTTTATTTTTGAAACAGTGTCTTGCTAAATTGCTTAGGATCTCTCTAAGTTGGTGAGACAGTGCTCAAACTTGGGATCCTCCTGCCTCAGCCCCCTGGGTTGCTGGGCTTACAGACTTGTGCCACCACACCAACTCAAAATGAGTTTTCATGAGGACAAACCATAACAGTTAAGTTTCCATACTATTTTACTCTTACAATAAAAATATACTTTTGTTACTGAATGACATTTTAAAAAATCAATTTAAAGAAAAAAGCCATAGTATAATCTGTTTGTGGCTAGAGGGGAAGGACCCCTGAGCATTAGTTTTGCTACTACCATAGACTTGAGCTCTCAAGTGGTTTTATTGTCATATGTCTCAGATAACTCATTGTCAGGAAGTAGGATTAATACCATGTTGTTCCCCATTGTCACTTCCTGAATATTACTGTCCATGCCCTCTTATAAAAATAACGTAGGTTTTGCTCCTTTGATTCTCATGCCATTTGGTTATGTCACTTCCTATCCTCTCATTCATCAAAGTCTTAATTTCCTTTGCACCTCATTTTACTCTGATGCCATCCAACACACAAACCTCTTAGTTTCTTGCTTCCTCATTTTGGGTTATTTGTCCTTCTCCTTGGCTCTGTCGTCTTCCACAGGCACACCCATGACAATTTTCACCTCTAGCTGCTTCTCCTCTGAATCATCTAGCTTTTGATTATAGTCTGTAATTGCCAAATCATTAACTCCCATCATAACCAGATTCTTATTGTGACTTCCAATTCTTTGTCCCACTTCCTTTCTTCCCAGTTTATCAGCTTCCCTTTCTTGTCTTGCTTAGATTCTGTGTTCACTTTAGTAACACTTCCACTGAAGGCTAACCTCCTTTACCTCTGAAAATTTTTAACATATGTGTAGGGCTCAAACTAGATGACCCAACTCTGATTTCTCTGTGGTTACAACTAAGTGGCTGAAAATCACAAAATAGTGCTGATTTTTACTTTTAGATACATGGTTAGATTTAGATATCAAATTCAAAGATATCTTCACTGCTGTCTGGAAACCCTGTCATTTGTCTTTGGTCAACACATTCCTTTCTCTAGAATGGTCATATCATACTTCTCTGCCCTCCTCACCCTTCTGATCCCCTGACTTCCTCCCTTTTTTCTCAACAGATGATATTACTTCCCATTATTTTGCTTCCTGCTCCAGAGCCTACATTGATCTGGCTTTTGTCTCTTATCACTGCAAAAAAGAAAAAAAGCTTTTTTAAAACTCTAACACTAGGTTTGTTAAAGTCTTTAGAACCCTCAGGTTGCTAAATTGATAGATGGTGTAATAAAATGATTCAGAATGTAGACTCTGGAACCAAAGTGAATTAAAATGCTAACTTATTCTCTTTTAGCCATGTGACCTTAGGCAAGTTACAAACTTAAAAAAATGAAAATAATAATAATAATATCCATCTTGTAAGCTTGCTAGGAGGATTAAGTGAATTATCATGTGGGACAGTGCTTAACTCATGCTAAAGTACTCTATAAATATTAACTGATAGGACTCCTGTGCGACTTCTGTTCTATTATGGTGACTCCTGCTTCACAGATAAGCCAGGAAACAGAAATTACTTGGGATTTCTTTACCACTCTTCCTGCTGGAGGCAGCCTCTTCTTTCCTGTTGTGGTGACAGAGGTGTTTTTCTAATTCTTCTTTGTTTTGAAATCTTTCTCTGTACATTATTCACTCTCCTTTTGGCCTTTTCCTCCCACATGAACTTCAGATGTTATAAAACATGCTCAGGTCTCTTCTATGTCACCTTTGTGCTCTTCCTGGCCTCCAGTTATCACCCTCTTACCTCCCTTTTTTTAGCCATATTTTCCAAGACTTACTGATACTTTCGTTTCCCCTCACTTATTCCATTCCTGCCTTGTTAACTGCACCGAAACACTCTTGCTAAGGCCACTTGTGACCTTATCACTAAATCTGACATTTCTTCAGTTTACTTGATTCTCACATCACCAACCACTATCTTTCTTGAACTCCTTTGATCCTATGGTTTCCATAATAAATTTATTTTCCTTTTTTCTTCTTTACTCTCACCTTCTTTGCTTGCTCATCCTTTTCTGCATAGTTTTTAAATGCTAGAATTTTCAAAGCTTGGTGCTGGGCCCTCTTTTACTTTAATCTCTTCCCGGGTGTTGTCCTCATGCTTGGCTTCAAACAGCTCACAAAAAACTTTGACTGCTATTACCATTATTCACTAACTTCTCTCTTCCTTAGAGAAATTTTGAGAAGACCCAGGGGAATATATTTAAAATAGAGCTTTTTAGGAAAAAGGATGGTATTATAATTTACTATTCCATAGAAATCAGTCTGCCTTAGGAATGTAATAAAATCCCATCCTATCGATCGAATTTATTACAAAAATACATTGTTGGAATAAAAAATGTTGATATGGTGTTTGGAATTACCATCTTATGAATTAGCAATCATGAGTGTCCACATTCAGCAGTGCTCAAATACTATACATGAGGTCATTTATTGGCACTGAAGAAAATAATAATAATACTAATAATGGTAATAACAAGGATAGTGATAAGACAGTATAGTGCTGACAGAAATATCTTTCATAGTTTGAGTTTTTTATTCTTTAAATTTGTCAGATTCTCATAGTTAAGATCTTTGCCCTGAAAGAGGGAACAGATCTCTAGATTGACTGGTGATTCTCAGCCTGTGCTTTGCACACATGCACATTTCACACACACACAACAGAACAAGAAGAATGAAATACCCAATGACAGACCAATTCTGATGTCATTATTTCCACAGCAACCAACTGGGATTTTATACAAATGTGACATTAACTCAGAAAACTTAGAAAAGGATAAGCTGTGAAGTGTCATCCTCAGTGTCATGTTAGTGCCACCTGGTAGGCTATGATCTGAGTCTTCACTGGGCTCTCTTCATAGTTGTGTAACATCTGATCGATTTTGAAAACATAAAATTGCTTTTTGGAAAATGTTAACTAGTTGTTGGAATCCCTTCCCCCTTCAACCTGTTCTTCCAAAAGAGCTCTGGTTGTTTTTAGGAGACAGTCTGCCAGGCATGCTGGTTAGCTCAGTATCAGCAGACACAGGGGAGCTTCTGTGGGAGGGATTGTGTGCATCTGGCACAGGCTCAGCTGGACACAGTATCATGGCTTGCCTGGCAGAGGTCTAAGGAAAGGGCAGAACACTCTGGCTGGGTAGGACTGGTATCTTAGGTTGCCCACGAAACTGTTTTAGTTGTGATCCTCACTAGCTGGGGAAATACACTTCTTTCAGTGGCCTTGATAAAGCTCTTTGATCATTGATTATTTTCCTAAGAGTTTAAGAGCATGATAAAAAAAGGCTCCCATTCTGTTAACTTCTTACTTCTTACCATATCCATTGTTATATTGGTAGAAATTTCAGATTTCATTATTTAGTCTCCTTTTTACCACCACCAGACAACAGATTATTTTGTATAAATTGTGGTTAGACAAAAGTTTGAATTACTAAATGCTGATATTGTAATTATTAAAAGGTAGATATTAATATCAACACCAAGATCATCTCTGGATGTTTAAAGGGATGGGCCAGTATGATAAATTTAATTCAAAATAGAATATTAAATTGTTTTCATGTGTAATTATTTATGTTTGTCATAAAACTAGGAGATTTTTGTTGTAGTTATTAATGTATTAAGTTACTTTCTTTATTTTTAATAATACCACTAAGCAAATATATGCTTTCTATATGTAGAGCACTGTTCTAGACCCTGGGGATATAATTAGTAAGTCATAGTTCCTGCCTAGGAGAAGTCTGGTTGGAAAATGATCTGTCAAAAATAACTACAATAGAACACAGTATGTTGTGAGAGGTGATTGAAAACACAGGTGGTCACAGGTGATAGTGGCTTTGACTGCACTAGGATGGGAAGAGCAGTCAAGGCAGACTTCACAGAGAAGGTGATGTTTAAACTGAGTGTTTGAGGCCATGTGGAATAGGAAACTGCATTCCAGGCAGAGAAAGTAGCATGTATGTGTGTGGAGCCATATGAAAGTGTGACACTTGGAGAATTGTTAAGAATTATTATGGGATGATGTGTAATGCTAGTCACAATATATATGAGTAGTTAGTTGTACCAGGCTCTGTTCCAACTGCTGTGCCCATGATGATCATGTAAACCTCAAAACAATTTTAAAAGATGTTATTGTTATTCCTGTGTGTGTGTGTGTGTGTGTGTAATGGGGACTGATCCCAGGGTCACTTTGTTACTGAGCTGTATCCACAGTTTTTTTTTTATTTTTGTTTTGAGACAGGATATTGCTAAATTGCTGAGAGTCTCACTAAATTGCTGAGACTGACCTTTAACTTGTAATCTGCCTTTAGCCTTAGCCTCCCTAGTTGCTGGGATTATAGCATGTGCCACCACACCTGGCTGCTCCCCTTCTAAAGATAAGGCAACTGAGGCAGAAAAAAGTTAAACATTTTACACTAGGTCCTATTATTATTTTCACAGCTGGCATTTAAATTCAAACTTTCTGGCCAATGCTCTAAATCAGGGGTTAGCAAACTATAGCCTGCTACCTGTTTTTGTACAGCCTGCAAGCTAAAAATGGGATTTTGCATTTTTAATTAGTTTAGAAAATAAAAAGAAGTATTAATATTTTATTACATATGAAGGTTATGTGAAATTCAGATTTTAGTGTCCATAAAATTTCATTGTAAGCTGGGTGAGGTGGCGCATGTCTGTAATCCCAGTGGCTTGGGAGGCTGGAGCAGGAGGATTGAGAGTTCAAAGTCAACCTCAGCAACTTAGCAAGGCCCTAAGCAACTCAGTAAGACCCTGTCGCAAAATAAAATATAAGAAAGGGTTGCGACCCTGTTGCAAAATAAAATATAATATGTGGCTCAGTGATTAAGCACCACTGGATTCAATCCCCAATACCAAAAAAGGAAATGATTTTTTCATTGTAACATAGCTATGCTTATTGGTTTATGGCTGCTTTTACATTACAGTGGTGGAGCTGAGTGTGTGTGAGAGCCGTGTCCCACACAACCTAAAGTACTTTCCGTTGGGCTCTTTGTAGAGAAAGTTTACCAACCCTGCTCTAAATCAGTGTGCTATGTTGCCATATAGTGCATTCTATTTTATTAAATAACGTAAGATCATGTGTTAATAGCAATACTTGGACTATGTGCTCTTTATCTTTTTAAAAATCTGTTTTCATGTTTATCTCCTGTGTCCTTACATCAACCCTGAAAGATTAAGTTTGGTGCTTTCTATCTTACAGCCAGGAAACTTAGTCGGAATGGGCTGTGACATTAAAATTAGACTCTTCTCCCTGTACAGTATCTTGTAATGTCCCCGTTCTGTTCTGAAATTTGCCCTCTACCTCTGTCCTACATACACAGTTGCTCAGGGTTTGGGCTTGAGGCCACTCTGTAAATGAGACGGTTGAGATAGATTGAAAGTGCAAGGTAACACACACTCTTTCCTTAACCTTTGGCACCTTTGCAATAGCATCTGAAATTCTGTCTTGGCAAGTTTCGCCTAATTCTGAGCACACTGCCCAAAAAGTGTTCTAGGAGGCTTGAATTTGGCTGCAGATAAGTAAGCACTTATCATCAGAGGAGATAGGGCATATTTCTCATTTTTCCTTTCATAAAGGGACGCCATTGCATTGCCAGGCTGTGTGCAAAGTCTTTGCCTTATAGAGAATCTTGAATTCATTTTCATGTTTTCATTTGTCCATTATTCTGCTTTTGACACCCTTTTGTTATTTCTGATCTTCCACTGGGCTTAGGAATATTGTCTCTTAACCAGTTAAACCATAGAAGCTTTCTTTGTTACCTAGTACCCCAGTGAGCTGACTCAGCTGGTCAGGGAAAGTGGAAGGGAGCTCTTCTGTGGGTGACCTGGAGGGATGTTAGCACTATTCCTCACCTGGTATTGTTCATTCCACTTCCCTTCCTCTAGGCCACAGCACTCTGAGGTTGAGCTATATAGGCCAGACTTCTTGTATTATTAAGCCTGATGCTTTCAGGAAAAAATAAGTTGTTGCGATTTCTAAAGTCTTAACCAGTAGTATCTCCTCTTTCAGCCCCAGTGGTACATTCGTATTGTTATATATGCAGGCTTGTTTATATTCAGGTTTGCACTGTTAGGCCCAACAGAAACAAGATGCTGCATTAAAGGGTCAGCTATGTTTCTGCTCACAGCCAGCCATTTGCAGGCCACGTCAGTGCTAAAGTCAGAGCAGTGTAGAAACACAGTTCTCTGTCAGACAGACACCTGAGTCAGCTCAAACACCTATAGTAGTGGGTCGCAGGTGTAGACATTGTCAGAGTGCAGTGAATGTATACTTCAGATTCATGCTTTTCACTGTATGTAAATTTTACCTCAAAAGAAAAATAATACTATAAACAAATATTGAACTCTAGTTAATGAAGGGCATGATGAAGTATTTGGGGGAAATTATTACTGATGTCTGAAATGGGATGAGGAGATGAAGGGATAGATATGGGGTCAAGAAGGAATACCTAGCACATAGGTTTTATCTTGTAAATTTTTGTTGTATGAAAAGAAAATAATTGTTATTAATAATTTCAAAGAGGATTTTGGTCTGAATGTAAATGTTGTTGCTTATAGGATGAAGTAAGAAGCGGTCTCCAATTATTTTTGTGGAGATAATTAGCTTCCCCCATTATTTGTTCTTTCCTTGTTCCTATAACAGAATTTGGAGAGCACATGGGCCCTGTAATAAAAACTAAATTTCTCAAAAAAAGAAGTGTAGCCTCATGTTAGGGTAGGGTAGGGTTTGTGTGGGTGTTCACATGAAATTCCCTCAACTTTCCTGTATGTTTAAACATTTTCATAATAAAATATTTTGAGAACATGTATAAAGGGAATGGACAGGTAATGTAAATTGATAAGGCAGTCTGGGGACAATACCGTAGAAGGTAATGGGGCCTGGGTCACTGGGACACCAGTGCTCTGCCTGGAGAAGGCAACTGCTACTGAACTTCAGCCAGTTGTTAATTCGTGGAAATCTGATTCCAGTATTGTCAGATATTCTAATTTTAAAAAAGGAGTTTCATATATGATGTTTTTGTGTGTAAAAAACTTTATTTTTAAAATACCATATGAAGCAAACAGTATTTTAAATTTGCCAACTGATTTTCTGTTTCAAAGATTTTAATTTTAGAAGAGAAATTGGGGGTGTCCTCTTGAATTGTGAAGTCATCACTAACATGTGACTTTAAAGAGATTTCAGCTGTGCTGAGACCTTAGGCTGTAACCTCAGTTCCCCTGTTGTGTGGGCTGCTGTACAATAATGTACCTTGCCAGGGCCCTGTCACAGTATTCATGACACTGACCCAACCGGGACTTTGCTGTGGGTCAGGGAACAGCTGTGAGGTTGGGCTGGTTGGCATTGCTTTGCCTGGGCTCGCTTTAGGATTATTTGAATATAGAAAGGGCAGCAGGACATGCTAGTTTGCTGCTCAGATATAGTTCCCGGATGTAAGTCACTTAGGCTTGGAGAGAAATTAGCTCTGGATGGGAATCACTCACAGAAAAGACTTCTAACACTTCCTTATACTCCCTGTTTTGGCTGAGTGACATCACAATCCAGCCAGGCTCCTGCACTGTTAGAAAATCTCTGCTCTCCTTTCTCACCACTGGGCATTCAAATCCTCAGCAGTGCTACTCACAGCTGTCTCCTCCCTAATGTCTCCCACCATTACCTTACTCAGGACCTCATCCTTTCTAGCCTGGATTACAGTTTCCTAAGGGTTTCTGTCGTGAGTTTTTCCTGCCAGCTGTTCAATTTTCATATCCCCACTGCAGTCACCACTCTGCGTGTAATTTTGATGGCATCCCTCTCTGGTTTAAAAACCTCAACACCTCCCTACACACAAGGTAAAAGTAAAATTCTGTATCATAGAACGGGATATGGGGACTTTCAGCGCTACCAGCCTACCCTAGCAGCCACTCTTCCTTCTATGTCCCTTTAGCCTATGGGGTAAATTCAAATTTCTCCTTCTGACAAATAAAGCCCTACTCAGATTCCTATGCATCCCCACTGCCATCCTATTACAAGTGTGACTAATTTTCACCATTTCAAAAAACTGGTATTTTCTTTGTCTCCAGACCTCTGTATGTGCTGTTCCCTTTGCTTCAAATTGTCTATATCATTGCTTCCTCAGGGTGGTAACTGCTTCTCCTTTCTGACAGGTAAATTATGCCTATTCTGGGAAGTGTTTCCTGTCACCCATCCCTCCACCCTCAGACTAAGTTGATAACTTCTTGCTCTGCACTGTAGCACTCTGTACTTTTCTCTCATTTTGTTTTAGAGTGTAATTCCTGTTACATTGTATCATTTACTTGTCTCTTTCCACCATTAAATGGTAAGGACTTATTCAGTGTTTATTCCTACATTTCCCCCTGAGGGCTATATCTGGTGTAGAATAGGAGCTCAGTAACTGTTACGCAAATAAATGGAAAAGCACTTTACCGCCAGGGAACACTATTGCTGAGACAAATTCTTTACCTGTTCTTTGGAAATGTGAGAAAGTATCAGATCTGGAATTTAAATCTGTCTTCTGAGATTTTCTGTGTATGCTAACAATAGACTAGCTGGATCTTCAGCCACCCCTGACTGTTGTGGTAAAATCTACTCTGCCATCCCTGAACTTATTTATCAGCTTTAGAAGTCACCAACTCCTGGCTGGTTGTCTCTCCTCTAGTCTTAACATAAATTCACTTCCTTCTCTTATTAATGAAGACTGTGAACTACTTGCATCTACAGGAACTCATATGGAGTTTATAATATATTTATTTTAAGTGTGTCATTTTTGCATTTCCTCATGTGGAAAAGAATGTCCCTTGCTAACAGCCCCAGTGGTACATTTGTACTGTTATATATATAGGCTTGTTTATATTCAGATTTGCACTGTTAAGACCCAACAGATACACTTTTGTTAGTGATAATAATGATAGTGATAATAATAATGATAGCAACTAATATTTACATAGCATTTAACGATGTGCCTTGCACTCAGTGTTTTTATGTACATGAACTCATTCAGTTCTAATTGCAACCCCATGAAGTAGTTACAATGACCGATATGATAATTTTATGGATAAGTGAGCTGAAGCATACAGAGAGATAACTTGTTCTGAGAACACAAAATTACTAACTTGTAGACCTGGAATTTGAACCCAGGAAGTCTTGTTTTACAGTCTGTGCTCTTAACTGATATACTGTATGGTGTAGGAATGTCTTAATTACTTTCCCTAGTACCTTTTACCCTATAGGATTATACATGTGACAAGGGATAGGGACTGTGGTCCATACTAGCTTTGATTATACAAAATTCTTGATGAAAACATGCTGGGAAAATAAGAACCTCTTGTTTAATATCTCCTTTTAGGGATGAACTTTGGTGCACTGATTTGTACTTTCTGTGCATTTCAGCTTCCTGAAATTTCTTTGTGGCTTTCACTCCTCACCAAGATCGGGTCTCAGAATTGCCTTCCTTTTT
Organism: Glaucomys volans; assembly: GCA_020662805.1. Classification (NCBI taxonomy): domain Eukaryota; kingdom Metazoa; phylum Chordata; class Mammalia; order Rodentia; family Sciuridae; genus Glaucomys; species Glaucomys volans. The sequence goes on from JAJEJO010003484.1 coordinate 181,644, forward strand.
CCTGCTGGCTTACTTGACAGCCATGGAGCATTGCCCATGCCTTAGCTTTCAGGCTGTACTCTTGTGGCTTGTGAAACACTTGTTTATGGGCACAGAGTGATCTGGAGTTAAATAGAAAAATCCCTCTCCATGGAATAGCAATGTACTCTACATGCCAAGTTGGCAGCAGAGTAGACCTTTGGGGGGCTGTGGTTAAGACAGGTAGCCAAGATATGAGGGCGGTTTCTAATCCAGACTCATGCTAATAAACAGAATGGTAACCAAAGCACTTTAGTGGGACCTTTGTGTTTTATGTTTAATCTAGTTAGGAGTGACCAACTCAAATTGACCAATTGACCCTATAAAATTATTGGAGGACTACACCTATATAAAATTGCTAAAGTAATTTTAGGAAGATAGTATCAGCTATTAAAATGTTCCATGAGCCAGGTGGTATCTTGACTCTGGCCTGTGAACTTTATTTTGGATGCCTCTATATTGGTAGGTCGAAAGCATTCAGGTGGCTCTGCAGCTGAACATGTGACCTTACATATATCATTTAACTTTCCTAGCTAAGTTTCTTGATTTTTAAATGAAAAGTCTTATTGCGTTTTCCACTAACTTCCACCTTCTTTCCTTCCTTTAAAACTTGAAGAATTTTTTTCAAGGAACTTCCTTTGATCTGTCTAAGAAAGTCATTGAGTTGGTCAATATTCAGCTCTTATGTGCAGAATTTATAAGAGGGTAATGTCAATGGGACTTTTTTGCTTATATCCAAGTGCTATATTTACTTAGCTACTTATACTCCTTTGATCCAAGAGAAAGTTGTACTGGAATTTTTATCACAATTAGTAGGCATCATTTATTGTTCCTTAATCTTAGCATTATTAGTAACAAAATAGAGATTTGGAGATTAGAACTATAAATCTTCTGTTTGAACCTTGAGTTTTGAAAAGATGCCTTTATTTTCTGGGCCTTTTCTTTATCTTCTTTTTCCTCACCTATACAAAACCTGCCTTGATGATAAGAGTGTGATCTGTGATCATATGCATAGAATCATGTAAAATACAAAATTTGCCAAGGTGATCCCTGTAAGACAACTTATTGAGCTTTTCTTCGTTTAGGTGGATAAAGACAGGGGTAGAGAAAGATGAGGGAAATATTATTTTAAAGACAGATCATTGGTGCATGTAGAGCAGGCCTTGTTAGAATCTAGAATGAGCACATTTTTGAAATGTAAGTATTGTTAATCTTTAGGCAATATGATACTTAAAAAAAATTTTTTTTAGTTGATGGACCTTTATTGAATTTGTTTATTTATACATGGTGCTGAGAATCGAACCCAGTGCCTCACACATGCTAGGCAAGTGCTCTGCCACTGAGCCACAAGTCCAGCCCAATAATACTTACTTTTAATTGAAGGAAGATATTCTCTGGTCTCATTTGTAAACATGTGCTCTCTTGGGGTAATATGCCAGCCTAGTGAGAACAAAATAATCAGTGTGGCACTCCATGGAAAATTCTTTACTTATGCTGTCTCTCTTGGCTATCTCTGTTAAAAGGCCCAGACCTATGTCCAGAGCCTGTCTGACCACTGAGTACATAATCAGATATAGTTCTCACCATCTGGGAGCCAAACTGTCTCTGCCAGTGGGGTTGTGAGTTTTTCACATGGGGCTGACAGTTGCTGGGGTCACCTGTCATGCAGCAGACTGCTGTTATGTTTCTCCCTAAGCAGTAGTTACACTGCACCATGACTAGAATGGAGAGACAGGCACCTGGAAGGATTAAATGCTGGGTTAGACAATCTTAACTAATATGTTAAAACCTTTTCATAGTGGTGATCTGCTGATGATGGAGATTTCCAAATTTACTGATTATTGCCTTTGTGACCTTTAGTTTACTTGACACATGATGAGGCTGCCTAGTTGGAGCAAGGGGACTTTAGAAATGTTGGGATTCACAGAGAACATCTTCAGTAAAATGCCTCATGTAAGAACTATGGTTAGATCTTTTTGGATTTTGCTGTTTGATTTAAATTGGTTTAAAAAAATTTCTACTTAATGTAGTTGTTCTTTTAGAACATGGTGTAAACATTTTTTTTGAGGGGGTGCTCTTTTTCATCTGGAAAAGAAGAGATCCATCACTGCTGAGGAAGAAGTTAGAATATGGCAGACTCTCTAGGTTCTCTCTAATCTGTGTCCATCGTATTAGTTTCTGGCTCCTTGTATAACAGGATACCACAGACTTGGTGACTTAAAACAACAGAAAATTATTCCCTCCAGTCCTGGAGGCCAGAAGCCTTTTTAAGGTGTCAGCAGGGCATGTGTGCCTTGTATGCACGCACTACCTCTTGCTTATCCATTCATCTGTCAGTAGACTCGGCTTCTTTCACATTTTAGCTAGTGGGAATAATGCTGCTGTGAACATGGTTGAACAAATATCTCTTTAAGACCCTACTTTCAGTTCCTTTGAGTATCTAGCTTCAATTCTGTTTTGAATAGAATGGAAATGGTTATTTTATTTTCGGGTTTTTGAGGACCTGCCATACTGTTTTCCATGGAGGCTACACTGTTTTCTGTTACCCTTAGCAGTGCACACTGTTTCAATTTCCCCTCATCCTTGACAGCACTCTTTATTCTTCTTTTTTCTTGTTGCTTTTTTGAAAATAGCCTTCCTAATGAGTGTGAAGTGATTTATGGTTGTAGTTTTAACTTATGTTTCCCTAGTAACTAGTGACGTCATCCATCTTTTCATGTGCTTTTGGCCATTTGCATGTTATTTATAAACATGGAGACATGTCTGTTCAAGTGGTTTGCCCATGTTTGAATTGGATTTCTTTTGATTTTGAGTTTTAGGTGTTCCCTGTATATTCAGGATATTAATTTCTACTGGATACATGGTTTGCAGTTTTTTTTTTCCTATACTGAGGACTGTCTGTGATAATTGGTAGTGTCTTTTGTTGTGCTCTCACAAAACTTTTGTCAGCATGGTTTGTTGAAATCAAGGCAAACATGGGCTAAAAAACCCAAACAAGTAGGTGTTAGGCTGCTCTAAGCCCAGCTTCTAGTTAACAACTGCCCAGGCACCTGGAGCTGAGTTTTGTGGGAAAGAGTTGTTCACAGTCTGAGGCAGGTAGCATTAGCGTTCTTCTGAAACACAGCAGCAAGGTCAGCTCTTAAAGCCAGCACTTGGTGGCGGTGACAGTTGCAAGCTATTTTGGGAACCAAGGAGGCTTTGTTTTATAAGGCCTCTGTGCACTCCAGATTTAACTCTGGCATTGATCAACCATCAGCCACTTTTGCCTTTGATACAGAGAGAGCAATATTAGGTACAGTAGAAAGATCATGTGCTCTTTCCCTGTTTTATTGGTAAAAGCAAGTATTTTCCCTTGGAAAAAGTCCTTGCCAGAAAAATGTGACATGTTGATTTTAGGAAGTTTGAACTGATATTTTTTTAAAATAGTTTTTCTAGACTAATATTTAAATCATATCTCCATTTCTTAGAGAGCTTAGAACAAATTGATTCTTTAGTATTCTTCTGTACATCTCTAGGAATGCAAAATAGAAGGAAAAGGACTTAAGGAAGTTAAATCAGAAGAAATTTGACTTAAAGGCAAGGAAGAATTTCCCTATCATTGTCATGGGTGATATCAAAAGCTTATTTAGCCTCCTTCTCAAGAAAATGAAAGACTCTTCTCATCTGGAGGGTTAGGACAGCTCAGGGTGGAGCCCCTGGACAAGGTTGACAGAGGAGCGAATCTGTTCATGCACCATGCTTCTGTTGTGAATGAGTCAGCAGCACAGCTGCAGATGGAGTGGGCAGAAGGACATCTAAATTTAGTCATTATTCACTTGAGAAGGTTTTCAGGGACCATTCGTCTCTCATCCATGCTTTAGTCATAGTCCTTCTTCTGGATGCAAAAAAAGAAGAGAGGGCAAGAGGGAGGGAGGGAGGGAGGGAGGGGGAAATAGTCATTCCAAGGTATTTCATGTGAGTAAATGCCCTGTAATTCTGTTGATTGGTATCACTTACAAGAATGATTCTCTTCCAGCTTAACCATGGTGCATATTTATTCAGGTAGTTCCTGAATTTAGGAACTTATAGGACTTGGAACATCAAAGAGGGAATTTTTTTGAAGTTAAACTTATAAACAAGCTCCCAAGTCTTGCTAGTTCAAGGACATTTAAAAAAATTTTTTTGTAGTTGTAATATATGGACAGAATGCCTTTGTTTTGTTTATTTTTTATGTGGTGCTGAGGATTGAACCCAGTGAAAGACATTTTTAATCAAACTGCTTTTCTCCCGTAAGCTACTGGAGGCTGGGGAGGTGATGGGTGAGGAGTAGGTGCATCTTGTGTGTGGTTTCTTCCTGGGGAAGTTGCTATTTGTTAAGCGGCTGACTCAGAAACAACTATTTTTCCAAGGTCTGTCTCCCTTAATCCTCACAGAATGCTGTGAGGTGAGTGGTCTTTCCAATGCTATTGATGAGTATGCTGGTACTTTTGTTAGATACTCCACGCAAGGTTATATGCATTGACAGAGCTGGTACTCAAACTCCACCTTCCGACCCCAAAGCTGGTGTTTTTTACAGTATTCTGTCCTCTTCGTGGAGAATGATGTAAGCAGTTGAACTATTATATTTTCTCTAAACTAATTCCTTGATAGCAGTCCATTTTTTTATTGTTTGTTTATTGTTCAAACTTCCTTACAATGTTATTCCTATAAAAATGCTGTATCAGGGATTTGAAATTTATAGACAACAGTGTCACAAAAATGGAAAGAGAACTGAAGTAGTGATGGAGTGAAAGAGATTTTAAAAAACAGAAAGAAGATGTTAAGAGGGAAGGAAAGAAAATAGGTAAATTTTTCCCACTTGATACCTGGGTTCTAGTTTGGGGTTTATTTTAGGCCTTTGGAATGGGCTACTGACATCTTAAAAGTGCAAAGAATAGTCTTGGAAACATTGACTTTCAAAAGTCTGGTGGTAGTGTGGCCATCAGACCTAAGTTTTTAGACTCCTTTCAAAGCCAAAGATATTTTGCAACCAAGTAAGAAGCAATTGACCCAACTGTCCTGGGCTACACAAATTAAGATGGCACATTTGGCCATCTTAATGTGGTTATTATTAAGGGCAAAGAGTATATGTAGCACAGTCTCTAAAATACTGTCTTCTCCTTTGACTTTAATCACCTTTTAAAAAGTACTCTGCTATAGTTTGAGTGTGCCCCAAAAGTTCATGTACTGAAATCTTAATTCTTCAATGCAGCAGTTTTGGGAGGTGGGGCCTGGAGGGAGATTTTTAGGTCCCAAGGGATAGGGCCCTCATAAATGGATTAATGCCTTTCCCATGGGAATAGATTAGGAGTCTAGTCTCTGTTTCTCTACCATTCCTGCTTATCCTTCCACTTAGCATAGTGCGTTGAAGTAGCACAAGACCCTTACCAGATGCCAGCATCCAATTTTGGGCTTCTAAGCCTTCAAATTCATAAGCCAAAATAAAGCTCCTTCTTTTATAAATTTCCCAGGCATTATTTTATAGCAAACAGAAGGTGGGTTAAGACATGCCTACTTCTGTTTTTTCACTTAAAGGTTTTTATTTAGGTTTTAGTGAGGTACTCTGTAATGAGTTGACTAGACCTTGCCATATGGAATTGCAGACTCAGACATACAACATATGACCAATTTAATGAGAGACATAGTTACAAAATATTTTATGTCATATAGAAGCAAAGAGTAAGTAGGGAATTGAAGTTGATAAACCTGGAAAGCCTCGTAGAAGAAATGTAATTTCTAGAGCTGCTTTTTGAAAAAGAGGCAGCCATGAATACTGGCTTTGAGTCATCTGACTTCAGAAGGTCAAGTTGGAGGAATATATTATATTGCATCAAATCAAATCTAGCTTGATATGTTTACTAATCTCAGTAATTGTAAGAAGAGTATCAAATGGTCTGGGAAAAATTAACAAAGATGCTTTTTGTGATCAGAGTTAGCTAATTAAATTTTCACTTAATTTGGATCAAGCTTTTTCAACCATGCCCCTTCCCAAATAACTGGTAGAGTTATTTCTCTGGAGGAAGTTGCTATAAGCTGCCTTGATGTGATGGCATTATTTGGGTCTGGAGTTACCGAGGTCCTCTGGAGTTCAAACTCGAATTCTTTCTACAGTAGTCTCTTGCTGTTTAAACAGTTGCTCATCATCACCATAAAATATTTCTTGGTATAGTGGGTCTAAAACTTTGATCTCCAGATTCGTTTACAGTTGACATTTTGTTAAAATACCCCCTAAAGTTTATTTAGAACTTTGTTCATTTTGGTTATTATATTTTTTTGAGCAATTAAAAATATATACTTATTAATGCATTAAAATAACAACATCCTGCTGGTTGTGATGACACATGCCTATAATCCTAGTGGTTTGGGAGGCTGAGGCAGGAGGATCGAAACCAGTCTCAGCAACTTAGCGAGACCATGTCTCAAGATAAAAAATAAGAAACAGAGTGGGGATATAACCCAGTAGTTAAGCATCCCAGGGTTCAATCAATCCCCAATACCTAAATAAATAAATAAAATAACAACAGCCCATTACATATTAATATAAATTATATATTTTAATTAATAACTATACATTTAAAAACAGCAGAAAGTGGTGTTTTTTACATTCTTACAAATCTCTTAATATTTGCATCTAATCTGTTGTGACATCTTGTTTTATTTAAAGTATATAAAGAAAATCTGGTCTCACATAGATACATATTTGTAAAATGGAGTATTTTAATAGTCTGTTCAGATAATTGAGGATGTTGCTCTTGTGTACTGTATCAAAAATCTAGTGCTGGGATGTAGCTCAGCAGCAAACGTTTGCCTCCATTTCACAAAGCCCTGAGTTCCATTCCCAGTTCCAAAAAAAAAAAAAAAAATGAAAAAACAAAACCTCTAATTACTGGTAGTTTCTTAAATGTTAGTTGTAATGTGCAAGCTAAAACCATATCAATGGACTCGTTTTACTCTGTCGCTTAAAAACCATTGGTCAAGCTGGGCACGGTGGCACACACCTATAATCCCAGCAGCTCAGGAGGCTGAGATAGGAGGATTGCAGATTCAAAGCCAGTCTCAGCAACTTAGCAAGACCCTGTCTTGAAATAAAAAATAAAAAGGGCTTAGTGGTTAAGCACCCCTAGGTTCAGTACCAAAAAAAATCATTGGTCTGATGTGTACTTTAAATGTATGTTTTCCCCATGCCTGATTTTCTATCACCATGCCTGGTTATTTGGAAAATACAGGTTCATTGAGTTATGCAGATTTCCCAAATGTAAACACATTATAATTCTTTTTATAATATCAACAAATCACACTTGTTGATAGTCCCACTGTGAATGTCAGCAGAGTATTAGGAAGCTTTCAAGTTCATGGTGGTAGTTATATTTCCCCAAATTCCAGTTTTTACTTGCTTGGCCAAATTCTGTCGTTGACAACAAATGCTAGTTATTTTATTTGAGGTGAGAGGCTCACTTTGTTTTCAAGTCTGAGTAACAATGAGTTATTTGTCAGTTAATCTTTTCAGTAAAAGTAGTGTTTTATGAAAAAAGTAGCTAGTTCATCTGGCAACTCAAATACATGCACAAAGGCTTTTTCCTAGAAACAACCATCATACTTCAGGTTCCGCAGAAGTGCTGCAAGTGTACTTCCTATTTTGACTAATATTTAAGGATTTAGATTCAATAAAATCAATAATTTTTACTGCTTCATCAAAGCCATTCTTAAGTGGAATTGGCTTTTTTGGTGCTATTGCCTTGATTTCTGCTAAGGCATGAGCAGTTTTACACAACATTGCTTTTGCATAATTAGTGCAGATGTCAAAACAATGAAAAAAGTATAAAACCTCCTAATATTATTGTGAAAATAATTTTGATTCAGTTAATGGATTTTTCTCAGTTAAAATTTTGATTGATTATTTATTTGCTTATTTATTAAAGGAGGGGATCCATAGGTAAGTTTTTAAAAGGTGGTCTCATTTGTCTCTGAATCCTGAAGTAACTGTTTTAGGACCATCTAAGCCTGATATAATGATTGTCTTTGTCAACATGAACCTTCCACCTCTGTTTTATTCTGTAGATTATCAAGAGAGCCTTTTGGTTTTTACAGACCTCATTGCTGTTGTGACTCTTTCTTGTAGGCTGTGGTAGGCCCAAAGCCTTTATTCAAAACCCTTCTGCATTCTCCCCTAATTTCTACTAGGTGAGCAGAAAAGGATCCCTAATCATCCATAATTATAAACATCTTTTGCCATATTGTTTGAAGGCATTCAGAAAATACATGAAAAGAAAATACATTTCTTCCATTTGAAATCATCCCCCTACTGTTGCTCACCAAAGAAAGGGGACTTTAGCAATCCTATAGTCTTAAACTGTGACTTCCCACTGAGAAAATTACATCTGATAGTATGTGATTATTTTCTTTTAAAATTTGTAAGCAAATCGGTGCTTATCAAATTTTTAATATGCTCTTCTTTGTCTATTATAATGATGAAACAGCTTACCCACTTACAACTCTTTAGAAATCATTTTCACAATTAATCCTATTAGTACCATAAATAATAGTCCTGTAGCATTTCCAAGTTTACAAGTCATGTTCTGGACATTTAGTATGAAAAAAATAAAAATTATTGTATCATTAGAACTATTGAATATTGTCAGTGTCCACAGTGGTGCCTGTCACATAGTCGAACTTAAAAAATACTTGTCGAATGAATGAATGGACTTTTTTTTCAGGCCTGTATTGATGAAAACTTGGACATGGTGAAGTTTCTGGTGGAGAATAGAGCCAATGTGAACCAGCAAGACAACGAGGGCTGGACACCCCTTCATGCAGCAGCTTCCTGTGGCTATCTCAACATAGCAGAGTGAGTTTCTGTTTCTGTGGGTTGGGTAGGAATAACCTTCATTTCTCCTCTGCTTATAGATTCTGGATTTCATAAGTAGTTATAGTCTCTATTACAAATTATAAATGCATAAAGTTGATTTTCTTTAAGCTAACTGTATGTTTTACATAACTGCTAAATCCATAGCTTCTTAGTTTAAGGTTTTTGTTTGCTTACATTTTCATATAATTTTTATTTGCTGGGATATGGAGAGTTAGATTTTGTCTGGTGCACTCTTTCGGTTCACTTTTGAAGAACTATAGCAGGGCACATGTGTAGGCAGACTGGAAATTTTTTTCTGGATGTTTTTGTAAACCTGGTTTTTGTTGTTGTTGTGGTTTTGCTTTATTTTTAAATCAGTGCTTACAATGAAGTTTTATTCAGTCATAAAAAAGAATGAAACTGTGTCAAGTGCAGGAAAATGGATGGAACTTGAGAACATTATGTTAAGCAAAATAAGTCAAACTCAGAAAGTCCAAGTTTGTTTTCTCTCATCTAAAAGCTAGAGTAGAAAAAGGAAAAACAAGTGGGGTGGGAATCTCATGAAAATCAAAGGGAGATCAATAGAGTAGAGGAAAGAGACCAGGTAAAGGAAAGGGAAAATATTGGGGAGTGATTTTGACCAAATTATATTGTTATATTGTTACATATACAAATATGTAAACAGATCCCACCATTGTAACAACTGTAATGTACCAATGCAAATATGGAGGGGGTAATCAATGCTTAATACAAACAAAGGTAGAAAATACCTCCCGTGCTGGTAGTTAGTAGAAGAAAGAATCTAAACATGTGGAATCAAGGAAAGGTAGGGATTGGCATGTGTACTCCACATTGGCTGAATGGATGTGTTTAATAAGATAACATTAGTAGTTATGACAACTAGTTGCCCCTGCCTTAGGCAGAAGAATTCTGACCACGTTATGTCTGAGATATGAGGCACTAAAAAAATGTCTGTTCTATGAAAGAAAGATCAGGGAGGTTATTTTTAAATGGGAAAGAGGCTTTGGCAGTTAAACCATCTTTAACATGAAGTGATTGAATATATTCTGGATGAGGTAAAATTTATATTGATACAATAAATTCTTTAAATAAAGTCATGATCTTCTATGGTCCTTTTTTTTTTTGATTTTTTTTTTTTCTGGATACCAGGGATTGAACTTGGGGCACTTGACCACTGAGCCTCATCTCCAGCCTTATCTTATTTAGAGACAGGTCTCACTGAATTGCTTAGTGCCTCGCTTTTGCTGAAGCTGGCTTTGAACTTGTGATCCTCCTGCCTCAGCCTCCCAAGCTGCTGGGATTACAGGAGTCACCACCATGTCCAGCTAGATTGCTTGTTTTAAGGCCCTTTGCAGTAATACGATTAGAGCTCATTACATTTCTCTTATTTAGCAAACAGAAGGGAGAATTATGTTGGCAGCTGTGTAGAGGTCTGAGAATAGTTTCCCACAGAATCTGATTTGTCCACATTTCCTGGGGGAGACCCTAGATGTCTGGACTCGGTCTTGAGCCAGGGATGCTCAGTAGGAGAAGCTAAACAAAGGGGGTTGGGGGTGGGGAAACAGTAGGCAGCAGTACTGGTGTCCACTGCACTGCCTGTTCAAAGAAGCAGAGGACTCTCAAACTGAAAGCTGGGAGAAGTGAATAGTGTAGTTTCATCCCTCTTATTTCTTTACTGTGTTCTAAATTAGTAAAAGTCAGTCACCTCTTTATCCCCTAGGCTGTCCCCATTTCAGAGCCTCATAGGACTCCTCCTTACTCACCAGTGCCAGCATTCTGATGCCCAAGAGTTAAAGGGACTTTGTCAAATTTGATTTTACTTAAAACAATAAGAAACATAGAACATATTGGCCCCTTCTTTTTGAGATTTGATTATGTGTTCAGGTGGCATGTTTGTGATATTTGAGCTACAAAATCGCATTACATTCAAGGATTCACTTCTTTTCAGTCCTCTCTCCACATCCACTTTTCTAGAGGAGCTCATGCTTAGAATTAGGATCTCTTGTTTGTCATCACACTCCTCTGTGAAGCTGCGTACAGAGAAATGAGCGTAATGACTTTTTTACAGTAGTTACTTCAATTCATTTTTAAAACATAGTTCCTTTAGAAATAAGTTCAAAATTCAGAAATCTCTTGCTCAAATATTGCCTTGAATGAAGTAAATCTATCAGTTACTATTTCTTCATCTAATTATTATAAATTAGACCTGTGGAAGTTTGATCCCAATTGAAATGATATAAACCAGAATCCACTGCAGAACTGGAGTGGTGGTAGGAATGGCCATATATCATTACAGATTTTTGTTTTACTGCCATTATTTATTTATTTGCAATATGTAGCTTTTTCCGGTTTTTTTTGTTTGTTTTTGTTTTTGGGTTTTTTTTGCATTACTGGGGATCAAATTCCAGGTCTCCTGAATGCTAGGCAAGTGCTGTACCACTGAGCTACACCCCAAGCCCTTATTATTTTTATTTTGAAACAGGATCTCACTAAGTTTTCCAGACTGGCCTTGAACTTTCCATCCTCCTGCCTTAAACTTCCCAGTTTCTAGGATTTCGGGCATATGCCTCCACTCCAGACTGTGGCATTATTTTTTACATGATAGAATGTAATTGTTTATATTATTCAGTTTGGTTGCTTTACCTCAGAGCCAATGAAAAATGTTTCAGTTAAGATCAGCCCTTGGCCATCTTGTCATTTTTCTTTTTATCTCTTTCTTTTTAGTGGCAAGGTACTGGGGATTGAACCTAGGGGTGCTTTACCACCAAGCCACATTGCCAGCCCTTTGACAGTCTCACTATGTTGCTTAGGGTCTCACTAAATTGCTAAGGCTGGCCTCAAACTTGTGATCATCCTGCTTTAGCCTCCTGAGTTACTAGGATTACAGGTGCCTGTCACCACACCTGGCTTTTTTTTGTACCTTAAAGATCTTACACTTTGCATTTTTATTCCCAGGATCATTAAGAACTCTAATTTTCACAGAAGTAGAAAGGAATACAAGGTAAACCAACTTTCTAGGAAGAATCAAATAGGTTCTTTTTCATGTTCTGTGATTTTTTTTTTTGTCTCATATTTGTACTAAGTATGGTACATCAAAAGGAGGTTTGGGGCTGGGGATATAGCTCAGTTGATAAAGTGCTTGCCTGTCAAGCACAAGGCCCTGGGTTCAATCCCCAGCACTGCTGGGGAAAAAAAAAAAAAAAAAAAAAAGGGAGGTTTAGAGGTTATTTTTCCCTCATTTTGATTTAAGGTGAGGCTTAATATTAGTTAACTCAGTATTAGATTTTTATTATCAATAGTGTTTAGCTTAGAAGCAGCACATTGACCCAAGGGTATAACATTTAGTTTGGCTTTTTAGTTTATTGGGATGCTAATTTATTTTGAGTTTTTCTTACCCACATTTCATTTCCTTTCTTTCTCCCATAAAACAGTAGCAAAAAGACCTTTTATTAGTAATGCATTAGTAAGAGTAGGAAGGCTTTATTTTCTAAGGACATATATATTGAGCTAATGGTTATTTCTGAGCCTCTGGACAACTATAAGGATCTTCAGGGTGAAGTCGATACTACTTCATAGGTTGATATTTATTCTTGTTCAAGTCAAAGTGCAAAACTAAAGAGGTTTTATTTTTTTCCCCTAAAACAGGAGAACGTGGGAAAGTGGAGACAGTGAGGGGAGCACAGTTGTCCTCAGGTTGCTTTTAGAGTGGTTTCATCAAGGTGCAGTGTGTTGAGGTCCAGAGTTAGGGTTTGGTGGGGGAGGCATTAAAGGAAGGAGATAGGGAATTCAGCCAGTGAGAACAGGCAAAGGCTTAAGGAGAGGGATTGTATTCCATCCAGTTGGAGGAAACCCTGAACTAAGGAGGAGAGCTGGGTGAGAGTGGGGTGTGTTTGGGAATAATAAGTGTTTTGTTTCAATTATAGTATGGTTTAGTCCTAACAAACATATATTATGTGCTTATTGTGTTTATTATTATATTGTGATTTTTCTGTGTGTGGGGACATACCCAGGAAGGAACCAGAAGAGAGGAGCAATTGAATATGGAGGAATAAAGAGATAATTGATGGACAGAATTGTGATTCTTGATAGATTTAAGAATACAGATAGAGGGAGTTAACTTTGGAATTGAATAAGGTCTGTCTTCCTCTAAGACTACGAGAGAAAGAAGGGGATAGTTGAAACTAGATGAATTGTGAATGCTTTTGAGTTTTACATATGTGGAATTGATTATAAATTAACAAACATTTGCTGAGGCCCTATTAAACCAACTACTAGGCACTGAGAAAGCAAAATCATGATCTTAATCTAATTTTTATAGATTTTTTTTCCCTCTGCCAATTCTTTGAATGTTGTGGCTATATTTTAATTTTGGAGAAGGGTTACTAGGAGATTGAACCCAGAGGTGCTTTACCACTGAGCCATATCCTGAAACCTTTTTTTTTTTTTTTTTTTTGTATTTTGAGAGAGAATCTTGCTAAATTGCTTAGGATGTTGCTAAATTTCTGAGGTTGGCCTCAAACTTGTGATCCTCCTGCCTTAGCCTCCCAAGTTGCTGGGATTACAGGTGTGTGCCCCAACACCTGACCCATGTGTTATTTTTTGAAAATCTTCTTTGGTGTCTAAAATATGGTTCTTTGACCAATAAATGTTTTTTGAATTATCAAATGGATTGAAGTCTCATTTGCAACTCCCCCCCCCCCTTTTTTTTCATATTTCCTATTTATTTATTTATGGAACCGGGGATTGAACTCAGGGACACTTGGCCACTGAGCCACATCCCCAGCCCCATTTTGTATTTTATTTAGAGACAGGGTCTCACTGAGTTGCTTAGGGCCTCGCTAAGTTTCTGTGGCTGGCTTTGAACTCGTTATCCTCCTGCCTCAGCCTCCGGAGTCTTTGGGATTACAAGTGTGTGCCACCGCACCCAGCATCTTTCCCCTTTAAGTGGGAAAGAATACCAGTACCTCTGAAGTAGTTTGCTCTAGAGAAAAGGTGAATTAGATTTGAATTCAAAGACTGGGACCATAGCTATGTGATTTTGAGAAAATTACTTAACATGTGTGAACCTCAATTACTTAAAGTAGGATTAGTAATATCTACACTGTCTACCTCATGCCTAAGACTTGTTATTTTTTTGTGAAATAATTTTGAGAGTAAAAAAGGACCCATGTAAGGTATTGAAATAATCAGTTATTTCTTCTTCAGAATTAAGTATTCTATGTGGATTTAGAATCTCACCATTTAACATTTTAATGTTTTTTTCTTCAGTGATTTAGTTTCTTCCAAGAGTGCAGAAAATTTCACATATATGGTTTGTTAAAGGGAAAATTTTGTGGACGTATGATTTAAGAGGATTTGTGCAAATTTTGATGCATACTTTATTTTTCTATTTTCACATCCACAATACTACTTAATAAACTCCAATGCGGCACTCAGAAGTTTTCATAGATTTACTTATTTTTGTTGTTTCTGGGGACTCTCTTTCATTCCTAATATTGCATGCAAGGTAAGTCCTTTTGGAAACCCTTTTGGACCTCTGGGATGGTGGACATGTTTTAAAGACTACATGAGGGCTGGGATTGTAGCTCAGTGCTAGAGCACCTGCCTAGTGTGTGTGAGGCACTGGGTTCGATTCTCAGCACCGCATATAAATAAATAAACTAAAGGTCCATTGACAACTAAAAAATAAAAATAAAAAAAAAGATTACATAGTATTTAGAAACTTCTTGCTGTTCCCTGGAAGTGAAGGACTGAGAATTGAGTCTTTGACTATGAATGAAATCCTACTATTGACATTGCTCTTGGTAGGAAATGGAGAAACTTCTAGCTCTCATTATTAAAAGCTAATGGAGTTGAAAATTAATAATGAAACGCCTTATTTGGGGCCATATTTGAAGCCCTAAAATATGCCTTGCTCTACACAGAACTTCAGGTACACAAGTATAAATTGATATTAGATGGACAGAAATAATATTCATCCTGAGTCTTGTTGCACAGGTATTTCATTAACCATGGAGCCAGTGTGGGTATGGTCAATAGTGAAGGTGAGGTCCCTTCTGACCTTGCAGAAGAGCCAGCCATGAAGGATCTTCTTCTGGAGCAAGTAAAGAAGCAAGGTAACCTATGGATTGTGCTGGGCCAGGAGGGACTCTCACACTGCCCCCTACAAAACCCAATCCTTTTTGGCGTATAAAACTTTTGATTATCACATGACAGGAAAGGATTCCATCCGTCTGCACAGCATTAATCATCAATTACCAACATCATGTATCCTCTTAATAACTCACACAGGAATAGGCAAATGCCAGAAGGATGACCAGTCATTCCTTGGTTTTGCCATTTTGAGGTTGTATACCGACAGGATAATTAGAAGTGACCTGAAGAGGAGTGTGAATTTTCTTATCACTACATATAAGTTGTTACATCTATGAGTTTGTTCAAGTGAGGAACCTAACATAGGAGAATGTGCTCTAAAAAGGGTTTTTTGTTTTGTTTTGTTTTTTGTAGTTTTAAAAGAATTCATTTCAGAGAATGAATCCCAAATGAATTTAGCTCCAGGGACCTTTCCTGATATGACCCTTTAGAGCAGTCAGGGCCAATCTCACCATGCCCATTTATTTATAAGCTGCTTTTGTGCTACAACAGCAGAGTGGAGTGGTTTGTTTGTTTGGTTGGTTGGTTTTTTAGCTTTTTTTTATTCATTCTTTTTAGTTACACATGACAGTAGAGTATATTTTTACATACCATGTATACATGGAGTACAACATCCCATTTTTGTGTTTATATGTGAAGTGGAGTTACACGGTTGTGTATTCACATAGAAACATAGGAAAGTTATGTCCAATTTGTTCTATTATCTTTTCTATTTCCTTCTCTTCATTCCCCTTTGTTTAGTCCAGTGAACCTCTACCCGCCCCCCATATAACTAGTGAATTAACATCCACATATCAGAGAGAACATTCGGACTTTAGTTTTTTGGGATTGACTTATTTCACTTAGCATGATAGTCTCCAGTTCCATTCATGCCATAATATCAGTCTTCTTTATGGCTGAGTAATATTCCATTGTGTGTATGTACCACAAAATTGAGTAGTTTTAATAGATCAGATGACCAACAAGCCTGAAAATATTTAATACCTGGCCCTTTATAGAAAGTATACTGTGAACCTGTCTTAAAATAAGGATGTTCTAGGTCAACAACTGCTGTTTTTATTGCCTTCTATATGGAGTTTTATACCCTATTGAACTGAAAGCTTTTGTGCTGTTTACTCTCCCATCTCACTCAGTTTCATCTCCTATGATATGTTTTACAATTTATAAATTTTTTTAACAAACCAGTTTTTAAAATAGTTTAGGTTTGAGAATCCACTTTTTCTATTCTGATTGCTGACTCTTCAGTTAAGGAGTGTGCTTTATTGGAACAGGTATTCATACGTGTGCCTCACTTTGTGGCACTGTTAACTCCCCTTAGTGTGTGGAATTCTGGTCTGTTCTTCACTCCATTCCTCTCACAGATCAGTCAGATAATCCTTAGGTGGTAGCTCACAGGTTTTCATTTAAGAGTGTAAAAGGGAGCAGACCAAGCACAGATAAAGACTGCTAATGAAGGTGAAAATCTTGGGGTATGTTTATATTTGGGACTTTTTATTATTTTATATAATGAGGAGTGCCCCATCTCAGACCTTCTTCACTGTGGAATGTTGGCTAAAGGGAGGAATTCTTGAAGTTTCTCTATCATGCTTTTGTATTCTAAGTTTCTTTGAAAGCTGACTGTTTTTTTAACCTGCTCATCTCTAGATTACTGTGTAGAGCTTCAGGTCACCTTTTCTGTATATGGAAATAAGCTTTAGAGATAGTTTATTTTTAAAGTACATCGTACCTGAAACCAACATCTTTGATACTAATCTTTTGGTGTAATGAGTGGAAAAGAAAAACAGACAGAGATCAAGGATTTCAGAGTTCTAGTATCACTAATGTGTTTTGTGGCCTTAAGCAAGACATTGAAACTTTCCATGTTTATTTCTTCATTTGGCAAATGGGGATATTATATTCACGTCAAAAGATTGTTTGGAAACTGAAATGATATAACTTGAAAGAATTTTGAAGTTTATAGCTTTGTACAAATATTATAAGTAAAAATAATATCCCCTCTGATTTTTATGTTCTGTCGAAAATGATTTAGGCATGTTCCCTCAATGGATCTGCATCTCATAATATTTAGCCTGATGATTTAACCCTGGTAAGATCATTAATGTGTGTGCAAATTCCGCTGCTTTTCTAAATTTGATGAATATCCAATTTGATAATTAAACTGTTATGTGTGATTATATTTATGATGTGTTTTGAATCTAGGGAAAATAGCCTGTCAGGCTCGAGTGGAGTTTAGTAATGCTGGGTGTCTGATTCTGACTTCTAGGAGTTGATCTAGAGCAGTCAAGAAAGGAAGAAGAGCAGCAGATGTTGCAGGATGCCCGCCAGTGGCTCAACAGTGGGAAAATAGAGGATGTGAGGCAGGCCCGCTCAGGAGCCACAGCCCTCCATGTGGCTGCTGCCAAGGGCTACTCTGAAGTCCTCAGGTATGGTTCATTTATATTGATCAGTAGTTTGGTTTACTGGCATAAGATGAGATGAATTTTGAAAGCAGAAGGTAAATTAGACTTTCAACTGTGATGCTTCCCTTTTTTTTTGGTTTCCTCTGATCATGCAGTTGTTTATTTTTTCCCTACATTTTGCTGGTGTTAGGCCACAGATGGTCTGCCTCCCTCCTGCAATCCCTTTTAGCTTCTCACTGATATATATGATATGAAACAGAGTTAAGATAACACTGACCTCTTCCATTTCTGTGAATTTGTCATTAATTCCACTGCAACTTCCTCCTCTTGGGACCTTTTGATGATCATTTTGGTCCTTTTTGACTTAAAGAATTTCTTTGAGCTCATTAGATCAGTCTTATAGATCTTGAATATGCAGTGTCTAGGATAGTCAAACTTACATGAGGGATTTGGACTCTAGTCTATCTGTTCCAGTTTTGTACATAGCTCTTGGTGCTTAATGTTGACAGGCTTTCCCAAAAACATGAGCTCTAAAGGCACTGCATGTGCTGTTGCTGCTGCACTCTTTCAGTGTTCTTTGTTCAGCTTAATATGGAGTTTCTGGTAGGTGTGGCAGTGTGTCGTACTCCATTTCTGCCCAGGTGTGACATCCATACTCTGCTTAATTCTAGAAAGATTTCTGGAGTTCTGTGATAAAGGGCTTCAACCAGCTAGGTGCAATTTGGGACTTCTAGAATAATATCTTTACTCTTGTATAACATGGATACAAGTTAGATGAAAGCTTTATAGTTAGTATCTGCAGATACTCTTGAAGAGTAGGAGGCATGAAATTCTATAGTAAACCTATGATATCGTGGAAAGACCAACCAGAAAGCATCCTAAAGAGAGTCCTTATTTTATGTTAATTTCTCCTTGCACTGGAGAATGGAAAGCACATCCTAAAATAGAGTTGTATGATTTGGCTGATTGAATTAGGTTTTGGTTCATCTCAGGTACACACCCATCTATGCACTCCCTTTGTATGATATAACATGGATATATGTAGGAAATACCATGTGTATGACCTTTTTGAGGGGATCAGTTAGAAGTCATCTATGAATTGTGTTCAAAGTAGCAATTATGAAACCTTAGCTATGCCTTAGAGGGCAGAAGTAATCATAGGATCCCTGTAGTTCAGGGCTCAATCTGAAATATCAATTGGATGATAGCTTATTTGGTAGAAAATTGTAAAATCGAAGAAAGAAATGTAATATATTTGGGGTTTTCTTCTTAGACTTTTAATTCAGGCTGGCTATGAACTCAACGTTCAGGATCATGATGGCTGGACTCCCCTCCACGCTGCGGCACACTGGGGAGTGAAGGAGGCTTGCTCCATCCTGGCAGAAGCACTCTGTGATATGGATATCCGAAACAAACTGGTTAGTGAGTCTGAACCTCTAAAAGGGCAATGAGATTGGTGGTTGAGTCTCTAGAACAAAAGGCCTGCAGTCTCCGTCCAATGGCCAAGGTGACTGCTCTGGAGAAATGTGCACCCCTGGTAGCTTCAATGTTGCCTCACCTGCCTGCCCCACCTGTTATCAACACAGAGATGTGTTTGCTACCTGAAATAAAACCCTACTAATCGAATTATCTGTTTCTATTCATGTTGAAGCCCCTAAAACAAACAGGAAAAAAAGATATTTATTCTGAGCAAATAAAAGCAGGGGGCAGTGCTTTTAGAAACCTAAGGCCACACTATCTATGGCGAAGTATGAAAGATTTTGTTATTTTTCAAATCAGTCTTTTAACAGCTGAGCTCTATTCACATTGAGTCACTTAAAAATGTTATAATAACAAAGGTCCTTGATTTTTGGCTGAAAGCAGCCTTATTCAGCCTCACTTCCCATATTTTAGAAGCCCCAAATTCCTATTCCTGTCTCCTAATTTTGTAAGAATTCAGAGATAATGGACTTTTTTTTTTTTTTTTTGTACTGGGAATTAACCCCATGGGAGCTTTTCCAGAGAGCTGCTTCACCCAGTCCTTCACAGTCATTGTCTCATTAAATTGCTGAGGGTCTCGCTAAGTTACTTAGGCTGGCCTCGAACTTGTGATCCTCCTGCTCAGCTTCTCAAGTTGCTGAGATTACAGGCATGCACCACTGTGCCTGGTTTGGACTCTTTAATTAGTAGATGTTCTTATCTACCTCACATGTCTCTTGGGTCCTGGTTTTATTCTCAGACTATAGGTCAGAGTCCTTAATTGGGCTGATGTTTTCTAAAAGAGATAACCTTCCTGTGTGCCCTTTTCTTACTTAAAGGGGGATGATTTCTGTGACTTAATCTTTGGTGCACATTTCCTGAACCTCCCTCAGAGGTCTTCAAGAGCCCTTAATAAATTTTTCATTGCAATTAAGACCTTTTTAGAGTAGGTACAAGTAAGGCTTTCCCTTGATTATTTGCCAACAGGCAATAAACATTAGAAACGGTGTGGTGATATTTCCTCAGTCCTGTTTTGTACAGTAGAAAGCTCTATATGTCATGGATTTGCTGTTTCTTAGAGTGTTTCATCTGAAATAGATGAAGGCCTATCAGAATGTAGCACAGATTAATTTGGTAAGCAGCTACAGGTTGAGCATTCCTAACCCAAAAATCTAAAATCTGAAATGCTCCAAAATCTGAAACTTTTTGAGTGCCAATATAATGCCCCAATTGGAAAATTCCACACCTTGAAAGCACAAAATTATTTAAAATATTGTATAAAATGACCTTCAGGCTTTATGTATAAGTTGTATATGAAACATGAATGATGTTTGCGTTTGGACTTGGCTCCTTATCCTCCATATATCTCATTATATATATGCAAATATTCCAAAATCTGAAAAAATGCAAACACTTCCTGGTCCCAAGTATTTTAAATAAAGGATTACTGAGCCCATATCATTGGAATCTAAGGCAGAAAGTGAATATTGAGTAGTCCCTGATAAAATAAAGTTACATAATCATTACTTCTGTTTTCATTGTGCACCTTTTCTCTGCTAGGGTCAGACACCATTTGATGTGGCTGATGAGGGTCTTGTGGAACATTTGGAAATGCTCCAGAAGAAGCAGAATGTGGTGAGTTGCTGTTTCATACTTTGAAAGCTATTCTAGCAGTTTGTGGCCTACAGTGGGTATCTCAGTTGCTTGCTTTTATCATATCCACTGAGAATTGAACTGGACGTTTCTGCATTCCAGAGATATCATTGTGTCCTTCAGGAACTATCAAGAGTCTGTTAGAAGACAATATTCTAGAAACCATTGTTGTTAAAATTTGCTTGTTAAGATATCCTTTAAGCAGATGATAGCAACAAACAATAACAACAACAACAAAAAACTAATAATTACCCTTGAGCTCTGGAAATGCTTATGTTGATATCAAGAGTTTTTTTCCCAAATGAATACTAGAATAAAGGACTCCTCATAACTTTATTCTTTCTCTTATTGACTAAAAATATATCATTTAAAGTATATTAATTACAAAGAGGAATATTTATCTTTCTTAACAAAGAAAACGCTAAAACAGTTATTCAGTATTGGACAGTACTTGGCCAGTGACTCGTACTTATTCCAGATTCTGTGAAGCATCCATAATTCAGTCTTCTTTTCCTCCCTCCTCATCTTAAATCTTTTTTTGTTTGGTTGTGTGTGCCATTCTGCTTAGTTCTATATACACACACCTGGTGCCCCTGTACAGACTGCAGAATGGGAAACCACCCCCAATAAAGACATGAAGAATGAATATGCCACATTTACTCCCCACAAAAGGGATGAGTAATTTGGTGAGTAGAGTAAAGGTCAGTGACCACAGGGTAGAAGAGGAAAAAAAAAATACATCACTGGCTTTCCTGTAATACAGCAGCAGCAGTCTTCCTAACACAAAATGTGTACTTTTCATAGTTAGGTTTTTAAAAAATTTTTATTCTGAAATAATTTTTGACTCACAAGGAAGTTAAAAAATCCTATAGAGGATTCCTATAAATCCTTTACCAAGCATTGTCAGGTTTTGAACCTAAATAACTATCTTCACCGAATAACATTTCTACAGTAATGATAAATCGGGTCCATACCCAAGTCTCCTGCATAACTTTAGGCTCTAGGGATAGAAATACATATTGTCTGAGCATGCGTCTAAATACCATAGAGCTAATTTCCCATTTGTTACCTCTGTTTTCTATAAAATTATTGCTAACTTATTTTAGTTATGGATCATATAGAATTCTTTCCAGTTCTTGTTGCTGGCCTTCAGAAGCTAGACGTTTTTTGGGTTTGGGTATTTGAAGCAGGTAGTTTTCTTAAAGTGCTAACCATGATTTTTCTTGTCTAATCTGGATGAGGATTTTCCTCTGTCATTTTTTTCTAAGGACACCAGCTGATGTTTCTCTTTTTCTGTTTCTTCTCCCCTGCTTTAGTGTTGGTCCTGTCTTCTTCAGGATGATGGTGCCATTCTGGTTCTTCTAAGTACGACTGATTTTTCATTAGTAGTCAACTTCTTTCCTTTTTTCTCTGTTTTGTCATTTTTCAGCTTCGAAGTGAAAAGGAGACACGAAATAAACTCATTGAGTCAGATCTGAACAGCAAGTTGCAGAGCAGACTCTTTAAGAAGTAAGATACTTGGGCTTGAGGAATGGGACAAGCTCTGTTCTGATATATTGAACTGACCTTGAGGATTTATATGGTGAAGAAACTGTTTGACTTTAGCAGATCATCTTCAAACATGTGGGAAAGTTTGTGGGGCAAGGAGATGGCATTGACATGGGTGGAAAAACACTGAGAATGGGTGAATGTGCCTTAAACTTAGAAATTGAGACTGCATGCATGCAGCGTTTCTTCTATCCTAGCTTGAGGGTTCTTAGTACCACCTACTCCCCTTACTACGCTGTAAGTTCTGTTGTTTACCACTGTTTTGGTGCCTAGCTTGATTCCTGGCATGTAATGAGTACTGAGTAAGCATTTGTTAAATTTCTGTTTTTTACTATCTACCCATCATCACAAGTCAGGGTTTCCTTTTTTCTGTATGTTGAACAGGCCAGATCTCTTCAACATATTCAAGAGTAAATACTAGGCTGGGCGCAGTGGTGCACGCCTGTAATTGCAGCGACTCAGGAGGCTGAGGCAGGAGGATCGTAGGTTCAAAGCCAGCCTCAGCAACTTAGCGAGGCCTAAGCAACTCAGTGAGACCCTGTCTCTAAATAAAATATAAAATAGGGCTGGGGATGTGGCTCAGTGGCCGAGTGTCCCTGAGGTCAATCCCCGGTTCCAAAAAAAAAGAGTAAATACTAAACCTTAATCTGCAAAAAAACCCCCACAAACAAACAAACAAAAAAAAACCCAGGGTTCAGATGAACACACAGATACAAAGAAGGATTTTAATATGTTTCTGCTTTTGCTTCTATATATAGATTTATAGATTTATTCTGTTTATTATTCCTGTTTGTCAGTGAACTAAAATGATTTATTACTTCTGAATTACATTCAAATTGTGTCTTTAATTTAGCAAAGAGAAGATGCTGTATGAGGAAGAGACACCCAAGTCCCAAGAAATGGAGGAAGAAAATAAAGAATCCAGCAGCTCTAGTTCGGAGGAAGAGGAAGGTGAAGATGAAGCTTCTGAGTCAGAAACTGAGAAAGAGACAGGTAATGCAAATATCCTCCTTTTCCACTGCTTGTCAGAAAGCTAGCCAGGCCTCAGAGCACTCCAGAAAGAACTTCAAATTTTAGTTTTCAGAGATAAAAGATCAAATTGCTAGTGACAACTTGGTCATAAAAGCTGTGAGCTCTGTTAGAATTTATCTACCAGTTCCTATGCAATCATGTAGTAAGGTGCACAGAGAATTCTTGTGTGAGGGAGCCAACTGTCCTGACCTTGGATTTGTAAATAGCACTGAGACTGAATTCAGACTTTCCAAAAAGTCAGAATGCTGAAAAGTAGAGATCTTTTTTTAAAAAAAAAATTTTATTTTATTTATTTTTGTAAATATTTTAATTTTTAAAAATATGTTCTAATTAGTTATACATGACAGTAGAATACATTTATGCATTTTAATAAATCATACATAAATGGAGTATAATTTCTCATTTTTCTGATTATACATATTGTAGGATCAGTCATGCAGTCAAATATGTACATGAGGTAATAATGTCTGTTTCACTTTACTATCCTTCCTACCACCATACCCCTTCCCCTTTCTTCACTCCCCTCTTGCTGAAGAATAGAGTTACTTTAGATTAGGTCTAAAGACCTAATATAAGAGATCTTATAGAGGCACTTTCGGTCAAATACTTTTGATGAACTAGTGAAAATTTGCGCTTAGTTCTTGGGTTAGTTTAATTCCCTAAACAGAATCCTAAAATCTTTGTCTTTTTTTTTTTTTTCCTTCTCATTATATAAGGCTCCTTCAGGTTCTGAGTGGAGGATTGAGGAAGGAACAAAATCATATTTACCTTTATGATTCTTTTTGGTGAAGGGGAATTACTGGGAATTGAATCCAGGGGCACTCTACCACTGAGCTACACCCACCCGCCTTTCATTTTTTCAAACAGGATCTCACTAAGTTGCCAAGGCTGACCTTGAACTTGTGATGCTTCTGTCTCAGCCTCTTGAATAGCTTGGATTGACAGGTGTGCACCACCATGCCTGGCTTATGTTTATGACTTTTTTTTTTTTTTTTTTGGTGCTGGAGATTGAACCCAGGGACATTTAATCACTCAGCCACATCTTCAGTCCTTTTTTTTCTGTTTCTGGGGTTGGCTTTGAACTTGAGAGTCTCCTGCCTCAGCCACCAGAGTCACTGGGATTACAGACTCTATATGACTTTCATTGATAACGTGTACAGTCATCCCCTGGCATTCTGGGAGATTGGTTTCAGGACCCCTGTTGATAACCAAAATTCTTAGATGCTCAAGTCCCTTATTTAAAATGGCACAGTATTTGCATATAACCTATGCACACCTTCCTGTATACTTCAGATAATTTCTAAGTTACTTATAATACACAGTGCAATATAAATGCTAAGTAAATAGTTGTCACACTGTATTGTAGGGAATAATGATGAGGAAAAAGCCTGTACATATTCAGTATGAATACAGTTTTTTTTTCTTGAGTATTTTCAGTCCATGGTTGGTTGAATCCATGGAGGTAGGCCAGCACCTATGGAAGGTCAACTGTATATCATATGGAGATTCTTAAGTTTATTATTTGACAAGACGGAAACCCTAACAGTGAGAAAGAGGTGCTGAATGTGGTCAGATCATCAAGCTATAAAATAGCCCATAGGTTTGGTTTTGTAAAGTCAGGCAATCATAAAAGATAAACTGGACTTTATTGAGTAGAGATTCAACTGCAAAGAATAATTCTCATAGATAATTGGAAAGAAACGATAAGCTGTTTTATAGCATATATGCCCTGTATTCATTGGCATATTATCCCTCCAGATTTGAGTCCATGAAAAAAAGACACGTTTCCAGCTAGAAAACCAAGTTAGAGGGGAGGAGGTCGCCCATTAAGTTTAAATGGAGTCTGTGTTTTCCTCTGAACCCTGTCATAGCTGGCCTATCCATAATGAAGATACTTAACTTACTCTGTTGTCTGGGCCTCAGCTTCTGATGTGTGTCTGGCTTCGCTGGTATGATTTTCATCAATCATGGGAGAATGTTGCCCATCTTTCTTCATGTCTTAGTCTGAGGCTCATTGAATGTCACCAGAGGAGGTTAGAGTCTATCAGTTCCATAGAGAAGACAGATATCAGCTAGGTTTGCAGTATAGGAAATGACCTTATATTCATTGAGACTTGAATTTCTTTTGTTAATCAGGTGCAGCTTGTTCTGGAAATGCTAGTGTCAGTACTTAACAAGATTTATAAATGTGTTTCTTTTTGTCCTTTGTATTATTTATTGAGCATTGACATATTGCAGATTTTTAGATATTACCTGGAATTAATATTGGGCTTGCTCTACTGCCATATCTTCTAAGGTATTAAAAAAATGGGAGGGAACTGCCTGAACTCCTGGCATTGCTTGTGATTTGTACGACTACCTCAAGTCTCATTCCCTGCATCCCATCTCCACACTGCTGTTGGAGTAAAATACCTGCAACACAGCTGAGGCAGGAGAATTGTGAGTTCAAAGCCAGCCTCAGCAAAAGCGAGGCTTCCAGCAACACAGTGAGACCCTGTCTCTAAATAAAATACAAAATAGGACTGGGGATGTGGCTCAGTGGTTGAGTGCCCCTGTATCCCTGTTCAATCCCCAGTATCCAGAAAAAAGTATATATACCTACAACACCCTTATAACCGTGGTATACTACCTACAACACCCTTATAACCGTGGTATACTTTAATTTAAAAACCTTTGACTACCTCCCTCACTCCATCTTTGCCTACAGAGTAAGTCTCAAACTCTATAGCCTGTCTCTCAAGGCCTTTCATAATCTACCTCCAGCTGACCTTTCCAGTGCTATACACAGGCAAGGGCATATTGTAGCCAGGCCATATTGCTTGATTTCTTCAAACATGCTGTGATCTCTCCTTGCTCTTAAATGTTTATTTGCACTTTACAATTTATTTCAGGCCATTAAATGCTTGTTGAGTGAGTTCTGTTAGAATCTTTTAGGATCTAGCTGATGGAAAAGGTGCTTTTTCAGTTTTTTCTGATACTGGAATCTGCAAAGAATGGACCCCTTCCCTGTTCTCCCACCCCACAGTATTGCTGTCCTATGTGTTTCCCTCTAGCGCCATGTACTTAATTCCCTTCTAGCACTCATTGTTTCGACTGGGGACACTGGGTTTATTATTATGCCCCAGGTCTCAGCACAATGCCTGGCACATGACAGACATTCACATTCGTTAAATGTTTTTGTTGAGTATGTCTAGTAGGAGAATGGAAAGGCAAATTCATGAATAAAATACATATCATTTGAGAGAGAAAAATGCAGCCAATGATATTCAGTAGTAAGAAAGATTATGTATAGTTCAGGGCATTATAATAAAACTTTATATCTGTACTGTATTTTACCTCACTACACACATTTAAGCATTTTTATTCTCCTAATCATGCTCTGGGGTACACATCATTATCACCACTTTTCAGAATTGAGTATTGACACTGTAGGAGGTTAGATGAATTAGATTTCACAGGTAGCACACCTGATTCTGGTCTGGAGCTCCTCAGAGTAGTAATGGACCAGTGGAAATTATCTGCACAAGAAATGAAAGATGAAACTGGAAAAGGATGAAATCCCCAAGAGAGAGATTGTAGAGAAAAGAGGTACAAAAAGAATCTTGACATACTGTGCTTAGGATGTGAAGTGGAAGAAAGTGAAATGGAATCAGTGAAGGAGGTAAAGAAGGTGTGATCAGAGAGATTGAGGAACACTAGGATGTATATTTCTAACTCAGAGAAACCAGGGATGTAGTAGGAAGGGAGAGCTGAAGGATGACATAGCAATTAGGAAGTCACTCGTAATCCTAGAGAGCAGTTTCACTAGCCTGGTGTGGGCAGAAGCCAGATGGTTCCAGCAAGCTTCCCTACTCATTCCTGCAGTTCTCTCCCAACTGAAATTTCACTTACGTACCAAATCTCAGCTCCAGTCAACTTTTTATGAAGCCCTACCATATAGATGTATGGTTTTCTTCCCTCCTCTCATTCCTGTAGCTATTTGTTGGAACTTCTGGTATATTACTTTTTTCCTACTGCTTAATATTTAAATTATTCAGGGTTTTTTTTGTTTGTTTGTTTATTGTTTTTTGTTCTTCTGCTCTTCCCCCACTGGCAGGCCTTGGAAACACTTAAAAGTAATGTTTCTTGATCAGCTTTCTGTATGCCATCATTCCTAGCACAGGATTTCTGTGAAGGTGCTCAATAAACATGTGGAGAAATGCAAGGAAGTGGATCATACCAGAACCTTTCCAAATGTTGCCTGTCACCTGTGTCATACTAAACAAATATTTGTTGAATGCTTGTATCCCAATTTTAAAGACCCACAGATACAACCTTTAAAAATGATAGTTTTTCATGTCATACATATATATGTTGTAATAAAGAATATTAATTATATTTTGAGGTGAATGTGAGCATTTTGATTAGAATTTCTCTTCCCCATTTATATATTTGACTTAAATATTTTGTGTATCAGTTATTTATTGCTGAATAAAAAGAACCCCCAAACTTAGTGGCTTAAAATAATAATTCTTTTATGTGTATCCAATTCTGTGGATTGGCAATTTCAGAAAGGCTCAGTTGTATGACTTGTGTCTCCTCCTCATGGTAATGCTGGGCTCACTCATGTTTGTCTAGTCAATTGGTGAATCATCTAGGGGGATGACATCCTAGATGGCATTACTTGTTAGTTAGCCAGGCCGTGTAGTGCAAATGGGCCATGTGTCTCCCATCTTCAAGCAACTTAGCTTCTCCTTCCTGTGGCAGCTGCTTCTGAAAGCAGTCGAAGGCCAAGGCTCAGTGTACAGGCACTTTTCAAGCTTAACTTTTGGCGCATTTGTTAATGTTCCTGTGACTATAGCAAGTCTCCTGGCCAAGCCCTGAGTCAATATAGAAAGGTACTGCCCAAGGGTATGGATTCAGGGAGGCATGATTTGTTGGAAGCTATTACTGTAACCATCTACCACCTTTGGCTAGTAAGCTGGATTTCCCCTGGGCTAGAGATATTCAAATAGTATTTAAAGAATACCTTGAATATTCACAATAACCCAAAATAATAACATTAGTTAAAAAAAAAACTTAAGGGGCTAGGGATATAGCTCAGTTGGTAGAGTGCCTACCTCGCAAGCACAGGCCCTGGGTTCAATCCCCAGCACCAAAAAAAAAAAAAAAAAAAAAACCAAAACTTAAGGGACTTACTATGGCTATGCAATTTTAAAACATAAAATCTAATCTTTATCACAATTCTCCCAAGGCAAGACTCAATGAAAAAATAGAGATTCAAATATAAGTAAACTTTCCCAATCACATAGTTAGGATGTAGCTTAAAATTGTCACATAATTCTTAAGTGGGTTACTCTGGGGTTGTTTCCAGAGTACATAAATCATAACTACATTCACTTGGTGCAGACATTGTGGTAGTTATTTAGTTTGTAGCAATAAACAACATAGAGAAGGTTTCTGATTGATAACCCTACTGATATTGACCACTCCTATTTTATCATGTGAGTTCAGCAACTATTATTCTGTAGTTCAACCTGCATCCTCTGTAATCCTTTTTTATCTTTATTTCCTATTGTAACCTCAAGAATACCCACTATTTAGGGCTGGTGGTATAGCTCAGTTGGTAGAGTGCTTGCGTCACAAGCACAAGGCCCTGGGTTCAATCCCCAGACCCACCAAAAAAAAAAAAAAAAAGAATACCCACTATTTAAAGTAGGCTGACCATTCACTGACCATCAGCTGTATGTCTTCTGATTTCTGAGCCATTACTCATGCTCCTTCTTCCTTTACCACCTGCCAGTCAGCACTGTCTTCCAGCTTCCTCTGTGGTTCGGTTTCTCTGGAGAACCCTGATTGTCCCTGTTTCCTTACTCAGAGGATCTACCTCTTCTGAAATCCTCCACACTTGTTAATCTGAATCAACCACTTTAATACCTGAATTTTATATGATAATATGATATTGTTTCTTATTATTGTAAAGTATCACATCTCTTTCTCTTGGTTGTAATTACTTAGAAAATAACTTTGTTTTTTTCCCTGCCCAGCAACCCCCAAACACAGATTCTTCCTAAGTAGTTACTAATGAATTTATATATATGATTTTACTAATAATATAGAGACAGTTTTCACTTTTCATCTGGAAATTGGAGTTGGAGCTTACCAAGATTCCAGATGGGAATACTACTGAGTTTATTTTCTTCTGCCCACAGTTGCTAGAACATCATCTTAGTTTGAGTTTGGGGATTACATGCCCCTGAAAATCTGTTCTGATAACAAGTCAACCTTTTCTGTTAGCAGAAAAGGACGTATACACACAAAGGTATGGTTTTCATACTTGCACTTGTTGCTTCTCTTGTCTTAAATAACAGATAAAAAGCCAGAAGCCACTGTCAACCATTCCAACTCTGAAAGCAAGACTAGTGTCGCGGAGCAGATACCAACACCAGCTCAGAATACCTTCTCTGCCTCTTCTGCTAGAAGAGTGAGTACTTTGGAATTAATTTGGGTATTATATTTCACCCTACTGCAATAACACATATTTAGAAAGGACTCAAAGATATATTCTTGTAAAACCATAAAGATACACTTTGGCCTTAGTCTGCTCCTATAACAAAATACCACACTGGTTGGTATAAGCAACTGAAATTTATTTCTCACAGTTCTGGAGGCTGGGAAGTCCCAGATCAATGTACCAGTTGACTCAGTTCCTCATAAGGGCTCTCTTCCTGTCCTGAAGATGGCCATCTTCTTGCTATATCCTAACATGATGGAGAGAGAGGGATCTCTGGTACCTCTGCCTTTTCTTATAAGGGTACCAGCCCTGTTGGAGGAGAGCCCCACTCTGTTAACCTCGTTTAACCATTGCCACCTCACAGGCCTCGTCTCCAAATCCAAGGCATTTTGGGTTAAGGCTTTAACATAGAAATTTTGTAGGGACACAAAGAGTCAGTTCATAACATTGCCAAAAATACTTTTTGTAAAACCATCACCAAATTTGGCTGTAGATGTGTGAAGATAACATAGGATAGAGCAGTCTGGGACCAAAAAAAGTCATTTCCTGTTTTTTCATATCCAAGGTTAAGATAACTCTATATGGGCTGGTGTTGTGGCTCAGTATTAGAGCACTTGCTTAGCATGTGTGAGGCACTGGGTTCAATTCTCAACACCACATATAAATAAATGAATAAAAAATAAAAGTCTATCAACATCTAAAAATGTTTTAAAAAAAGATAACAATATATAAAATTTAGACTGGTCTGGGAAAATATCTGGCATCCAGAAATAATTGCTTTGATGACTATTCTCCGTTTTTTACTTCTCTCTAAAACTTTATTTTCATGCCTTTTATACTTTATGCTGGGTAAAGTGCAGAAGTAGAAAGAACTTGTTGAAATTCCAGGGGCACTTCCTACAACAATCTGTATAGGCTCCTGGTCAGTGAGACAGAGTTAAATGATGATCCACTCTACAAGGTACAAATTTTTTTTTTTTTTTTGCAGTACTAGGGATTGAACCCAGGGCCTTGTGCTTGCAAGGCAAGCACTCTACCTACTGAACTACATCCCCAGCCCCCAAATTGGTTTTGAAGTTAAGAATTGATCTGAATTCTTTGGAATGGAGCTGTTGAAAAAGCCGTGTGGTTTTGGAGATACTAAGTTATCAATCTTAGTTCCTCATGAATTAGAAAGATGGGCTTCTGGTTTCCTTGTAGAAAGGAAAGATGGGCTTCTGATATCCTTGTGGAAATGAGAGAACAAGTCTTGGCTATTTATTTATTCCTAGAACATCATTGTTAATCATTACAAAGGTTTCAGATAGAATGCAGTCTTCATTCTTTATCTAGTCACTTGGTTGTACCTCACATACTGTCACTGCTTCTAGGTATGACTAGATTTCCTATGTTTTTATTTTTATTTCATTTTTAATTTTTTACTATACTGGGGATTGAACTGAGGGGTGCTCTACCACTAAGCTACATTCCCAGAGCTTTTTATTTTTTATTTTGAGACAGGGTCTCACCAAACTTCCAAGGGTGTCTTTGGACTTTGGATCCTCCTGCCTCAGATTCTGAAGTCGCTGGGATTCCCAGTGTGCACCATAGCGCCCAGCTAGAGTTCTACTTTATAAAAAGAAAAACACTAAGTTTTTAAAAATACAAACACACACAGTACTCATTTCACTTTGCTAAATAATATTGGGAAAGGGGGAAAGATTCCCTTAAGAAGTAGATAACTTATAAAAAGGAAGGAGTACATATGTGTGTACATTCACGTACACTAATGAAGAGAACTCTGAGTGTGAGTTGGAGATGAATGCATTAACATTTGTACTGCATTTTCACTTTTCCACACAGTAGGGATGGTCTGGTATTGGACGAAAGACCTAAGTGCCCTTGCAAAGTTCCTCAGATGTAGGAAGGGGCCATTGGCTGGTGTTCCAAGGAGCAGTTATACCCTAAACTGGTCTTTGGGCTAATGCTAGTCTATGATGTTTCCCTGATTTATAATTAAAGATAATGTAAGCTTTTCGTGAAACCTTCCCCCTTTTTTTTTTTTTTTTTGCAGTGCTGGGGATGGAACCCAGGGCCTGGCACATGTTAGGCAAATGCTTTACTACTGAGCTGCATCCCCAGGCCTGAAACTTTCTTTTCTGAAATTAAAAATTCATTCTTCTTTTTAATATAATGACAGTGATGGTGAGCTGTTCATCTTTTTGAATGATTTTCTCTCCAGACAAAAGAAAAAAGCTAGAAACCTTTGACCCTTAAAGCTTTTCTTTTTAAATTTTGTGGTCACTGAATCCTAAAATTCTTGGAACTCCTGTCCAACATCAATCAAGTTCTTTTGAAGTTGGCAATTAGAATTTGTGTGGAGTGGCCTCTGGTATTTTATTAGTACTAGATCAGCTTATCACATACAGTACCTTCAAATATATTTATACATTAGCTCATCTTGTTTTTTCAGACTCCACATATCTTGGAGGAATTAAGCTCATTATCACCATTTTACAGGTGAGCATGTTGAGACCTAGAGAAGTGAAGTATCTTATTTTCAGTTACCCAGTGAGTCAAGAGAAGATGTATCACTACATCTTCATCTGTACATCACTACATCTATATCAACCTCCTGGTGCTCCAGGTCAGTACTAATTGCATAAGGAGAGCAAATGGTTTTTTATTTCTCGGAACAAATCTGTCAGGGAGGAGCACTGTGCTGAGAATTGGAGGCTATTTCTGGCTTAGGGAGACAGAGAGCCTTGAGAGGTGATTAGGTGGGGCAGGTGAGGAGGGCACGTTGGCAGCCAGCCTGCCATGTGTGTTCTCCTGGTGCTCCCGTTTGTCGCTTCACCAAGCCTTGTTAAGTGTGGAAAGGACAGAGAGGCTCAAACAGAATGACTCATCAGGGCCCTGCTTTTTTCTTTTCTTTGCATCCTCCCTCACAGTTCTCCTCCAGCCTTTTTAACAAGCCAGAAGAGGCCAAAGATGAATCTCCTTCTTCATGGAGGTTGGGACTCAAAAAAACTGGCAGTCACAACATGCTCAGTGAAGTGGCCAATTCCAGAGAAGGCCTACGGGATCGAGGCTCTTCTATCTACCGCTCCTCATCGAGCCCTCGGATCTCGGCTTTGCTGGACAGCAAAGACAAGGTGCAATTCAAGCAGGGTGTGGGAGAATTTCAAGCAGTTTTCTTTCATAAAAATTCAATTTTGGGAATAAATGAAAATATTTTCTATTCTCTAAGGGGGTTGTGGAAGTATAACACCTGTGAAAGGAGACAGGCACGTGGATATTGTCATCAAGTTGCTATTTGCTTGCTATTATTTTCTTGGTCAGAAAAGAAAATGAATTGTAAATATAGCTTCTCCTTTTGACTTAATAATATGTTCATTCTTCTTTACCTTCTTATCTAGTAAAATAGTGGATCAGAGAAAATTGGATATGGCTCAAAAGGTTCTTTTGAACCCATACCAGAAACTTTACTCTTTTGATGTTTAGAATCAAAGTTCCGTAACTAAGCTTTGAATCCTAATGAAGCTGAGGCACATTAGGATTTAGAAAAACATTTTTACACTTGTAATTTTTTTCATTCATAGACATATGATCAGACTGACGTCATAAATAGTTCCTCTATTCTTTGGGGATGAATTTGGTTCCAGATTTTGTAGGGCTTACTTAGTACCCTTTTCTGGGATCAGGTCTTCCTTGTGATCATAGTCCTCTTGTTCTGTCTTGTACTTTTGGAGAACACTTGAAGGGGTGACGGACATAGGATTAACTTTGCAGCATATTTGTTGTGCGTTTTAAGGAAAAGATATGTTGGAGACTAAATGAGATTTATTTGATTAAGAATACTGGAGTACAGCTCTGTGACTTTTCAGAGGTTCCCCCCTCTCTTAGCAGGACTACTGCTTTGTGTAATTTGTGCTACCGTTGTCCTTATTGAATCATCCTTACTTTTCTCATGAGAATTATTTCTCTACCTATTAGATTTTAATGGAATAATTAGGAATAAGCTTTTGAAAGCTAACTTTTTGTAATACCACTCAAAATGGCATTAGTGTTGAACCAGATATAAGATTATATACATAGATTAGATCTTGCTTTTTTACCCAAATTGTTTTATACCATGTCAGTATTGGACCTTTCTTGTGCTTTGCTTGTTTTTATTTTACAGGAAAGAGAAAACAAAAGCTACTTTAGTTCACTAGCACCCCGGAGGCTCAATAGCACAAGTGATATTGAAGAAAAGGAGAACAGGTAATCATAGCACAAACCAGAAGATGGTTTCCTTTTACTCTTCTGGGCATAATGATCTTGTGGCCATTCCTGCTCTGCCTTCTTCCTGTAGGTGTCCTTAGCACATTATAAACTGTTTGTTCCTTCTGCTGAGAATGCTTCCCAGCCCTGACTCTTTTGCTTTGCCAGTTCTTCACCCCTCAACTCTAACTCGAGCCTAGCCATTACTGTTTGTAGGGCATCTTCCCTGGCCCTTCCAGGTTATGGGTTAGTTTTATTCCTCTACTAAAAGTAGAGTCTATGTCTCTCTGATTTTGCTTAGACT
Organism: Glaucomys volans; assembly: GCA_020662805.1. Taxonomy (NCBI): domain Eukaryota; kingdom Metazoa; phylum Chordata; class Mammalia; order Rodentia; family Sciuridae; genus Glaucomys; species Glaucomys volans. Next base: position 215,831 of record JAJEJO010003484.1, read on the forward strand.
TCTAGTGCCTGGCACTCTGCCTACCACATAGTAAAAAATATTATTTACTTGATCAATTTCTAATTTGTAGGTAAATAAAATTTAAAGTCTTCCTCACCAGTTAAAATGGATACAGGGATTTTGAAGTGTTGCTCCAGGATGCAGCAACACTTTCTTCTTCTAGAACCTTTCTTCTCACCGTGTGGTCCTCCAGCCACCAGAGGTGGAATGTTGTGTGGATCCAGAATCCTACTACAGCCCCTTCCTTGATGCCTTCCAATTTATAATGCTAAAGACACTCCCAACCAGTCTTCCTTCCATTTCCCCTTTTGTAGTAACCTCTTTCTATGGTGGCAGACTTCATCTTTTTCACCAGTCCCTTGTCTGGTTAATGTATTAGTAACCTACTACTGGGGACTGATTACAAGGTGCTTTTTAAACGAGGAACACAAGTTACTTTACCAAAGGATGAAGGACCTTTGATGTGAGGAATTTGGTACCTGTTGAAATTAATTGACTTCGAAGTTGTTAGAAGAAAACAGACAGTAATAGTCATCCTTTGTCTATACAGAAAACAGGTATATATAAAACAGAATCACTTGAAAGATGTATCTGTTTCTTTAGCCATGTTAGAGTTTGCTGTTGGCTCTTCTCTCTCTGTGTGCGTTGTATCATGGACAAAACTGGTGGTAGGAATCAGTGTTCTGTTTGTTTTTCTTTCATGCCTCTGCAGAGAGTCAGCTGTCAATCTAGTAAGAAGTGGCTCCTACACTCGGCAGCTGTGGAGGGATGAAGCAAAGGGAAATGAAACCCCCCAGACCATTGCTCCTTCTACCTATGTATCAACCTACTTGAAAAGGTACCAGGCACAGGGGATTGGGAGATGATTTTCCTTCACTTGGCTATGGGAATATGGGTAATAATTGCATGCCTTTTATATCCAATTAGCACCACAAAAATCAATCAACAAACAAATTGCTTTTAGATTTCTTGGGATTAACATCTTGATTAATTTAAAATTAAAATTAATTTGTTTTCTTAATAACTGAATTAAAGTAAGCTAATTCCAAATTCTTACCAAAGCTCTGATTTTAGACTCCATCCTCTCAGTCCTATTAAACTCTTCAACCAGAAGTGACTTCAAGTCATCGCTGGGCAAGACTGAATTTAAAACACCTTTGTCTAGTAGCTGGCTCTTCTCTTTCTAAAACTAGAGTATATTTTCACCTTGTTATGTTTTGGTGGGGAGGAAGGTGGGGGACATGGTAGGGTGGTAAGGGGTGGGAAATGGGACAGTTTTCTATTGCATTAAAGAAGTTTCATGTTAAAGCCTGTTAATTTAGGGACTTGAGTTTTTTTTTTTTTATGACTTTAATGGCCCTCAGATCCATCAAGATGTGAAACTCGCAAGTTTGGTGCAGAGAAGGTACATGGGTTTCCTTCTTTTTTTCTCATCTCTATTCCCTTTTCTGCGATTATTTTCTTTGCCACGTATTAGCGAGCAAGCAAAGCACCTTTGCCAGAACCATTATGCTATGAGATATACTTAATTAATGTTTTATTTGAACTTTGCTGCTGATGTGGAAGAATCTGTTTTTCACTGCTTACTTTGAATTCTTTCTTCACTTCCACTTAACCCCTCCAACTGCCTCTTCATGCCTTCATTAGGTTTCCTAGATGGCTGGTTGGTTACCATAGAAACTGGCTTTGGCTGTAGACTACATGGGCAGATTAGCTGTTTGGGATCAAAACTTATTTCTATTTGACAGGAAGACTTGCCAAATAGTTAAGGTCAGAACACAGTAAATAATAAGCTATATAAGAAACAACCACTGCTGCCTCTTAATTGTCTTCAATTCTGCAGATATAGCTTTAAAAAAGGGTTTAATTTTGAAACTGTACAGGCACAGTTCACTGATTTCACTGATTCTTCATTATACAGAGCAAGTGTTTTTGGCTATATGAGGTTGTCAACTATTGTCGTAACGGCAAAGGCCTTCATTTACCTAGATAGATTATTATTCCTCACAGTTGAAATCAAGTTCAAGACAACTTTTCTTAGAGAATAATGTTCTAGGTGTAGAAAGGAGACAAAACTGCTGCTTTGTTTTCAGGTATAGAGTTGTTTGTGCCAGGTTGTTGATTTTCATGATCCATATCATCAGCAAATGGATTGAGTGGCATTTGGTTTGATAGTCTGGCAAGTTACAGGGAACAGAGGAGGGAAGGGCTGCTTCTGTTTAGGGTGGAAAGCGTGCTTAATTATGTGAGCACTTTTTGCGAAGAGATGTACAACTTGCTTCACACCTTGGATCTCCAAAGTGGATCTTCTGTAACCCTAAGGCACCTTTTGATTTTATAAAATCTTGAGAAGAGCTTTTCAAAAGGAAAGAATTATATACCATCACCATTTTCAAAAGAAAGTACAAATAGGAATTTATCTTTCTCTGGCCGTGCCAAGCCTTGGTGTACTTTTCATTTTCTATGTCATCTCTTGTCTGTGTATAGGCAGGAATCCATCTGGATTGGACCCAACAAAATGCCTCTTTTCCAGAGAAGGCTGCATAGCCTTTTTGATCACCCCCTCAAGTGTCTTATTATTATTATAGTTAGGAAGTATTTTTAAAAATTCTAACCCAAGTAACTTTTTGCTGCAATTGAGATGGTTCTTACCTATCTCCAATTGAAACCAAGAAAAGTCGCCTTTTATTCCCATATGACATTACTTTCTAGACTGGAAACTTCAAATCCTCCCAAAGGCATTTTTGCTTTATATTAAATAACTGCAGTTCTCAAAGGCACTTTTTCAGTTTCCTTACTCCTGTTTACTTTTTTATTTTAAATTTTGAAAACCTCTCCAAATTCCCTGGTCTGTCTTTGGTTTTTACCGCACTACTTCTATAACAGGTAGACATTTGGGGTTGCATGACTTTTTGACTTGGGTTTGTTGGGATTTATTCTTTCTAATACAATTTTTCTATTTCCTTTTGTTTCTCTTTCTGAGCTTCTACTCTTGTCACATATTCTACTTTCCTGCTTTTCCTTGTTAAATATCATCTCTTCTCCTTCCATTTCTTCACTCTTTTGGATGATTGACCTAAAAATCATTCTAAAAAGAGCGATGACTACTTTACTCTTTTGGATGATCACCTGCTTGCTGCCAGTGACCCAGCTCCAGCTGGAGTTGAGCACTCCATTTCCCAGTTGCCATGCCCTCTCTTTGGTCTACATTCCTTTCAAGTGCACAATCTGGGAAGGTGGGAAGGTGGTGCTGGGAAATGGTGGGTGAGCAGCATGTCCTGAAGAAAGTGACTGTGTGCTATTTTGCAGTGCTTCATTTGGTAGAAGTAGTGACCCCACAAGTCCCTACATTTCAGCCAATCGCAATTCATCTCGTGCTACCTCACCCATTACCATTGGTTCATCTACCTCTCAGGGCAGCCAGTGGCAACCTGCCTCTTCTTGCCCTGCACCAATCAGTGCAAACACTACTGCATCTGTGCACCATGGCAGGTAAGGCTTTTTGGAGCCATTTGAGTTGCATTCATCAAAGTTAATGCCTCTGGAAACACATGAGATTTGAACCGAAGAGACTGTCACTGAGACAGAAGTTTGAATTCCTGTGAAAATGTCCATAACGTAATGGAGATGCTTTTGTTTTGGCTTTTCTTAGCCAGTTAACAGTTGCTTATTGAATAACATAGGATATGTATCATTGTATTTGGGATTCAGAGATCACCTTAACATGACTATTTTTGTCTCTCAACAATTTTACCAGTTGTGATTACAATTTAATGGTCATACCTGTTGCAATAAGTTAAATATTTAAAATATTCTTATATTTTACTTATATTTTAACTTTCTAGTAATTATGAGTGGGAGTGTCTTCTATTTAGTTGTTTTGGAAGATGGCATACAAACCCAGATTGGAAGGAAAGCTAGCTCGTGTTCCAAAAGCCTCCTACAGCCTTCTAAAAATTCCCGGCCAACAAGAGTATTTTTCTGGGAATGCTGTGGGAAAGGAGAAATTCAGGTTTGTCTAAAAGTGTTTTTGGACAGTATCTCCTTGGGTTTTACTTTATCTAAGGAGTTCCCTGGGCAGAGTGTCATTGTGAAAGTGTGGCAGAACTTTAGCTGTGGTTTTAACTGTGCTTCTTGAATCTTTTTCATGTGGTCAGAGACCTTTTTACTTTTGGGGTATGACGTTTGTGTGTCTTGTTTCTACAGTTGACACAAAGAAAATGAAAAATGATTAATGAAGATAATGTACAAGAATACCAGTTATAGTGGTGCTTGATTGATACTTGTCAGTTTACTAGATTTCTTTCCTTAAAACAAGTAGTGATTATTAATTTGACCAGGAAGGATAAGATTATGATGGATTATTATTAATAATACTGTATAATTATGTAGAAATTCATTAGGTTCCCATAATCAGTTTTTTATAAGGAGGGATAGGCTTATGACTGATTAATACTGTATAACTATATAGAAATTTATTGGATTCTCATAATTATCCAACTGCTCAGATATGGTAAATATTATCACCATAAATGAAGAAGCCAAAACACAGGTAGTTTACTTGATTTACTATTAAGAACTGACTTTGGGGAAAAATAAATAAGACATCATTTTTGAACCCTATTATGTGACAAGCATTGGCTTAGTTTCTATACACAAATTATATTGAGATTTGCTCTACTCACACATAATAGTGCATTAAATAAGATAAAGGTTTATATACTTTTCTTGTGCTTAAGGAAGCCCAGAAATAGTCAGGGCTAACCTAATAGCTCTGAAGTCATTAAAGGATCCAGATATTTTTGGTGTTTCTACTCTGTAATCTTTTTTATTTGGTACTGGGAATTGAACCCAGGGGCACTCCACCACCAAGCCATGTCCCCAGCCCTATTTTATATTTTATTTAGAGACAGGGTCTCACTGAGTTGCTTAGGGCCTCACTAAGTTGCTGAGGCTGGCTTTGAATTTGCGATCCTCGTGCCTCAGCCTCCCAAGCTGCTGGGATTGCAGGAGTGTGCCACCGTGCCCGGCCTCATCTACTCTGTAATCTTTACATCATGGCATCCATTTCCATGGATTGCCTCATGGTCCAAAATAACTGCTGGAGCTCGAGCCATTATGGCTGTATTCAAGGTAGGAAGCAGGAGGAAAGGGGGAAACAGCAGGGAGGAAGTGCCTCTGAACCAAGAATTTTCTCAGAAGTACCAGTTTTCTGTTTATGTCTCAATGAATACCTCTAGCTTTAGGGAGGTTTTGGAAAATGTAGCTGTTTTATAGGTACATTGCTGCCTACTAAACAGGAGTTCTGTTAGTAAGGAACAATGGGTATGGCTTAGGCAACTAGCCATCTCAGGTACACATAGATTATTTATAGTCTCATAAAGAGCTCCCTAGTATATATGCTATTTGCCAAATTAGATTGTTATATTTTGTGCATGTATGAATTTGTAACAACACCTCTCATCATTATGTACAACTAAAATAATACATCAATGAAAAATATGGGGAAAAGAGGTTCACAATTTAATATTATTTTATAGATAAGGAAACTGAGACCAAAAACCTAGTCACCTGCCCACCATCACACAGCTAGTAAGGACCTGAGCAGGATTTGAACCCAGATTTGTCCATTTCAAAGCTCTTATCCATTTTGTCACTATTTTGTTTCCACTGAATTTATATTTTATCCCAGGCACTATTTTATTAGTTCTTCATACATTGTTTTCTTTAATCATCACAAGAATCCTGAATGTAATGGTATCATTATCCCAATTTTATAGATAAAGAAGAGATCAGAGAGTAAATTACCTTAAACATAGCCTCAAGTGATCCCGAAGCCCATATTTATTCTACTCCATTGCACCACCTCTGATCCCTGCTCTAGAGCTTTTCCTGTTCTCATATCTACTTGTAAAATTATACCACATTTCAAAATAATAGTAAAAGTCCTGTTGTATAATTTAATATAATTAAATCTCTGACATTTCAATAGCTGAAGAAATGCAGAGACCAAAATATGTTATTAACCTAAAAAAAAAAACAACCTCAGGTAGGGTGTATAAAACCTCATCTAAAGGGTTTTTGTTGTTTGTTTGTGTTTTGAAATGGTGTCTCACTATGTTGCCCAGACTGGCCTTGAATTCCTGAACTACAGGTAGCTAGTCTCCCAAATAGCTAGGACTACAGATGTGTGCCACCATGCCTGGCTCAATATAAGTTTTCATAGATGTGTCTTTATTTTTATTAGTACTTCCTATAGATTTATAAGTCTGGGAAATTATTTACCTTCAATTTTTAAAATTAGAAAATGAATGAAAAATTAAGTGCTTCTGGAGAAGTAGCTTGTATTTTTTAGATACCACTTCCATCTTTAAAAGTATTCTATTTTTACGTTTGTATCTGGGTACTATAATAGATTCTTATGATCCAATTATTTCTTTTAAGCTTATTTTAATAATTATTTGGAAGTGAACTTATAGCTACTTATAAACATTTCTGGTAATAATTGTGAGTAGGTGAAAAACAGATTTTTAACATTCATGCTTTTCATTGCTTTTGCCATCTCTGTATCAATTTTGGATCTCTGTTACCCCAGCAACAAGCTGTGACATCACAAATGATAGCTTTTTGGGTGGAGAGCCAATGGTTGCTCCTAACTCTTTGTTAAGAAACAAAGATCTTGTTTTCACATAAATGAGTTTAATTATACAGCTTGCTGTTGAAAAGTCTGTAGCTAAGGTTACATACAGAATTCCTATTCGGTTTTTGTTTCAATTTCTCCCTTATGCAGTTACGAGTACAGACAATTAGGCATTTTGTTAAATGAAAAGAGACTGCAGTTGCTGAACTAGGTGAGGGAGAAATAGACATACTAAGGTTGTAGAGTATTTTTCAAATGGATAATTCAAGAAGATGGTCATCAAATCTAGACTGACGACTACCACAAAGACTCGCACTGCCAAGAATTAAGGGACAGGAGGAGACTAATATCGTAAGTGACTTTAGTGTCTTTCTCACGTGTAGCACGAGACACTGTCTCTGTGTGCATGTGTGGAGGGAGGCCAGATGGTAATGAGGAGTCCTTTAAAGCACTCTTGCATATATCATTGTCTTGCTTTGTGCCATAGCTAATTTTTGTTTTTGTTTTGTGATCTCAGGCAAAAAATAATAATAATAAAATTAAGTGTGAGTCCTCAGGCAGAGGATGTCGGACTAAACGTATAAGTATACTGTTTTAAGATTTAAGAGCTCAGAATTAACAAATCAACAAATATAATCCGAGTAAGAAGATTCTCTAGTTAGCCCTCTCTCTAACCTCCCTGTCTCTGTGCCAGTGCTTTGTGGTGTAGCAAGCCTGACCATCCTCCTACTCATGTCTCTTTTGATTTCAGGACTCCTTACAAATCCCAGGCTGACTCTACAACAGAGAAGATAGCAGACAGTGTCTCTTGTAGCACCCCGCTCTGTGTGATCACCAATCGCCCTCCACCTAGCACTGCCAATGGGGTCACAGCTGCCACTGTGCTCTCCTCTACTGGAACAGACTCCTCTGTGGAAGCCAGGGAGAAGAGGAGGTATGTTAGGTTACTCTTTGCTTTGGGGGGCTCTGTTTTGAAGTAGGAGACAAAGCAGTGGGTGTGAAGTTTTTTCCCCAGTCACAAATAAATTTATGGGAATGGATCTTAATTTTACCATTGGGTTTTGTCTTTTGGCTCGGAGGTTTTTGGTGGTGATCTTAATTATTTTTTATTATTTAGCATAAACATTCTATTATGGGTATAGTCATTTTTTTTCTTTATACTTGTCTTGTGAGAGAGACAGGTGTCAGGTATTATTTCTATATTTTGTGATGGGAAACCTGAAGTGTAGAGAAATATCTTTTGTTCTGGGTTGTCCATAATGACTTCTCTGGCAGTAAAGACAAGGAACAATATGATAAAATACTCAAAGAATAGAGCTAGGATATGTATTTTTAATGAATTTGAGAATAATACCAAAAAAGGAACTGAGTCATATATGATGATATGGTAGAAGGATAACAATTGGCTATTCTACATTTTCTTTAAAGAGAAATTATGAAAGAGCAGTTGTGTATTGACATAGGAGAGACTTAAGGTAGAAGCTAAGAAAAACTTCTTAATTGTTAGGATTATGAACTTTAGGGACCAAGAGAGAATGGACCATTTTCTCCTTCTTAAAGAAGTATAAAGCATAGAATGCACTCTATTTGGAAGTTTCAGATCTACTTAAAGACTAGAAAAGAACGAAGTCATCAAAATTTAGATTTCAGTTTGACTTAGTATTTTTTTGAATAGTCAAAGGCAGGAGATTTTATATCTGTGTGTATGGATATGTAAAAAGTCATAAAGTGGATAAAGTAGAAGATCTTTAAGATACAAAAGAGGCCAGGCACTGTGGCACAGGTGTGTAGTCCCAGTGACTTGGAAGGCAGAGACAGGAGGATTGCAAGTTTGAGGCCAATCTCAGAAACTTAGTAAGGCCCTAAGAAACTTAGGGAGACCCTGTCTAAAAATAAAAAACAAAAAGGGCTGGGGATGTGACTTAGTGGTTAAGTACCTCTGGGTTCAGCCCCCAGTAATTCCCCACCCCCCACCAAAAAAAAAAATCATCTATGAGATATAATAAGAATTCAACTTTTTAATTCTTTTAAAAACAGCTCTAAAACACAGAGCTCTAAACACTTTCTCCCTTTCCTTTTGAGAAGGGAAAGGGAGAAAGATGTTAAATGAGTTGGGAAATAGTATTTTTCTGCTTCCTTTATTAATTTTTTTTTGACATAAAAATTGAAGAAAATCAGTTTTCTGGACTAACAAGTTTTAGAGCTAAGAGTTATCTTCCCTTGCTTGACTGCTGGCCAAGGAATATGAATAAATCAATCAAATATTTAATGCTTATATATTTACTATCTCAGATGTAATGTAGGTAATATTAGTTTCATCTAGAAATTGAATACAAAGATAATCTTTTCATTAGCTGAAAAAAAACCATCCGTCTCTTAAAAAAATGTTTTTGAGCTGAGAAATAAAACAAAATTAAATTCTTTGTTAAGATCATGATCCCTAAAAGGATGGGAAAATTAGGTTTTTTTATCAGACTACTTTTTAAAAAAAATTTTGTAGTTGTAGATGGACAGAATGCCTTTTTAAAAATTTGTTTATTTTTATGTGATGTTAAGGATTGAACCCAGTGCCTCATATATGCTAGGCAAAGTGCTCTGCCACTGAGCTACAGCCCAGCCCCCATCAGACTACTTTTCTAGGGATCTAGTTGAATGAACTGTTGTTTAGAAAAAGTTAGATTGTTACTGCCTTCTGGGAATTTTATAACCTATAAAAAAATAAGAGCACTTACTGTAGATTTTAGTTTTCTTTGAGAAGTTTTATTCAGTCCACAGATATCATAGAGTACCAGCTATATACCACACAGGGTCACCAGACACATTTCCTCAAGAAGCAGTAGCAATATGAATGCAAGGATCAAATCAGGATATGAGTGAATTATAAGATAAATGTGGTATATCTAATATAGGCCATGATAAGAACATTTTAGGAATGGCACACGATAAGCAAATAAGGAAACATTAGAAAAAGAGGCAATTCATATATACTTGTACTTACTCTTTTCAAAATATTTATTGAATACCTGCCAGTTTCTGGGTACAACAATAAGCCCAAGTGTTATATAAGTGATCCAGACAAATATGATCTGAGCCCTTCAAAAACATATATGCTAGGGACAAAGACAAATGTTAAACAATGATTAAACTTGTGATATATACAGGTTGAGCATCCCTAATCTGAAAATCTGAAATACTGCAAATTCTAAAATGTTTTGCATGCTGACATGACACAACAAGTGGAAGATTCTTCACTATGAAACATATACATTATTTAATACATTGCATAAAACTACCTTCAGGCTGCATGTATAAAGGTACATATGACACTCAGCTTAATTATAATCTCCTCCACCAAAAACCTTTCAGTAAAATTATGAGAAATACGGTTTCCCTAATCCAAAAATCCAATCTGAAATGCTCCAGCGTCCGAAACTTTTAGAGCACAAGATGTCATAAGTGGTAAATTCCATACCTGACCTCATGTGACAGGTTGCAGTCAAAATACAAGTGCACTAAAAATATTGCATAAAATTACCTTCGTACTATATGGAGGTATATATTAAACAAGAATTTCATGTTTAGACTTGAGTTCCATTTCTCAGGTATCTCATTATGCATATACAAATATTCTAAAACGAATTTTTTTTAAAATCTGAAACACCTGTCCTGTGCCTTTTGGATCCTCAACCTGTTTCATAAAGAAGTGATATGAGTTATCATGACAGTGTATCACAGAAGTCTTAGAAGACTTCCCTTCTCCTAGAGGATCAAAGAAGAAGGTTTTCATAAGGGTGTGAGGCTCAAACCAAGATTTTCAGGATAAGTAACAGCTAGGTGCAGTTTTCAGACACTTAAGATGGGAAGACACTTGATCCTTTGGAGAAAATGAAGGATGGCATTGTGACTAAATGCAGAGTGAGGGAAAAGGTAGTCTAAGAGGAAGTTTGAGGAGTAGGTAGGAGCTCTATAATGCCAGCTTTTACAGCCAAAGATAAGGATTCTAGATTTATATGCTTATAAACATGATGAGCCATTTGAAGAATTTTTGTAACAGCCAGTCACAAAGGTATTAAGGTTACAAGGTCAAAGAAGCTCTCCTGCCCTTGAGGCTCTTTAATCTTGTGGGAGGGCATCCAAGCTAATCAAGTGTTACAGTACAATTTTTTAAGCACCTTGATAAAGATATGTATAGATAGCTGTAGGACTGAGGAGGAGGGAAATTTGATTTAGACAAATTTGGGGTTACTGTAGTTGTGTGTCTTTTATGAAATAGGTTTAGATGAAGGGGGAAAAATATTGTATGACCAAATGAATTTGGAAAGCAATGGGTTAAACAAAGTTAAACAGGATCACTCAGAAGCCTTCTCAGGTCATTCCTCTCTGGGAGGTGGGGATATAGAGTAGGACTTGAGGATAGTTAGAATTTGCAGCATAGTCTGAATTTCTCGCCTATACAATAGGTTCTTTTCCCCCAGAGAAATCCAAGACTGGTATTTCACTGCATATACTTTGGAAATTATAGAGAAATGTAGTCAGGAACCAAGTCATGTAGATTTTTGTCAGTGCAATGCTAAGAAACTTGATCATCTTCTATTCTCAAAGCTGTGGAATATGACTGAAGAATTTTCAGCAGAGTGACTTGATCAAATAAAACATCATTTAAGCCTTTACAGAATTAAAGCCACTTAGTTTCTCCATCTAGACTTGCTTAAGCTGGAAGAAAATAAAATGAGATGTTTTGAAAACAGCTAAATTTTCCTTCTGAAAGAGCATGCTGGGTGCTAATTCTTCTCTTTTGAAGCTGCAGCTTTCTCTGTAATCAGCTCATTGTGGAAGTATCTTGACTCCTGCTGAGAAACCATGATGGAGGCCTGAAGCCTGTGTTCACAGGTCCAATTTGAAACAATTAGTGAGCATTGGGATAAATGGGGCTTTGAAAACTGGCCACAGCAAGACATAACTAGTGGAAAGTCATCTCTCAGAAATAATCTCCTTTTGCCACTGTGATTAGAGCACGTGGACCTGGGGAATGGGTCTCACCGTTAAATTTCACAGCTGGTTCTCCTTTGCAGAGAAGGTTTTGTTCCAAGAGAGGATAAGAGAGTGTGTGTACACAATTGGCCAAAAATCAGTCTCAGCTTTACACCCTCTGTTAATAGATCTTTATTCAGTTTGTTAACTACAGAAATGTCATTAAATGAACAAAGCTCATTATTTAAGGATACATTATGATATCAGATAGTAGTAGTGAACATGGAAAAGTTAACACTGGGTTTTGGGGGGATTCTGGCTAATTTTTTATTTTGTTTCTATATTGTCCAAAGTTCCAAAGTGTTAAAGTATTACTCTTAAAATGGGGCAGAAGGAGATGGAGGACTTGGCCAAAACTCTAGGGATCATAGTCTGTTCTATAACTAAGTCTGTGGAGATAGCCATGGCCATTGAAGAGTAAATGTAATAGCCTGAGATTCAAAGTATGCACAATGCTAAATGATTTGTAATTTTGCATGCATTGACATGGCAGAACTTCTAAAATCGGTTATTTTCAATGACATGATCTTAGCTTTGCAAAAATTCCTTCCCTCTCTGCCACCCTATCCCGTAAAGCTAAAGTGTACTCAAATATATTCTTTTTATATGATAGAAACAAATAGGAGGTATGTTCCCTGCTTGATACATGGGAATGCTGAGGCCTTGTGAGCAAAGAGTCATTCATTTAATATCACACTTGGAGTCAGAGGCACGGTGGAGACTTCACGCAGGCCTCCTCTTCATTGAACACACCAACTACGTCTTTTGAATTTAAGTAGTATGCATTCATGATAAAGGTTTTTGATTCAGGACCGGCCTCTCTTAGTCTGCATTCCAGAATACAACAGTCTACCTTCTAGGCACTCTAATCACCACCGTCCAGTCTTTGGATTATCTTGAGGACTATAAAAACCAACAGGGTCATCTGATTATAAAGGGACTGAATTGACTGGCAGACAGCAGGATAGAAATGGCAAGTGGCAAGCAGTTGGCAGATAATTCCGCAGGGATACCAGGGCCAAGCAGCAGCTGTCAAAGTAGTATAGTGGTTGGGTTCATTTTCCAAAGCTCCAAGTTTTCCTTAGCAACAAAATGTAAACAGTTCCCTTGGCTAATATTAGAGTCTGATGGTGTCTGCCTTTGCTTCTCTTGTTGTTTCTCCTCCAACTTTTCTCCTCCCCTGACTCAGCCCTGAATTTTACATTAGTTTTATGGCCTTTCTTTTCTTTATAGAAATGGCTATAATAGTTTTTCTCCACAAGAAACTAAAATTGCTTGTCTCTCCCAAGTAAACCACATTACATGTGACTCTGCTTTGCTTCTCAGGATAAGGTCAGTACTGGTTGGGTCACATACACCACACATATCCACCCCCTTCTTGAATCCCTTATGGTTTTGTAAGCAAGGCAGTTACTCCTGCTAATGTGAGGCAGTCAGCGGATTAATTTAGCATCATCTTTGAAATGTTAGAAATATATACCAACTAAACTGAGTCTTTTTTTTTTTAATCATTTGTTCATACCTATCCCCAAGCTATAGACAATTACCAATTCAAAAAGGTACTCTAGAAAAGAGATTTCACGGACTCCTCTAATCTCTCCTTTGTTGTTGTTCTAAAGCAGCTTTATCCTGAGGTCTGTCTGCAGTAATGCTGAATTTACCAACCTTTTTCTCTACTCACATGATTATTCTCTTCCTAAGTATGAATATATTGAACAGGAAGAGAGTGAAATGTATGTGGTAGTAGGTACATTTTCTACTGTGAGTAAAATATTATCAAACCCATCTCAGGTTACAGAGAAATCTTAAGTGAAAGGAAGAGTCAACTGATGAGGCAGATTTCATTGTCTTATTTTAGGAAATTGCCACAGCGACTTCAGTCTTCAGCAGCCACCACCCTGATCACGCAGCAGCCATCAACATCACGGCAACACCCTCCACCCACAAAAAGATTACAACTTGCTTGAAGGCTCAGATGATTAGCAAGTTGTCATTCTTGAAGTCTCTGGGTTGTTAATACAATTGGATTATGCTCCAAATAGTTCTGGAAGAGAAAGAAAAGTGATCCTCTGCTTGGACCCCAGTGTTTAGGTAGCAGAATGACAAGAAGTTTCACCAGGCTAAAGACACAGAACTGCCTTTAGTGTTATACTGTACCTCTTATAATTTTTTTCAGAACATATCTGCTTTTGAAATGATCGTGATTGTAAGTTGCAAGCTGAGGGACTGGGCTACCTGTAGGCTGGACTTGGTGGGTAGTGCACAGGATTAATTTAAAATTCCATCTCAGCCTTTTACTTGCTGTGTGATTTGGGGTAAATCAGGTTCCCTTTCTGACCTGTTCCTCATATGTAAAAGAGGGATAATAATGCCTGCATTGTACACATATTGCAGGAATCAGAAATAATTCATGGATAACCCAAATGTTCCCAAGTGTTCCCAGTCTTATCTCATGGGCTATTGTGAGGATTAAAAGAAACATACTATGTGAAAGTTCTTTGCAAAGTTCTTTGCATTATTATAAAATAATGCAGGGCTACAAACACATGAAAACTAGTTATATTGCTATCAGTAAAATGCTTTTTGGACTTTCATTAAGATCTGTGCCTAACTTCTGCATAGCTAATTAATTTGGAAATAAGATCTACCCCCAAAGTGCTAAGCTAACCAAATTGCTACCATTTTGGTTCCAGGTTGTTTTGCTTAATTTTTAAACCCTATATGTTATAGGGATTCTGTATCTTAAAGTTTTGAGACTGTGTTCTTCTTTTAAGCCCACCTATCTTATCTGTTGCAGGCATACCTCAGACATAGGGCTGGTTTGGTTCCAGACCACCTCAATAAAGTGACTACGGCAATAAAGCAAATGTTTTGGATTCCCAGTGCATATAAACATTATGTTTACACTGTATTATAGTCTATTAAGTGTACAGTAGCAATATGTCTAAAAAACCAAAGCACATACCTTAATTTAAAAAATACATTGTTGCTAAAAATGCAGTGGATCATCTGAGCCTTCAGCAAGTCATTCTTGTCTTGATGTTGATGGCTGCTGACTGGTCGGGGTAGTGGTTGCTGAAGATTGGGGTCACTGTGACAATTTCCTAAAATAAGACAATGAAATTTGCCTCCTCAATTGACTCTTCCTTTCGCAAAAGATTCCTCGGTAGGGTGAGATGTTGTTTGATAGTACTACAGTAGAACTTTCTATATTGGAGTCAGGCCTCTCAAACCCTGCCCCTGCTTTGTTAGCTAAGTTTATCTAAGATTCTGAACCCTTTGTCATTTCAGCAGTGGTTATAGCATCTTCACTAGGAGTAGATTCACCCGAAGAATCTATTTTCTTTGCTCATTCATTAGAAGCAACTCCTCATCTGTTAAAGTTTTGTTGCAAGAGGCAGCAATTCAGTCTCTTTCTCCGCTTCTAATTCTGGTTCTCTTTCAATTTCCACCACATCTGCAAACTAAAAACTTGAACCTCTCAAAGTCATCCATGAGGGTCAGAATCAGCTTCTTGGATTTCAGATTCCTGGAAATGTTAATATTTTGACCTCCTTCCATGAATCACCAATGTTCTTAATGGTATCTGCAATGGTGAATACTTTCCTCTTTTTTATTATTTTGATTCATAGTAAGCAAATGGAGTACAACTACTGGTTGTACACAAAGTAGAGTCATACCATCTGCATATTCATAGATGTACATAAGGTAACGATGTTTATCTCATTCTATTATCGTTCCTTCCCCTACCCTCCTCCCCACCCCTCATTTCAGTCTATACAATCCATCCTACTTCCATTCTTCCCTTAACTCCCCCCACCCCCATTATGTATCATCAACCACTTATCAGAGAAATCATTCAGCCTTTGCTTTTTGGGATTGACTTATTTCACTTAACATGAGATTCTCCAACTCCATCCATTTACCTGCAAATGTCATAATTTTATTATTCTTTATGACAATAAATATTCCATTGTCTGTATATACCACAATTTCTTTATCCATTCATCTACTGAAGGGCATCTAGGTTGGTTCCACAGTCTAGTTATTGTGAATTAAGCTACTATAAACATTGATGTGACTGCATCACTGTAGTATGCTGATTTTAAGTCCTTTGGGTATAGACCAAGGAGTGGGATAGCTGGGTCAAATGGTGGATCCATTCCAAGTTTTCTAAGGAACCTCCACACTGCTTTCCAGAGTGACTGCACCAATTGCAACCCCACCAGCAATGCCTGAGTGTACCTTTTTCCCCACATCCTCACCAACACCTGTTGTTGCTTATATTCTTGATAATAGACATTCTAATTGGGGTGAATGAAATCTTAGGGTAGTTTTGATTTGCATTTCTCTTATTACTGAGATGTTGAACATTTTTTCATATATCTGTTGATTACTTGTAGATCCACTTCTGTGAAGTGTCTGCTCATTTCCTAAGCCCATTTATTGATTGGGTTATTTGTATTCTTAGTGTAAAGTTTTTCGAGCTCTTTATAGATTTTGGAGATTAGTGCTCTGTCTGAAGTGTGTGTGTGGCAAAGATTTTCTTCCACTCTGTAGGCTCTCTCTTCACATTGTTGATTATTTCCTTTGCTGAAAAAAAAGCTTTTTAATTTGAATCTATCCCAATTATTGGTTTGTGCTTTTATTTCTTATGCTTTGGGAGTCATGTTAAGGAAGTCTGGTCCTAAGCTGATATGATTAAGGTTTGGACCTACTTTTTCTTCTATTAGGTGCAGGGTCTCTGGTCTAATTCCTAGGTCCTAATGGTGAATACTTTCTAGAAGGTTTTCAATTTACTCTGCCAAGATCAATCAGAGGAATCACCATCTATGACAGCTATTACCTTATGAAATGTATTTCTTAAATAATAAGACTTGGCAGTAAAAATTACTTTTTGCTCTATGGGCTGCAGAATGGGTATTGTGTAACAGGCATGAAAACAACATTAATCTCTATGTGTTTTTCCATCAGAGCTATTGGGTAACCAAGTGCAATGTCAAAGAGCAGTAAATTTTTTTTTTGTTTGGTTTTGCAGTGCTAGGGATTGAACCCACGGCAAGCACTCTACCAACTAAGGTATATCCCCAGCCCACTGAGCAGTAATATTTTGAAAGGAATCTTTTTTCTGAGTAGTAGGTCTCAGAATAGTGGGCATAAAATATTTAGTAAGCTGTGTGTAAAAAAATGTGCTGTCACCAGGCTTTGTTGTTCCATTTAGGGACAACAGACAGAGTAGATTCAGTGTAATTTTTAAGGACCCTAGGGTTTTCAGAATGGTAAATGAGTGTTGGTTTCAACTTTAATGCACCAGATAGATGCATTAGCCCCTAACAAGAGAGGCACCTGTCCTTTGAAACTTTGAGCCAGGAATTAACTTCTCCTCGCTCACTATGAATGTCATAAATGTTATCTTGTTCCAATAAAAAGCTGTTTCGTCTACACTGAAAATCTGTGGTTTGGTGCAGCCGTCTTCATCAATTTTCTTAGCAAGATCTTGTAGATGACTTACTGCAGCTTCTATATCAGCTCTTGAGACCTCACCTGCACTTTGATGTTATAGAAGTGGCTTCTTCCTTTAAACCTCCTGAACCAACCTCTGCTAGCTTCAGGCTTTTCTTCTGCAAGTTCCTCACCTCTTTCAGCCTTCCTAGAATTGAAGAGAGTTGGGGTCTTGCTCTAGATTCCCCTCTGAGGGAATGTTGTGGCTGGTTTGATGTACTATCCAGATCACTGTAACCTTCTCCATGTCAGCAATAAGACCGTTTCTCTTCCTTGTCGTTTGTGTGTTCACTGGAGTAGCACTTCAAGAACTCTTTCTTTGCATTCACAACTTGGCTAACTAATGCAGGAGACTGAGCTTTCATACTTTCTTGCTTTTAACAGGCCTTTCTCACTAAGCTTGGTCATTTCTAGCTTCTGATTTAAAGTGAAAGATATGTGACACTTCCTTTCACTTGACTACTTAGAGGCCATTATAGAGTTATTAATAGTTCTAATTTCAATGTTAAATATCAGGGAATAGGGAGGCGTGAGGAGAGGGAGAGATATGGGAAACAACCAATGGGTAGAACAGTCAGAACACACACAATATTTATCAATCAAGTTCACCATCTTATATTGGCATGGTTATAAAGCTCCAAAACAAGAACAGTAGTAACATCAAATGTTATTGCTCACAGATCACCGTAACAGATATAACCATCATGAAAAAGTTTGAAATGTGATAATTACCAAAATATGACACAGTGAAGTAAAATGAGCACAATACTGTTTGAAAAATGGCTCTGATAGACTTACTCAAAGCAGGTTTGTACCTTCAGTTTGTAGAAACCATTAACATGTAAAGTACAACAAAGCAAATTACAAGGAAACAAGGTATGCCTGTATTTACAATGTCATACATTGTTGTGATATACTTTATGGATCTCTAAGGGAAAAATCTCCATCATGGTGATACAGTGACAACCATAAGCAGGAACCTTCTAATGCCCTTTTTTCCCTCGCCAAGAGTGTCCAAGGAATCTAAGCACTTGGACACTTACTTGAGGCAAAAACTAGTGAGCTAAGCATGTTGGCAACGGTAGCAACTAATTCCTGCAGAGACCTCCCACCCCATGATTTTTGTATTAAAAACACTATTTCCTTGCTGGGGCTGTAGGTCAGTGGCAGAGCACTTGCCTAGCATGTGTGAGGCATGGGTTCAATCCTTAGCACCACATAAAAATAGATAAATAAATAAATAAAATAAATAAATAAATAAATAAATGGTGTCCATCTACAACTACAAAAACTTTTTTTTTTTTTAATCACTATTCCCACTAGGTGCCATGGCATATGCCTGTAATCCCAGCAACTTCAGAAGCTGAGATATAAGGATCACGAGTTCAAGGCAGCCTCAGCAACTTGGTAGGGTGGGGGATAAGGGGACTCAGCGATTTAGTGAGACTCTTTCTCAAAAAAAGGAGGAGGCTGGGGATACAGCTCAGTAGTAAAGCACCCTTAGGTTAAAACCCAGTACCAAAAACAAAACACTTCTCCCTCCCACAGATTCCTTTCCTGCTTAACTCAAGTCAGTTTGTGTTCTTTTGCAATGTAGCACACTCCAAACTACACAGTATTGAATATTGTTGATCCTAGGATGTACCTTTTTTCACATTTTAACATCTCTGAAAGCAGGCTCTGTCTTTTTGTTTTTGTTGTTGTCCTAATTAGTTATAGATGACAGTAGAATGCATTTTGACACATCACACATAAATGGAGTATAACTTTCCATTCTTCTGGTTGTACATGATATAGAATCACACTGGTTGCAGGCTCTGTTTTATTGTTATTCTTGCTCATATATCATAGGTTTTCACATTGTTATATTCACTGAGTTATGTGTATTGCTGATTCTAAATGTATGTAGGTGAATGCATCCTAAAGATGTCTTTTTGTAATTTAAATGATAATTGAGCTATTAGGTTATAAGAAACCATGTGTGGGTTTAATCCCTGGCACAAAAAAAGAAAAAGTGTGTGTGATAGATTTACTGACACTTATTTTTTTAACAGTATATAAAGCAGTAGTGCATCTTGTAATTAATGTTTAGATGTGATTTAAGTGTGCTAGAATGTGGTACTCTTTGTTCAGTAAGAATGAGGCTGCCAATCTATGTTTAAAAACATGAAATGGGCAATGAATGAGTATGGAATTTCTTTTGAGGAGGAAGCCACTGTGTTAGAATCATGGTAAGAACTGCATAATTGAATGTACTAAAAACCACTGAGTGGTATACTTCGGGGGTATGTGAATTATATCTCAGCAAAGCTGTTTAAAAATAACATTAGTATTGTTTAGCCCCAGAAAACAGTTCTTGGAAGGAAGACCTGGGTGCTCTCTGCTAAGAGTTAATACAATGAAATTTAGGGCCTTGAATCAAAAGTCTAATACCTTTTTGCAGTTTCCATTGCTGAACATTGCCATTAAAACATAGCCTCACTTCATTTTCCAGAGACAATGGCATTTGTCATGCAAGTCCTCAACAGTTCAGGAGGGGGTGCTTAAAAATCCCCCCCCCACCCCTCAGGACACACGCACTTAGAAGAAAGGACAAGAGTTCATTCCCTGAAGCAGTGGAGTCTCTGGTTCTCCCCCATTGCTCAGCCACTTCAGTGAAGGAGCAGTCACCTAACACCTGCTACTCAAAGCCCTTATCAGCCATGTTTTCACAGCTAATCTCTTCCTGATAAAGGGATTCTTTTTTCAGAGCTGTGTTAGTAACATGTAGGAGGGACCAAAATTTTGTGCCCTTATTCCCCCCTCCACTTCCTGTCTACCAGTTCATTTTCCCATGTTAGAAAAAGACCACTGCTTTAAACAGTCTCATAAAATGGGTTCTGGTGTTTACTGGGGAAGAACAACTAGAGGAGTGGCCACTTGTTTGTTGAAACTTGGGTTTGTGGGAATGCAGCTGCACAGGTGTGTGGGAAGGTGTGTCTGAGGTAGCTTTACCTCACCGGAATTGATTTGATCTGGCAGTTGAGGTCCCTGCCATTCTTCATTTTATGAAAATCAGAAGTACAGGAAGTTGATCTATGTGTTCCACGGAATTGAGACAAGCCTCTGCCATAGTTTCCTAATACTCTCAGTATTTGAGGGCTACCTTGGGTGTGCTGAATTGAGACTTCAGCAAGTGCTGGACATGGAATGGCAGAAGCAACAGGTAAAAAATTTTCTTTTGCCTGACAGCTTAGATATTTTAAATGTATGTTTGTACTCCTCCTCCTTTTCTGATGATTCTGTGGGAAGCTGGCTTGGTTGTGTAGATTATTTTGGTGATGTGACTGGGGGAGGGGGAGAAGGTAGGTGGGAAGAATAAGATACAAAGTGTTCAGAACAACTACTTTGGAACTTCTTTTTGTTCTTTTTCATATTCTTAATGAATTTAAACATGTGCATTGATCTAAGGATCAGACCCAAGAGGTTAGAGTTACACAAGACAATTAAGAATTTCAAGAAGTAGGAAAATTGTTCTCTTTTTAGAGGAAATTGGTATTGGTACTGGTATTATGAAATTGGATTGTGAGAATGCACAGGTATTGGTTGTATTCTTTTTCTATTTTGTTTTAAATATTTCATACTATATATTTTAAATAAAAATTGTCAGGTAATTAGGGCAGTTAGAGAGAGGCTGGTTTATGTAGGTGAAGGACACTTTGCAAACTGAACTGGCCTTTGAAGAAGAAATTATAAAGTGAAGAGACTAGTGTGATGAGGTCTGTGTCAAAGCTGTTTATTTACTACCAACTGTATAATCAGATGAATCTTGATGAAAGTAAACATTTTTCTCCATCTATAAGATGAGAAGTTTCCTAATTGATCTTGTATGTGCAAAGGACCAGTTTCTGAGCAAAATTCAAAATCTTGCTGAGCCAAGCAGTCTTGAATATCCTGCTGACAACTATTAGTCATTTTAGTCCTATGGAGAGACTACTCATCAGGCTCTTCTAAAAGTATTTATATGTTGGTTGGTTGGTTTATACCAGGTCTTGCTATGTTGCTCAGACTGGCTTTGAACTCCTGGTCCTCCTGTCTCAGCCTCCCTGAGCCACTATGACCACCTTTCATCAGACTCTGAATTCATCTTACCCAGAACTGTAATGTTCTTCCTATCCTTCTTATCCTTTTCTTTCTACTCTTTTTCCAGTATTTTGTAGCTTTGGTGATTGCGTCAGTTTACCCAGATATAAAACTTAGACATTTCCTGAATTCATTCTACCTTAATGATTCTCTTCCTTTGTCCATGTGGAACCTTTTCCCTGGAACTTTTTTCCTCCCCTTCTCTGCTTAACAACACTTTTATTCACGCATAAGAACTCCCACAGATTAAACTCTCCTGCTGACTATCCTGCTCCCCATCTCCAGGCTGAAACCAGATTTGTTCTTCAATAGCACTGTTCTTTGGACTGGTTTAATCAAGTAAATATGTTGTTGCTCTTCATCACTCCTTTGTGAACTTAGTGAGCCTGCTTTTTCTATAGGGTTTTCTTTGTACCGCAGAGCCTAATATATAGATGTGTTAATGTTGAATACACTTTCTCAAATGAAAATAAGCCCTATGTAGTAATCATCTATGTCCATAAGATGGCAGCAGAGGAATGTCAATTGATTTTGGGTGTATTGCTCCTGAAGACTGTTTTGTGTTTGAATCAGTTTTCAGATGAGCATGTCTACCCTGTTCCATTTTAAGTGTGTTGATATGAGAAGTGCAGATATTTTCTGCAATATGGAGGCCCTTTGTGAACTTCCAATCTGATGCTTCTTCAAAGGAGAATAGCAGGCAAAAAAAACTCCCTGTGTTGCAAGCAGGATACCTAGTTTACCCTTCTGCAAAGCACACAATTTATGCCTTCTCAGGCAAATCATATAACTCCTCTAATCCGAGTTTCTTAATTGACTAATTGGTGGAGTTAGGAGATCCACAGATAATATTGGATTTAAAGTCACAGAATTCTAAATCATCAGTGACTCTCTTACCATTTGTGTGCTCTGTGTTGTATCCAGAGCAGTGGGTTATGATAAGAAAGGCATATACCCTATGTTGTACCATCCAGATCCAGTACATGAGGGCTGGGGTTGTAGCTCAGTGGCAGAGCACTTGCCTAACATATGTGAGGCACTGGATTCGATTCTCAGTGCTGCATATAAACAAAATGAAGGTTTGTCAACAACTAAAAAAGTTTTAAAAAATCTAAACAATTCAGTACATCAAATTTATACATAGCAAACCATGAGTACTTATGAGAGAATAAAACATCCTTGAGTGCAAAGTTGTGTTCAAGTAGGAGTATTAGGAGTTCAGAGAAGGTAAATTGTGTCAAAAGGAGTGGCTAGATAGCTGGACACAGTGATGCATGCCTGTAAGCCCAGAGACTTGGAGAACCAAATGAGAAGTTGTCTTATAGACCACCTGTCCAGTATTGGGTGATGATGCTGGGATTAGAAGTTTATGTTTGGGAGAGTTTGGGAGCATTGGGTAGGCATATTTCTATTTTAAGAAATTTTTAAAAATTGGAATTAGCTGACAGCAGTTGCCTGAATGATTGTTTCTGATTCTGCTTTAAACAATTCTTTATCTTCCTCAGAGTCTCTTAGATAACCCTGGGCGATATCCTGACCCAGTTCTTTAATTTATTTCTTCTTAGGAAATCTTAGTCTTCTAACCTGAAAGGGAAGTAGGATATGATTCACAATCCCTGTGCATTTGCGCTGAAAATGGGTTACTGGTCATTGACATGTAAATAAAATACAGTCATAGCTCAAAGATCCCTCAAGAACCAAATTCCTTTCTAATGGAGCATATGGTGTTAAAAGAAACCACTTGGCACACAAAATTCATAAATAATGGGAAGCAAAACTGCAAGCTTAGCTTTATCAATGGCAAAAATATGCCTGTGTAAAGGCCGTTTGTCCTTGACAGGTGCTTGCCTTTCCCATCTTGATAGAACTCACCTTTAGCCCTGCACTGCCCTCTGGTGTTACCATATTTCACTCTTTCCTTTGCTGTTAGGCTTTTAAAATTTTTTTAATTTGCCAGGCACAGTGGCACATGCCTGTAATCCCTGTGGCTCAGAAGGGGAGGCAGGAGGCTCACAAGTTCAAGGACATCCTCAGCAATTTAGTGAGACCCTGTCTCAAAATAAAAAAGGGTTGGGGATGTGGCTTAGTGGTAAAGCACCTCTGGGTTCAATCTCTGGTACCAAAAAGTGGGGGATCTAATTTCATTTTATCCACTTTCTAGCCTCCTTTTCACTCTTCAACCTATTAAAATAGAAATTCTGCCACACCTGCCTATCCAGTGAAATTGCTCTGCTAGAGTCCTGTAAAGTTCCTCGTTATCAGAGTTCATGGTCAATTGATTTTTTACCTTGTACTTTCAACATTTTATAATTTTGACTACTGCTTTCTGAAATTTTTATTCTACCATTGCTTTTCTGATACCTTTCTTTCCCAACTTACTTCTCTCTTTTCTGATTGCTCCTCCTTTGTATCCTTTCTTAGTTGTTTTTCCTCTGTAACATTTAAATACTATTCCACAGCATTCTTTCTCTTTCCTGGACTCTTCCCCAGCTGACCATACCCACTCCAGTTGCTTCAGCTGTCATTTCGATCTCTGTCTCAAGCCCAGACTTCTCTCCCCCTTCATAAAATGACATGTGAAGAGCTTGTGGTGCCTGACTTCTAGTGAGTACTCCATGACAAGCCATTTGTGACCATTATTTTCCTTCCCCTCTTATTTCTTTGTTTAAAGTATGGTATAGGTTCACATTTCTTTAAGGGCTTTTCAAGTCCTCTTTAGAAAGAGGGTATAAACAAAGTAAACCAAACAAGTCTTCTCTCTGACCTTTAAAAGGCAAGAACAAAAACGTCTGTTCTCATGTATTTAAAAAAAAAATCTTTTTTTATGGTCCTGCAAAATGTCACTCAATTGGGAAACTTGGAACTCAAACTAGAAACCTCTTCCTTCTCTACCCCTCACCTTTAGTCTGTCAAGTCCTGCCATTCTCAAGGATCCTTCAAGTCCCTCGTCTCCTCTCCACCTGCATCTGCTGTTGGCACAGGCCTCCCAACCAGACCCTTGGCCTTCCTCCCCTCACCCCCACCCACAGCCAGTCCACCCTCACAGTGCCACAGCAGGAATTGTCCTGCTAGGTCACTGTCTACTACTTAAAATCTGAGAATTGGTGGCCCCAGGAATTGCTGTGCCCCCTTGTTTTCTTGGAAGCCTCTTATTCCCTTTAGATTCTACTCATATCAACCCCCTATGATGTTTTATTCCTGATCCTCACAGGCAGTATCAGTTTTCCTCTCCAGAGCACTATTTGAGGCATTTTTCTGTCTTCAGTTTTAATTATCACTACTTTAATATGTTCATCTTCCCCACAAGATCCAGCTTTAAAGCAAACCTTGATTTTTTTATATGTCAAAAAAGGCAAGATGAGAAGATGGCTGAATATGAAAAAAATGAATGAATTGACACACTGTTGACTAAACTTTTAAAATGGCAAATAAGCAACCATTTGGTTGGAGATTGGGGCCAACCTTAAGACAAAACTAATAGCTCAGATTCTGAATTTCATTCATGACTTAATCCAGTAGTTGCTTTGGGATACTGAACTGAGGTTAGGCTCATTGCTCAGTGCAGTGGTCTCCACCTTCCTGGTACTTGATCGTAGTGGCAAGCAGCGGTTAGAATATAAGGAATTTCACTCACTAGATCTTCAAGGCACCCCCCCTTTTTTTTTTTTAGTAATCTTCAGTCTGGCATAGTGACCAATGTCTAATTTAGTGGGCTAAGGTAATTGCTGGATTACATATTTCTTTTAACTATGAATGAAAATTCTATGTGTTTCTTCAATGATGAGTTTTAATTATTTTTTTTCTGTAATTAAAACCATCTCTTAGACTGGGGGACCAATGGCTATAAAGTGGCATGAGGGAATTAGGGGATGATGGAACTCTTTTGTATCTTGATTATTGATACAATTCATGGGACTGTGTGCATTTGTCAAGATTCTCAGGCCAATATACTAAAAAGGGCAACTTTTCCTGTATGTAAATTGTACTACAGGAAACATGACTTCAGATAGTGTCACTGAGTGCTTTGTTTTTATCTTAAAAAACTTTAATACATAATCATTGCATATGTTTGTCAGGAGCAGTTTAACATTTCAATACGTGTGTACAATGTGTAATGATCAGATCAGGGTAAATGATGTCTCTCTCACCTCAGACATTTATCGTTTCTGTGTGTCAGGAATATTCAAAATTTTCTCTACTATTTTGAAGTGTTCAGTTAATTGTTTTGAATCATGGTTATCGATATCCTACTGCTCTGTAGAACAGAAGTTATTCCTCCCATGCAGCTGCACCCCTGTACACATCAGTCATCTCTTCCCACCCGCCTTTCTCCACCAACAGAGTCTTAAAAGACTTTGATCCATCTGCAAAGTGGAGGTGATTGGAAAATGAAGTTAATTGACCTATAGGCCTTATCTGGGGGTAAATCTGATTTACCTTCTTAACCCTGCCCCTTTTAATCTGAGCTAAGGGAAAGTACAGAAATCCCTGAAATTGTTAGCAAGTTTTTGTGTATATGTAAGTACTTTTATTTTGGGAGAGGACTACAATTTTTATCCAGTTGTTTAAGGTGTTAGTGTTCAGTAAAGATTAGAACCACAGGTCTGGGAGCTTTTCCTACTTTCCCAGGTGCTCCCCTAACACCACCACCACCCCCTTTTTTTCCCTAACAGAAGCCATGCTAGTAATTATAGCAACTAGAAAGAAATTTCTAGGAGTTGGTGAGAGCAGAAGAGACTGTAAATCTACTAGTCTTAGGTTTTCTACACTGTGAAATATAAATACCTCTTTGTTATATGTATCTTTCCGTTTGAAACAGTTCTTTAAATATTAATGATCATTTATCAGAGTTAAAGATTTTTTAAGCTTAACTTTAAAAAAGTTCATTTACAAAATTGTCTACAATAACCATGTTTTAAGTAGAAAATAAAAATTATACACACTTTCACCTATAGCAATATCACTGTTAACATCTTTATATATTATTTTGAGATCGTGCTATACTTGTTTTTTTCTTTTAACAATTATTAAATATTACAAATACCCAGTTTATCCATCTTCTAACTTGATCAGGTGCCAATATTTTGCCAAATTTGCTTCAGTTGTTTTTAAATAAAAGAGTAAGAATATATAGTTTAAACCCCTGTAGAGCTTTATCTCATTCCTTAACTCCCTCTCTACAGGTAGTCACCATCCTGATTTTGATATCTGTCATTCTCAAACTCATTATTATTATTTTATTAATGTACACACAAACACTTTTTACATTTTTCATACTTTGCATACATCATTTTGAAACTCACTATTTTTATCCAGCATTCATTTTAAATGCTTATGTTAGTCTATGACGTGATTTTTCTCTTTTTCTGTACTAATGGATGTTGAGGTCCTTTTTTCTGACATTAATGATGCTACTGTGTATATCCTTTTCTTTTCTTTTCTTTCTTTTTTTTTTTTTTTGGTGCTGGGGATTGAACCCAGGGCCTTATGCTTGCAAGGCAAGCACTCTACCAACTGAGCTATATCCCCAGCCCATACATACATTCTTGTCCATATTTCTTTGTATAAATATTCAAGAGTTTCTAAAGGCTATTTATTTCCAAATCAATTTCTGGCTTTGAAGATTGAGTATATATTTCTATCTTTTTTGCATCACTAGCACTGTATGAGAGTTGCTAGTTCTTTCTACTTTATGTTTTGTTTTTTAAAATATTTTGCCAGTCTAAGGAAAATGTAGTTGTTTCTTCTTGTTTTTACTTGCATTTTCTTGATATTAGTAAAACAAAATTTTCTTTGTTACCAGGCATTGAATCCAGAGGTGCTTAACCACTGAGTAACATCCCAGCCCTTTTTATACTTTATTTTGAGTCAGGGTCTCACTAAGTTGCTTGGAGCCTCACTAAGTTGCTAAAGCTGGCCTTGGATTTGCAATCTTTTTTGCCTCAACCTCCTGACTTGCTGGGATGACAGGTGTGCACCACTGCGCCCAGCTGAAATAGCATTTTCTCATTCATTCATAGGCTTTTCTGGCTGCCTGTTTTTTAATTCCAGGGTTATGTATTTTATTGATTTGTTGTTGTTGTTTGGGTCCTTGGTCTTTTTTTAAAAAATGGTTTGAGTTCTTTATATTTTCCAGATACAGATATTTTCCAAGTTATGTACCTTTAGTACTTTTTAGTTTGTCTTTTAATGTCTATGTAATACTTTATCATATGAATAATCCATAATTCATTTAACCATTTCCTATTGTTTGAGATTTGCTTTATTTCTAAGTATGCTTTTGTATGTTGGCTTTATTGCATTTTCTTAATTAAAAGAAAATTAACTGTGGTGTTGAATTTGTTCTGATCTACTTTGTAGTCAGTGATAAATATTTGAGATAGTTGGCCAGCCCTAGTTGGTGTAGCCTGTGGGTATGAAATAAAGCAGCACTCACTGGCCTTGTTGGTGCATGAATCTGTTTTTGTTGGCATCAGCAACACCTGCTCTGACCAGTGAACTAATTGTAAAGTGACCTACATAAGTAAAACATTGTCTTTGTGAAAGTGGCTTTGGCACTTGAAGGTTGCCATGTTTTTAATGGAACCAATCAATATTCAGAAGGAAAAGAATCAAGATGATATAGTATTTATCTAAGGTAGGTCACAGAAACACCAGACTCTCAAGAGTTCTCTGAGCCATTGTTTGTTAGGCACTAGAGCAAGGATTGGCAACAATTTTCTGGAAAGGACCAGATAGTAAATATTTTAAGCTTTGCAAGCCATATGGCTTCAGTTCCACTCGGGTAGCATGGCAAGCAGTGGGCACATGGCTCATCCACTGATTTATGTGTTATCTAAGACTGCTTTGGCACTGGGAGGTCTGCAAAACCTAAAGATTTATTATCTGGTCCTTTGCAGAAAAAAATTGTGCTGACCCCAATACCTGTAAACACAGTACAACTGGCATTTCAGGACAGACAATTCTGCCTACCCTCACCTCTGGAAGAAGAGAGGTCAAAATTGTCTCCTTTTGAGAACTATTGGTTCAAAGAGTTTAGGAAATGCTTAGATTGACGTGGGAAGTTTCCTTCCCCCCCGCCCCCATCCTCTTCTTCAATGAAACCTCAGCTCTGATGTCAGTGTTGAATTAGAGAGGCCAAAATGACACATGAGTGTTTGAGTGCAATTACCCCAAACTATAAAATCATTCATATCTTGATATGTGACATATACTAGATCTAGAAATCTGTAGCTAGCTTATCAAATTTAGTAGTACTTACAGCCTCCCTCTATGTAGGTTTAACCCATTTATAGCAGATCTGAAATTTCTTCCTGCATTTCTGTCATGTGTTTTTTTTTAATCTGTCTCTTCAGCACCCTTGGTATTTGCCAGCTGGCTAGGCCTGAGCCTCCCATGAGGCAGTATTTACAGTTCACTTGTATAAATGCAGCAACTAGGATGGCCCAAGGGCAGATGAAAGAGTATCCAGAACAAGAATGCTCTTTTGCCCTACTTCCTTTTACATGAGGAATAATCTTCTCCCTCCCCCCTCTATCAGATGAGAAGTAGTATTGATTGGTTTGGTACAATGTATAAAATATGCTTCTAATGGAATGGTATTTTGGGAACTATTAGCAGCACTGGTTCTGCCAAGCCCCAAGATTTTGCCTTCCTCCCCATTTCTCCTCCCCTTCCTTCTCCTCCTCCTTCCTAGTAGCAGCTTCTTAGCAAATTACAGGCTTTGCCTCTGGGTTGCTGGATAGCAGTGGCAGTGCAAGCCTTTTCTAGTTTCCAAGGGAGACCGGGTGCTGAGACTGCAGTCTTTCCCAGCAGCCACTTACCTTTCTTGCTATTCGTCTCCACTCATCTCTTGACCTTCATTCTGCCATGCAGGCCTGCACAAGGAGGTAACAGTCTGTTTTCTTGGAGCTCTCTGTGTCAAAGGGGGCAAGAGAAAGTGGGGTGGTATGGGGTAAGGCATGTGCAGACAGCAGAGTATGCAAATGCTGCAATTAGCAAAAAAAAGTAGCTCTGAAGTGTGCTGCATCCGTGAGCCTGTTCCCATTTGCTGTATCTATAAATATCATAGAGATGGGAGCCCCAAAACTACTTCATAAAACTTAAAGGTACCAACAGAAAAAATGAAAGGTTACAGTAATATTGCCTCGGGAAACATAGAAGAAATATGAGAACTTCACCCAGAAAATGAAATCAATTACTTTAAAACTTAGCTGGCTAATAAACTATATTCTCGACAAAATTTTGTTAAGTTAAGGTGTATGTGTTGGATCTGATTTTCAGGTTTAAGGAAGGGGCTGACAATAAATGTCTTTTAATTAGATTTTCAGGACTTCAAGAGCTGTTTTCCATTGTGGTATTCAGTTGTGGTGTGTGACTAAGTTTAATTAAAATGAAATTAAATTAAAAATCAGTTTCTGTGTTGCATAGCCACATTTTAAGTGGTGAATAACCACATGTGACTAGTGGCTACCATATTGGACTGTTCAGATATATAACATTTCCATTATCACACAAAGTCCTAGTCAAAGTACAAAAGGCAATGGCATATGGAATATAGGAAATTTAGTCAGGCCTTTGTACCTGTGGGTTCTGAATTGGATTCAACCAACTGCAGATCAAAAATATTCAGGGGGAAAAATTACATCAGTATGCACAATTTTTTTCTTGTCATTATTCCCTAAACAATACAGTATAACTACTGTTTTCATAGCATTTACTTTGTATTAGGGATTGTAAATAATCTAGACATAACTTAAAGTATATGGGAGGATGTTTGTAGATTATATGCAAATGCTACACCATTTTATAGATGGGACTTGAGCATCTGTGAATTTGGTATGGGGGAGAGTGTCCAATTGAAACAATCCTCCTTGAATACTGAAGGAAAACTGTTTATTGGCCAGATCAATTAATAAGCATTTTAACAGGAAGTTTTCAAGGACATTTCCCCAGAAAAAGCATAAATATGGATTCACTGTGGCTTAAAATTGAATGGGACCTTAAAAACACAGACCAACCCATTTTTTTTATTGATGAAGAAACCAATGTTCCAAGAGATTAAGTGATTCTGTTAAGGTCAAACTAGTAATTGAAGTAGAATCCAGTTATCTGTTCTTTCTCTGTACCATGGTGTTAGCATCCCATTCCCATTTAGAAACAGCAAGTGAAACTTGAACTAAAACCTGGCCGATTATAGAGTCAACTGCTTCCTTCAGAGGAGAATTTAGTCACTCTCTTATCTGATATGTATCATTTGTTCATAACAACCTTGTCATGTAGATGGCAACCTTTGGAAATGTAAAACCAGCTTTTCCAAAATATACCAGTGCTGCAAGTTAAAACTATATTTTTTCATTATATGTATCTGGAATTAACTCAAAAGTTACTAGACATACCAAGAAATAAAACTGTTTTACCAGAAGACCAAAAGAAAAAATAGATAACAGGAACAGATCAGATGTTGATATTATCAAACATGGACTTTAATTATAATTAATATATTAAAAAATAAGATGGGGGATTTCACCAGAAAACTGCAATCTATTAAAAGGATCAAGTGGAAATTCTAGAACTGAGAAATAACTGAAATTAGGAAACTCAGTTGGTTAGTTTGCAGCAGACCAGGTAAAGAGAGGATTAGATGGAAGAGTAATAAATATCCAGAATGAAATTCACAGAAATAAAAAGATGGAAAATAGAGAAAAAGTATAATAAATACATGAAATGTGGCCAACAGGCTTAACATAAGATTGTACTCTCAGAAGAAGAGAAAAACTAACTTTTCTTATGGAACGCCATTTTACAATGACTAATGATCAAACTATGGTTAAGTGACCCTGTCATGTGTTTGTTGCTAATCATAAAATTTAAACTTTCAAGCAAAAATTAGAATTTCAGAAAACTTCTACATGTCACTGAGAGTGATATTGACACCTTCCCAATATGTAGACTGTTCTAAGATCAAAGGTGATATTCAGGAATGTCTTTTTTTAATTGTATAATGAAATGTGTCAACATTAGGAAGATCTGCATAACTAGGTGCACCAATATTTTGCAAATGACTAATGAAGATAGAATGTTAAAAAATCATGCATAGATAAGAAGATTCAAAGTGCAAGACAGACCACTGGATCTTAATGTAACAGAATATGAAAAGTCTCTTGATACATTTCAGATTCCTCATTGGTGATTCCTCAAATACCACAATTTTCTGAAAAAACAATCACATTACTCATCATTTTTCCAACTGTACATCTGGGGAAGACTAGATATT
Source organism: Glaucomys volans (assembly GCA_020662805.1). Classification (NCBI taxonomy): domain Eukaryota; kingdom Metazoa; phylum Chordata; class Mammalia; order Rodentia; family Sciuridae; genus Glaucomys; species Glaucomys volans. The sequence continues at coordinate 247,402 of JAJEJO010003484.1, forward strand.
CTTAATATATTTGAACTAAAATACATTGACTGCTGAAGCCAAATAAGAATCTGGCTGTCTAAGCCAACATGGAAAGACAGTTATAAAATTGTAAAACAAAGGCTGAGGCAAGAGAATCTCAAGTTCAAGACCAGCGTGGGCGACTTAATGAGATTCCATCTCAAAAGAAAAAAAGGGCTGTGAATGTAACTCAGTGGTAGAATGCTTTCCTAGCGTATGTGAGCTATAAGTTTAGTCCCCAGCACCAAAAAAAAATAAATAAATAAAAATAAGGTGAAACAATATATGAGAGAGAAAAGCATGCAATAAAGTTCAGTACACACTAGTGATAAAAAAAAAAGGACAACAAAACTTCTTTGCTTGCTTCCTATAGAAATAGGGAATTACTTTAATTCAGTAAGTGATATCTAAAGAAATCTCATAGCAGACATCACACTTAATGGCAAAAAACTGAAAACATTCTCTCTAAAGGCAAGAAGGATAGGGAGAGAAGAAATAGAATCCTCATTTTACAGATGGTACAATTTTGCCTGAACAGTAACACATTTACAAATAATGTCTTAAATTCAGTGATCTTTACTGATGGCAAATAGCATTTCTGCCATTTTGACTTTGCCTCAGTTCATTCTTAGAGTATAGAAATCCCTTCAGTGTGTAAAAGCACCTTGTCATTCCTCAAGTCATGCAGCAAAGATCCTACTTCTCTGCAGGTCCTATCTGACTCCTGTACGGGATGAGGAAGCAGAGTCTTTACGGAAAGCACGTTCCAGACAAGCTCGACAGACACGAAGGTCAACTCAAGTGAGTGTGATTTTTTTTTGTTAAATCCTTTCATCTATCTATTTTTGAAGGTGCATTATAAAACTGTTAAAATGAATGCTTTATCCCAGCCACTGCATTGAAAACTTTCACTGTTAAATCTTACACTAGAGAGAATCAAAGAATTTATAGCTCCATCACCCAGAGCAAGACTAATCATTCCACTGGTGCTTACAGATCTTAAGAACCCTATGCCTTACAGAAGGGATGGTTGAGGGTTGTTGGACATGATAAATCATGATAGATATATGCATGTGTGGAGATGTCACAATGAAACCCACACATTTATATAATTAATACATGTTAATTATATTGTAAAAGAATTACATATCCCTACCAGACTTTAGGAATCCCTAAGAGAAAATAGTTAACAGTTCCTCAGAATTTAAACGAAGTTTCCATTCAACCCAGCAGTTTTACTCTTAAGTACATACGTAAATGAAATGAAAATTTCTATATAAAAACTTGTATGTAAATGTTTATAACAGCATTATTCATAATAGTCAAAAAGTAGAAACAACCCAAATGTCTGTCAACTAATGAATGAATAAACAAAATGCTCTGTGTCCATACAATGGAATATTATTTGGTATTAAAAAATAATAAAGTACTGCTACATGCTGCAACACGAATGTTAAACTCAAGAGGCCAGATTCATAAAATGCCATATGTTGTATAATTCTGTTTACATGATAAATTGAAAATAGGCAAATCCAGAGAGACAGAATGATTAGTGCCAGGGGCTAGAGGGAAGAGGAATATTTATGACTGCTGATAGGTGTGGGGTTTCTGTTTGGAGTGATGAAAGTGTTCTGAAATTAGATAGTGATGATAGTTGCACAACTCAGTGAGTAAACTAAAAACCGTGAGATTAATTAAAGGGTGAATTTTACAGTATGTGGATTATATTTCAGTAAAGATGTTACAAAGAAGGGTGGGGAAATCCCTTAAAGGGAGCCCTGAAACAGTTTAAGGAAGGGTGTGATAGAGTCTACATTATGTTTTGCAAAAATCCCCATGCAGAGAATTAATGGAAGTGGTAGGTGGCGTTTGCTTGCCAAGCCTGGAAACTAGAAGACTTGCTAGGAAGCTGTTAATAGTAGTCCACGCTGAAAATGACAAGGGCATGAACTCAGGTTGTGATGGCAGTGAGAATGGAGAAAAAGCTATGAATTAGAGTCAGTTATGGAAGAGAAAAAGATTAGCCTATGAAGCAGAATGAAAAGGAGCAGCCAGAGAAGTTAAAAGGGAAATAGAAAATAGTAGTGGCATGGAAATGAATGAAAAATCAGTTTACAGCTAAAAAATGAGAAGTTAAACAGTTTTAAATGCTGCAGAAGTCAAGGAGGAAAGTTGGTGACTGAAAACGGGACATTATACATAGCAGCAAAAAGATCCTTTTGTCTTCCCCGACCCTTGCAAAGTGGGTCAGGTATTCCTTTAATTTTGCTTGATGATTATTTGTCTGTTTTGCCTATTAGAACATATCCTTCTTGAGAACCAAGGTGGACTATATATATTTTGGTTTTGCTTTATTGGGATAAATATATATAACATAAAATTTACCATTTTACCTATTTTTAAGTGTACAGTTCATTGATAATAAGTACATTCATGTCACCATCATCCATTTCTAGAACTTCCTTCCACTTTCCAAATTGATACTCTGTGTCCATTAAACAGTTATTTCCCTTCCCCTTTGGCAATCAGCATGCTACTTTGTGTCCACTTTAGGAACCTCATGTAAGTGGCAGCATTTGTCTTTTCATGTCTGGCTTGTTTCATTGAGCAGTGCCATCAAGGTTCATCCATACTATAGCATATGTCAGAATTTTTCCTTCTTAAGGCTGAATAATATTCCATTGTATGTACATGCCGTATTTTATTTATCCATTCATCTGTTGATGGTCACTTGGCTGTTGTGAATAATATAGCCATGAGAATGACTGTACAGAACCTCACTTTGAGACCCTACTATCAGTTCTTTTAGGCATATCCTTAGAAATGGGACTTACTAAATCACGTATTCATTCTATTTTTAATTTTTGTGTGTGTATGTGTGTGCTATTACTGAGCTACATTCCCAGCCCTTTCACCTTTTCATTTTGAAAGTTGCTGAGGCTGGCCTCCAACTTAGGATCCTGCTCAGCCTTTGGAGTCACTGGAATTATAGTCGTGCACCACAAAGCCCAGCCTATTTTTAATTTTGTCAGCAATCCCTATACTATTTTCCATTTTGCATTTCTGTAGCAGGATACGAGATTACAAAATTTACTTCAAAAAGTAACTTTTGAAGGTCCTTTGCTCAATTAACTACAGACCCTGAGTGATCCATGGCCTCTCTTTGTTTCAGTATTTCTACATAGCATCCCCCTACCCATGGTCTTTTTTTTTCACCTCTCAAAACCAGTGTTAGGTATGCCTCTTATATATTACTGTGCTTCTGTCTTAATATTTACATTTTCTTATTATATTCTTCTATTTTCTTATGTCATTTTTGTTTGATTAAGTTTGTTGACAAAAATAATTGGTGTTATCTTCGTAGTTCTAGAACTTAAAGACAATTATTAAGAGAATGAATGAATAAGTGAATATATGGTTTAAAAATAAAAAGCAAGCCGGGCGCGATGGCACACGCCTATAATCCCAGCACTTGGGAGGCTGAGGCAGGAGGATCAAGAGTTCAAAGCCAACCTCAGCAACTGAGTGAGGCCCTAAGCAACTCAGTAGACCCTGTCTCTAAATAAAATGCAAAATAGGACTGGGGATGTGGCTCAGTGGTGGAGAGCCCCTGGTTTCAATCCCCAATACCAAAATAAATAAATAAATAAGTAAATAGCAAGTTATGGATTTTGTATCCATCAGCTACCTTCCAGCTTTGGGACTTCCCTTTTCCTCTGATGACTTCATGTAACCACTTCAGTTAGAATCATCACATTATCTTCCTAACTCCTTTGTCCTGGCTGCAAGTGGCTCATCATTTGCTTTTCTTCTGCCCTGCTATTTCTATGACCCAGGGGCAAAAGTTAATTGTTGGAACCTCATTGTATGATTCCTGGAGATACTTGAAAATGATATGAAAGAAAAGCTAACCTTTTCTTTTGGGAGTTCTTTTTGTTGTTGTTCTAGCTTTACTCTGAATTTTCACCTTTTTGCATGTGGCTTTTCTTTCTATGAGTAAAATTAAGTTTTTTCAGCATCTGCCGTTCAGAGGCTCTGTTTTGCTAACTGTTTGATCTTGTGGGGGTAGAAAGTATTCAAATAAAGATGCCAAGAACTATTTGGTGTGAAAGAAATATATCTATAACAGGCAGACATCAGTGTTGACCTATTTTCTGGGGATCAAATTGGGAAAGCTAAAGTATTACGTTTGAAATATATCGAGATTCAGGCCTGGGTTCTTTGCTCACAGAGATGCTTATTTTAAGCATATATTGCTTGAAATGACCTCATTATGCATTTGGGGAGCTTAGTCTGGGATTTGATAACTGTTAGATCTTTTTGAGAGTTTCCCTGCTTACTCAAGAGTTATTCCATGTTAGTGTGAAACTGCCCTGATCTTGTGATATTTTCCCAGGGTGTTACCCTAACAGACCTTCAAGAAGCAGAAAGGACTTTCAGCCGGTCCAGGGCAGAGAGACAGGCTAGTGAGAAACCTGCAGACACTGAAGGACTGGAGGGGAGCACTGAGAAGCAGGAGCCCTTGGCTGTCCCAGCAAAGGAAGCTGGGGAGGGCCAGCAACCCTGGGGCAGGAGTCTGGATGAAGAGGTGAGCTCATTTTTTCTGGCATGTACTGTGACAAAAGCAAAGTAATTAATTCTGCAGATCTGTTCTTCACTGATCATTCAAATGCTCTTCTACCTCGCAGTGGACTACTCATGAAAATAGCCCTTTATAACTGTCTTTAGTTGGCAAACCTATGTGACATCAAAGGATGTCATTCCTTAAATGACCATTTTTTCTCCTAGGAGTTAACTAATGCTTTTGAATAAATATCTATCTATTCTAAAAAGAGAGGCCACAGTATAGTAAAATGTAAATAAAAATATAAGCATGCATTGAGTATTTTTGCCAGACACTATTTTAAGCATTTCTTGTGTATTTAATCCTCAAAACAACCGTCTGAGGTGGATATTGCTATTTCTATTTTATCTATGAGGAAATCAAGTCACAGAGGTTGGGTAACATTATCTAACATTTCATGCAGCCAAGGAGCAGGTAAGTAAGATTTGAACACAGGCAGTCTGACTCCATAGCTTGCTCTCTTAACCACTAATGTGTTGTTCCCCAAACTGCTGCCAATGTAAGGGCTTAGAAAGTACTCCTGGGTGTCATTGTTGGGGTGGACATTTGATTTATGTTTCATTTCCCTAGTGGAAGGGGTCCAAGAGTGTACTTAGGACAAGATGATTCTAGTTGTAGCTGTTGTCTCTGTGCAGTTATTACTACTCTTTTTCACTCTTAATAGTGTAGATGGATAAATTTTATGGTCACTATAGTTGTAGGAGAAAGGAATCTCTTTCATGTTCTAACTCTTAATGGCTAGATTCCATAAATTGGGGTTCTGCTGTGTATTTTGTTTTATAATCTGCTATATTTATTAAGTACTTATTACCAGATAAGTAGGTTCTGAGCACCTAATACATACTGTCTCGTTTAATTTTCACCATTCAGTCTGAGGTGTTATCCTTATAATACAGATGAGGAAGCTGAAACGCAGAGAGGTTAAATAACTTATTCAGGGTCAAACAGCTAATAAATACTAATGATAGACTTTGAGCCAAGTTGCATCTGACTCCAAAGCTTACTTTGTTTTATTGTTTCCGTTGTTGTTCTCTCTATCTTTTCTTCCTTTTTTATTTTTTTCAGTACTAGAACCCAGGGCCTTGTTGTACATGCTAGGCAAGTGGTCTACCACTGAACTATGTCCCCAGCCCCTTTTATTTTAAGACAGTGTCTTGCTAAGTTGCTCAGGCTTCCCTTGGACTTGGAATTCTCCTGCCTCAGCCTCCTGAGTAACTAGGATTACAGGTGTGTGCCACCACACCAGGCTTGTTTTAGAATTTCTAAATTAAAAATTGTACAGCCAGGTGCGGTGACGAACACCTGTAATCCCAGGAACTCGGGAGGCTGAGGCAGGAGGATTGCGAGTTCAAAGCCAGTCTCAGCAACTTAGCAAGACCCTAAGCAACTCAGTGAGACCCTGTCTCTAAATAAAATACAAAATGGGGCTGGGAATGTGGCTCAGTGACCAAGTACCCCTGAGTTCAATCCCTGGTTCCAAAAAAAATTGTACAAAATCTGTATATTGTGAACCCAATATGCAGTAAGAATTCATGCATCTTCAGTAAGCCAGTGTAAGACTCATGGTCAAGTTCTCTCTGTCTTAATTCTTAGAAAAAATAATATTTCAAAGGGGAAATGGGAATTTATAAAAAGCTTTAGGGACTGGAGATGTGACTCAGTGGTAGAGTGCTTGCCTAGCATGTGTGAAGCCCTGACTTCTATACCCAGCACTGTAAGAAAACAAATAAATAGAAGTTTCAGTAAATGTTGTTCTGGCAAGTCAGATGAATATTCAGAAATTGTTAGCACATGCATATTTTTCCTCTTTTCTCAGATGCTTCCTACATTCTGCCTCTGCGTCTTCTTGAGCTTTTTTAAATTTTCCATGTAAACTCTGCCATTCAATACTCGCTATCCGAAAAAGCCCATCATGCTTCTTATTTTCATTCCAAGATCAAAAGAATTTTCATTAACGCAGCACTGTCTAGTGTCTTTTAGTCATGTTAGGAACAATTTGCCTATACTGCTAGCAACATGATGGTCTTTTCAGAGTAACCTCCAGAAGCTGCTTTTTTCTGACTAATAACTAACTTCAGTTCAGCTCAATGACCATTGATTGAGCATCAACTATTAAAATAAGCCTCTTAGTGGAAAAGCCCATTTTTAATAAACCTGCTATCTTTATCCTTTGGGTGGACTTGACCTCTAATGTCTCGGTCTGTGAATTATTTCCAGCCTGTCTATCGTCGCTTGAGGTGTTCAGCTCAGCTGGACAAACCCACAACACCAGTGTCTCCTTCTTCATCAAGACCTTCACTCTACACCAGTTCTCATCAGATACGGACAAGCAGATCTTCCATCCCTGATTCTGAGAGTTCAGAGACTACCACAAATACTACAACTGCAAAGGAAATGGACAAAAATGGTATGTAGAGTTTCAGAAGGTGGAAGCCACTCCCTTGTGCACATGCTGCAGAATCTTAAGATCCATACTTTGCTTTATCTCTGGCCAGAGAGTGAAGAAGCAGATTTGAATGATCAGTCCTCTAACAGGCTGTCCATTCGAGAGAGGAGGCGGCCCAAGGAACGACGAAGAGGCACAGGCATCAACTTCTGGACAAAGGATGTAAGTGGATTGGTCCAGGCTGGGCCATAGCACATTATGCGTGGCTGCCAGTCTTTCTGTTGAGTTCAGAAGAAAGAGTCCCATGCAGTACTATGAACCTTGCAGATTGACAAGGACTATCACTGGGGAAAAACAAAAAAATATTCAGCTAGTTTGGGGCTCATTTAGTATGTTCCTGCTGGATGCCCAGTACCAAGAATAGTGCTAATCATACAGCGGCACTCAGTAAATAATTGACAAAGAATTTTAAGAACTTGAAATTTATAATATAATATAAACAAATATAACACGTGAATAAACTCGGCAGGTTTTAGCAGTCTTCCTGAATATTCCCTGAAACTCGTGCAGTGAACAGTATCTTAATACCACAAATAAACAGGGATTTTAACTAAATGTTTTAGGAGAGCTACAAGAATTTCAAAGAACTTAAAATCTATAAGTTAACAAGTTCATTTAACTTCAATTTACTCTTTTGGAGGAAAAAAAGATAAATATAAAACAGATTAACTGACTTTTAAATAAAGAGAGATGTACCAGTGCTTACAAACACAGACATGCATCCTCCTCCATTTCTTGTTTACTCACCTTGCTGTTGAAATTTTAAAAACCAAATGGCCAATAACTTGAACCAGAAGCCCCTGGTTACTAATGACTCATTTGAAAATTAGATAAAATTACTCAGTGAGACAAGAGATGAAACAATAATACTTATCTATTAGAAACTATCTTTTAGATAAGAATATGTTCTTGTTATGGGACCAGATGCACTGAAACTTTTTACTCCTATGCTGAGGATCTGACCAAGGGCCTGTGCATTCCAGGCAAACTTACCACCACTGAGCTACATCCGCAGCCCATAGACTGATAATTTTGGCAGAGATGAAATTAACTCTCTTGAACATACCTTTTATTTCCAACTGTGGTTGATTTGACTTTTTTTTTTTTTCAACCATAGGTGATATTTCTAAGTTGGCTACCTGTGACAGCTGTTAGAAGTAGCATCACAGAGCATCACTTGGCTGTCAATTCTCATTGCCCATGTTTGAAAAGCCAAGATGTATATTTGATAGGAACTGACCGTGTCACTTTAAAAACATATCCACAATGATAATCCTCTTGTTTTTCTTCCTTCTTCCTTTTCAGGAGGACGAAACTGATGTCTCTGAAGAGGTCAAGGAAACATGGGTAAGTGACAAGCCAGGGAGGCATATCCTTTTAGAGGCTCAGTCTTGCTTTTGTGCATACAATTTTAGTAGAAGAGCAGGCCCTATGCAAATTTGAGCTGAGAAGGAGTTTGGAGATATAGACATTCCTCTCAGAGGCATGGCAGGTGTTAGTTGATGGTACTTTCTCCTATGGTGTGACAATGCCCATGCTCTTAAACAAATTTTCAGCTTTTGTCTGCCAGCTACTAATCTCTAACACTGTCATAGGCTCCATCTTTTTCTCTTGAATATTATTGGATTGAGTAAAGTACTTTGAAATCTTTGGAAGAAAAATAAAAACTGTTGTTTTTTATGGACCTACATTAATAAAGAGGAACATAAATGTGGAGAATATAAAACATCAAGTAATCTAAAAGTCATTTATGTTTGGCTGTGAAATAAGATTGAGCACCCACCTCCTCTGTAACTCTGACTTCGTGAAGCCTAACCTCCATCTGCAGGCCTGTACCCAGCATTCCTAAAGATAATCCAGGCTCTTGTGAGCCACTCCAACATCATAGAGATGGGAAGGAGTTTGGGTTTGACTAAATTAATTTAAATACATGTGGTTTTCTGTGAAAAATTACATAAAATGATGGCCTTTTTGTACTCCACAATTTATTCGACGTGTTCTCAGAATATACTTATTAACCCTTAATAATCAACAAGTAATCATGTTTAGCAGAAGAGAGATAAATAATACATTGTCACTGACTCACCTACATTTTAGCCAAGATCCAGAACAATTAATAGTAGTCTTCCAAAACGCAATGTCTGTAATGACTAATGGTAACACAGTGAGAATTGCCTACACTGGGTTGAAGCTGAGACTGTTTCACAAAGATGAACTGTGTTTTGTAGATATAGCACATAGCTGTTCCCTTGGGGCAGGAGTGTGTGTGTGTGTGTGTGTTTGTGTGTTTGCATGCATGCAAACAACAGCAACTCATAGATTCTTTCAAAATCTTTGATAGGATTTTGGATATGGGAAGAATGAATATAGAAAAGTTCCTTTGGGAAACTGTGCTTAAGCAGAGAATTTGAGTAATAGATTACAGAGCACTGAAATGCATCATAATCCCTAGAGGGTTATACAGGCCACTTAAATTAAGGAATTACAACAAGGAAGGTTTTGTTGTCATAGAATGTCTTTTGTCGGTGAAAATCTTTGTCTCTACTTTTCCAAACTTCTCAGTATGGAAAATCCTAACCTAGGGTACCAAGGAATGAAAACTATGATGATTTTAATGCAGTGCTTCTCAAGGAATTTCATCTTAGGACCATTCACTTAAAATTACAGAAAAGACTTCCTGGTTTGTGAGGAAAAGGAGACTGTTGAGGTTTGCCATGAAAGTCATTTGTCAGGCTGAAAAATATTCCATTCATCAATTGCTCGAGGCATCTACCAGTGTTTACCATGTGTCAAGCAGACTTCAGTGTGTGTCTAAGAGAAGAACATACAGCCTTTTACCTCTCGACTGGTAACTTTGAACGTATGCAAGTAAGCTCATTCCAGGTGCCATTCTCTAGTCCCACCCACAGTTCTGCAGAAGGAAAGGCTGGTGATGAGTCAGCACAGGGGGAAGCTTCCTTTTTTTGTAAAAGTCTTCTACTCTAGTTTATTTCAATGAAACTCTTATCTGGTTTTCTCTTCTGAGTGCTTGCTTCTAATGCTTGCAGGTTTGAAACCAATATCCATATGGGCCACAGAACAGTATACCTAATGATGGCCCATTGCAAATTGCTGCAATTCTAGTTCAAGACAATCAGCAGTGTCTTACGAATCTCTTGACCACTCTCTGCCCTGCCTTCATGTCCATCGATCAGGCAGTAACATTGACTCCCCTCTGTAGCAATAAATGAGAGAGCATTCTGTTGAATTGACCTTGTTAGCTAATAAGCATGAATATTGCTGAAAAGCCATGGCAGTTTTCTTTCTTGATTTTGATTCAATAAAACAGTATCTGCTGTTGAAGTCATGCAAGGTCCTACTCTTCAATAACCTTCTCCTTAAGAGTAATGGTATCTATTATTTTTAAAATTCACTCTTCCCCTGGGGCTGGGGTTGTGGCTCAGTGGTAGAACACTCCCCTAGCACTAAGTTCAAGTCTCAGCACTATATAAAAATAGTAAATAAATGTTATTTTTAAAAATTTACTCTTCTGAAGACTCTGACATCTTTTTATGTTTTTCTTTTTTGTGGTGTTGGGGTTTGAACCCAGGGCTTTGCAAATGCTAAGCAAGCACTCTACCACTGAGCTAGCACCACCCCCAGCTCATGACATTATTTTTTAACTGAGATGTAATTTACAATCAATGAAATACATACATATTAAATGTGTCACTTGAGAAGTTTTGATACTTGTGTATACCAGTATTACACCATCCAAATCAAGATATAAAACTTTTCCCTTACCTTAAAAAGTTCCCTCTTGGGCTGGGGTTATGACTCAGTGGTAGAGCACTTGCCTACCATGTATGAGGCACTGAGTTCGATTCTCAGCACCGTATAAATAAAGGCATTGTGTCCATCTACAACTAAAAATAAAAATTTTTATAAAAAGTTTTCTCTTATCATTATGTTAAGTGAAATAAGCTAAAATCAGAAGGTGGAGTGTCATATGTTTTCTCTCATCTATGGAAGCTAGAGAGGAAAAAGGAAAAGAAAGGTGGGGAGTGATCACATAAAAAGCAAAAGGAATCAGTAGAACAGAGAAAGGGACCAGGGGTGGGAGGAGGGTAGGGAGTGGGGAAGCGCTAGGGAAGGATATTGGCCAAATCATATTGTTATACTGTGTGCATGTACCAATATGTAACAACAGATCCCACCATTATGTACATCTGTAATGCACCAAGAAAAAAGAAAAAAGACATTTAAAAACCAAGTTCCCTCTTATCCCTTTTCAGTCAATTCACTGTCCTAAGAGGGAACCATCTTCTAATTTCTGTCTCCATAGATTAGCATTGTCTGTTCTTTAACTGTGTGTGTCTGTGTTTGTGCATGTGCATACATACATATGTGTGCACTGCTCCTTCAGAGTGATGATATGTCACTATTGCATATATTCACACACATATATGAAATCATCCAATAATATTTAATTTTAGGGGTAGAAAGGAAACTTCACTGATTATTATCTGTATTTATATCTCTAGTCAGTGTTAGAGCTAAAGTGATTCCAAATATATATGGATTTCCCCTCATCTTCTTAAAGATTTTAGAAGAACATTCTTTAATTTCTCCCCCTTCTATCAGTAGCAACAGCATGGTTAAGAAGCCTTTCTGTTATTAAACTAAACCTCTGTCCATGTCATTGAAATCCATTTCCTCTTTATGTACCAAGAAAAATGTAATCAAAATATATATACAATAAGATTTAGGGCCAGGAATGGCTCTGATGTTTGCTATCTGTGGTGTGTGTGATAAAGAGAGAAATCACATATTGCTCTACTGGTGACAAGAAACATGATGAGAAAGCTGGGGATCTTGCCTGCACCCAACATAGTGCATGGTTTTAGTCAAAACCCATCCCCACTGGTAATTCCATCAGCTGGTAAGACGGACAAAGACTATATAATTGGATATCTTAGTACCTCTTTGACAGATTTGTTTGAAACAATTCTGTTTCATTAACCACATTAGGTATGTGACAATCTGTAATCTTAAGATATCCTTTGTCTTGCTAAGTGAAGAAGAACTGAATCTAAATTTTAATTTGGGGAAGAGGTTATTTCAGTCGTACCCAAAAATGCTTTTATATTCAAGAATGTATTTGATGTTTTCTTTACTTGATAATAGTCTCCCTAATCCATGGGAGATACTTTCCCAGACCCCAAGGAGATGGCTGAAACCACAGACAGTACTGATCCTACATATGCTACACTTTTTCCTATACATGCATACCTATGATGAAGTTTTATTTATATTAAATTAAACATAGTAAGAGATTAATGACAAGAGCTTATAATAAAATAGAACAGGTACAACAATATACTATAATAAAATTACCACTATCACTACTCCTGTGCTTTGGGGTCATTATTAAGTAAAATAAGAGTTACTTGAACACCAGTACTATGATATCAGTGTCTTAACAGTTGGTCTGAAGGTTTCTAATGACTAACAGGCAGTAGTATACACAACTTGGATACCCTGGACAAAGGGATAATTCATGTCTCAGGCAGGGCAGGGTGGATGGCATGAAATTTCATCACACTACTCAGACATCACACAATTTAAAAATTATGAGCTATTTAGTTCTGGAATTTGCACTTAATATTTTCAGACAGCGGTTGACTGTGAGTAATTTAAACCATGGAAAGCAAAACCACAGATAAGGGAAGACTGTTGTCGTGATTGCAGAGCAGTTGCTCTGGAGGGAATGATCATAGGCACACCAGGGAAGGTGGTGACCATTTCATTTCTCTCCACCTTTTCTTACTGTGTCTTTGGCCTGCCTGCCTTTTGCTTTATGATGAGTTTTATCTACCCAATTCTGGTTTTCCCCTGTTTACTCCTCTGGAGCAGTCTGTTTTTCAAGCTGATCCTGTTGTATAATTGAATTTATCACTAGAGGGCACAAGTGGTCAACAGAAAAGATGTTGGTGAGCAAGCAGAACGGTGCCCTGAAGAAGCTGAACCTAAACAAATTGCTTTTGTTTTAAAAGATTTGCTGAAGAACTCAGTTCAGTGTAGTAAAGATATTTGCCTCCCCACTTTTGGTTTCATAGAATTGGAAGGGAATTTATACATAACTTGGTTTAGGAGCTTTACTTCACGGTTAAGAAAACAGAGACTGGAGAAGTTAATTATTTGGGGATGGGAAACCTCTGCAGGATAAGCATCCTGTACCCTGCATCAGGGAAACTTTTTATTTGATGGTAATGTTGCAGACCTGGAATTAGGGCTTATGTCCTTTTCCACACCCTATTTATCCATTTGGTTTTTTTACTCAGCAGGTTACATGTCGAATTGATTTGCTAGTAGCACCTCACCTCCTTGAGTGAAGGAACGTCTTCTTGAAGGACAACTTAAAAGCCTACTCAGTATCAAGATTCAGTGGGTAGAGCATCAGCATTCTTCTGCTGTCCTTGACATAGGTGGGTAGTTATGTCTGTCAGGAAGTAAGAATTTCCATGCTTTTGTTAGAAATCCCCACCCCACCCTGTTGCTTTTAGGAGATCAGGTAGTTTACTCAATCAGGACAAAACCACTGAAACTTTACCCTCAAAGTTGACACTGGAGCTGTCCTAGCTCTGAATAGAAATAGTAGATTGGATTACTAATCACTCCTCAAAATACATTGGTAAAAGAGATATTACTAAGGAATTACTAATTCATGACTATGGAGGTGCCTGTCCTAGATTCCTGGTCATATGCTAGTGCAGAGGTGTGTTGATAAAGTGTTCCAGAAGAGGTAAGCAATTTAATGTAAAGTTTTCAAACTCAATAAATGCAAACACAACTGAAATTTGTTGGTAAAACTTGGTTTTGAACTTAAAAAAAAATACCCCAGAAATATCTCTAATATTGAAAGCTACTTACATGCATTTTCCATTTTGTCCTTCCTTCTCTATTATAAATGTCTTCCTGTTCTTTCATTCAACAAGTGCACCTCTGATGTTCAGGGACTTTTCTAGATTCTGCAACAATGAACAAAAAGCCCTGCTCTTTTAAAATTTATATTCTAGTGAGGGGGACAGACAATAGATTAAATAAATATGTAAGTAAGTAGTACGTTAAAAGGTTATAAGTGCTATGGAAAAGCCATATAGAATAAGTAGGATGGAGGAATTAGACGTGCCGGGGTGGGCAGGAGATTGATGTTACAAGTAGGGTGGTTAGGATAGGGCTCTGTTACAGAATATTATTGGAACCTAGATAAAGTAAAATAGGGAGCCATGTGGACAGGGGGAGGTGGGATGGTATGGGCAGAAGGAATGGCAATTGGAAAGACCCTGAGGCAGGGCATGTTCAGCATGCTTGAGAACAGGTGTAAAACCCAGTATGGTTAGAGCAGAAGAGCAAAAGGGCTAGCCAGCATGGACTGATAAGTTGTCAGAACTCTAACTTTTGAAATATGTGTGTAGGGCTGGGCATGATGGCGCATGCCTGTAATCCCAGCAACTCGGGAGGCTGAGACAGGAGGATCGCAAGTTCAAAGTCAGCCTCAGCAACTTAGCGAGGCCCTAAGCAATTCAGTGAGACCCTGTCTCTAAATAAAACACAAAATAGGGCTGGGGATGTGGCTCAGTGGCCGAGTGTCCCTGAGTTCAATCCCCGGTTCCAAAAAAAAAGAAAGAAAGAAAGAAAGAAATATGTGTGTGTGTGTGTGTGTGTAGGTATCTATTATAGAGTTTTGAGCCAAAGAGTGACATGATTATACTTCTGTGTTTAATGGTTCACTCTACCTCCTGTGTAAAAGATTGTACTCTGAGGGGGGACATCAGTGGAAGCAGTAATGTCAGTTAGGCTATTCCCATAATACTGGAAAAACAGAATGATGCTGAGAAGTTGTCATTCAGTATATATTTTGAAGTTAGAACCACTTAGATTTGCTACTGGCTTGGATTGAGGTTGAGAAAACAGGTCAAGGTTGATACTAAATCTTTTAGCTAAGGCAACATGAAATGGAGTTTTCATTAACTAATGTGAAGAATACTATGAGAAGAGTAGATTTAGTAGAGGAAGAGTAGGCATTTGGTTTGGGGTTTAGAAGTATTAAATTTAATAGATTTGATTGACATATTTTACATGGAAATATCAAAAAAACAATTAAGATGTAGGGGTCTGAAGTTTAGGTGAGAGGCCCAGGCTACAGATATAAACTTGGATGTCAGTAAACATGCAGATGATACTTTAAAAATATCATCTGGTTGGGCCAGGTGTAGTGGCACACACCTGTAATCCCAAGTCAGGCCAATCTCGAGTTCAAAGCCAGCCTTAACAACTTAGAGAGGCCTTGAGCACTCAGCAAGACCCTGTGTCTAAATAAAATTTAAAAAGAAGGGTTGGGGATGTGCCTCAGTGGTTAAGTGCTCTGAGTTCAATCCCTGGTACCAAAACAAGCAAAAAACCAGGGGGTTCGATGCAGTCACCAAGAGAGTAACTTCACATAGAAGATTCCTAAAGACAGACCCCTGCAGCACGGCAGGGTTCAAAATGAGGAAGAAGGAAAGGACCAGCATGAGACTGAGGAATCCTAGCATTTGACTCTGAGAATATGAATACAGTTTTCCCATTTTTCAAATCAAAAACAAAACACAGAATAAAAGGTAGTTTTGTATTCTTGTTTTAATCATTTTTTTCTCAACTTATATAGGGATATTATCCATGAAATCTTCTCAGTCTTTTTATAAAAGGATCATATAGTGGTGTAAGAGTTGGATATCTCAGAGCATCCTCTGGTATCTTTTAAAATTAAAAACACTCTTTGCAAACCTTGTCCAGGGACCTTTGAAGCCAGTTATGTCACAGGACTGTTCTTATCACATCAGAGAAGTTCTGTTGATTAACCCTGTCTGAAAATGACCTGTTGAATTTCTTCATCTTTTAGTTACCTTTGCTTTGCCTAGACTTTCTCAGTTTTACTACATCTTCAAATAACTAGCTCTTCCATTTCAGTGAAGAAGAAGCCTTCTTCAAAGACCTTTTATTTCAAGGTTCTACTGTATACTAAAATTTGGTTTATCTCTGTTATGACTAGAATAGTGGTTATGGACTGAATCTTAGAACTTAGCTAACCCTCCCGTAAAGACAACAGCTGAGGCCTGGAAAAATTAATTTGCCAGGATCACATTGTCATACCCCAATCCACAGTTGTCACCCTACCTTCAGTTGAATACTTATATTTGTTACATATCTTATGTCATATGCTTTAGAACAAATAATATAGTATAGAAGCTCTGAGTACAAACTCAGGAGTCAGCCTCCCTGGGTTTAAAATTAAAATATGTTCCAAATCTATAAATTGCTAAGCCAGATGAGAGTAAGTCTTTTAGAATACTTTTGTTGACCTTAGAATCATGTGATTTTGAAGTTATTTATTAATTTATCCTTAAAAGTTATTATTTGGGATATGAGCATGATCTGGCTGTGACATTTGTCCCCCTGTTAACTGCCAGGGTTGAATCAGGTGATCTGGCTGTCTAAGCCAGTGTCCCCTTCCTCCCTTACCCATTTCAAGTGCATCTTTCCCCAAGCTGCACACTTGGTCAAAGAGGATGACCTTCCCTGATATAAAAAGACTCCTCTGGGTCAAGGTACACAAGTAGCTGCACTTCACTTCTAGAAACTCCAAACAAGCTCTCAAGAATAGATTATTCGAAAAGGGAGAGAAGTAGCCCAAATGCCTCTACATACCTGAGGAGTATGTCTGACACATACCTGAGGAGTTTTGAGGACTGAATTTTAATAGAGATTATTGAGGTAGGGGAAAGAAATGAGTAGAAATAGAAGGAACAGGACTAAATGTTTCAAATTTTGCTTGGAACCCTTTGAGCTCCTATGTGAGTCAAATCCATGCAGATTTCTCCCTTGATCAAGCAGACTTTCATTTTTATGACTAAATTCCCCCTCCTGTGTGTGCTTTTCTGCCAGTTTCCAGTGGTTCTAATTTTATAAATCTTGACTGTTTTCCCCTCAGCTTTCTTTCTTTGAATAAATAACAGCCCATTTTTCTGTTTCTCTGATTTTTTACTACTTTGCTTCTAGCTATTTGCTGGTCTTCCTCTCAAGCAGTATTTTTTAATCTTGCTTCTTAATCTTGTGAAGCTTCTTTATCTCCTGAAGAGGATTCAGCAATTTTCTTTCCACCCTCCACCACTGGGCAGTATCTTTGCCATTCTCCTTTTAGGTAAAATCCTAGGTCTGTTTTGCTTTCCCCTCTCTCTGAGGCCTGATTGCCTAATATGGTAAGGTATTTTCCAGACAAGGCTGCACTGTTAAGATAGAACAACAGCTTGTCTAAGTTTAAAGACGTGGTAGGTGAGCTGTCAAAGAGACGTAAGTTATTTATGTAATAAAGTAATATTTTTTTCAATATACCATACAACAACTGCAGACTTTTTTTCCTTAGTAAGCCTCAATTGCTTTTAACAGAGTTAAAAGAATAATAAAATAGAGATTTTCTCCACTCAACATCTTTATTTTCAGGCAGATGAGGAAAAAACGTGTGGTGGGGCGGGGGGTGGGGGCCAATGATTAGCTTGTCCCCAGAATGAGAGGGTTTTAATAAGTCTGAGAAACTTGATGCCATGGTAATGTTCACAAGGATATAAAAAATAAGGATAGATTTAATAAGCAATGGCTGTTACAGTCCTGTTGTGGCCAACCTCTGGGAATTGGCAGACTTTCCAAACATGTAGAAAGAAGCTGTCCGGGATTTGTACAATTGATGACAATGAGCAATCCTGGGAAGGGGATGGAGATTGAGAAATGGCAGCCAACCAATTCTGTGTGTGGGAAGCTGTCTGCTACCCAGTGTGCCCTGAAGACTCTTCTCTAGTGGCTGACTCCACACTGACCTGTAAGGATCTCTCCTCTCACTGTACATTTGCTCTTGCTTTATAACTGTAGTTTCTTAAAATACTGCAGATGCTATGATTTTCTATATATGGGTTGTGCCTTGTTCTAGCCCAAGGCACATAAACCATCTTAAGAACAAAGTTTCTTTTGACATCTTCCTTTTATGGACTCTATTAATTTCAGGTCATGCTGTTGCCAAGGAAATTTCAGTAATCAAAGCTTACGTGTATTCCTTGGAGACCCTGAAAATTTGGACCCAATGTCCCATTACATCAGTGAATTCTGCCTTAATCAGAAATCTTTTTTAACATAGAATAAACTGACCTTCAAGGTATCTGTTTGAGTTTCATTCAAACATCTTATCCAAAGATGTGAAAGATTTATCTGACCTCTAAGAAAGATATAGTTAACCTCTTGACTTTTTCTTTTCTTTCAATTTCTTCCTTCTGCATCCAGCTGCCTTCAAGGTCTTAGTTTTTGTTAGCATCTTGTGACCTTAAGTCTTCTCATTTGGAGGGACACTCAGGAGCTTGAAATTTTGATGGAGCTTTTTTCCCCCAATGATTACAAAAGGAAATGAATTTGATTAGAGAAAATTTATGAAGTACAGACAAGTATGAAACAGTGGTTCTCAAAAGCAGCAGGAGCATTTCTAGAAGAGGTTGTAAAAATTCTTAAGGGCACTTTCAGGGCATATAGTGATGGGGCATGTTCTACATGCATTTATTGGAAGGGGCCAGAGACAATTTGGTAAGATTCTCATGTCAAGCAGTTGTCCTGAGCTTGCTTGACTCTTGACTGTCTCCCAAGAAAGTCTAAGATGAAAACCTATGGTGGTACTGAGTCTCAAACCAAACTTAACTGTATGTACACACTCAATCTGTAGGAAGCAGTTCTGAGAATTCAAACACCATGTAAATGGAGGAGAAACTGCTAGTTTTGCTCATCCCTGATAGTAATGACATTTATATTATGATGACATATAACAGTTTCTACAGATCTGCATTTGACCTCATGAGAATCCTTAGATGTATCCAAACCTCTTACTACTTTATTATGCCTCCTAGTGTTATTGGCCCAAGAATTAACACATTGAAACATACATATTTAGGGGCTGAAGTGTCTCAGTGGTGGAGAGTGTATGAGACTCTGGGTTCAATCCCCAGCATCCAAAGACACACACACATACACACATCACACACGTTTTGTTATGAATTTCTTCACTTTTATTTCTTCTTACTGTGTTATTTTTTATGACTTTAAGTTTTGTATAAGTGAATTTCATTTCAGGATAGTAAAGGTGGAAGGTATTAAAAATATTTGTTGTAAAAAGGGAATCATTTCTTCTGTAAAGAATAAGAAAAAACTTCCATAACCATACTATTCAGAAGAAATTTTTGTTAACATTCTGGTAAATTTCCTGCTAGTGTTTTTCCGAGTCTGTCTTTGAAAAAAAAAAAAAAATTCAAGACCGGCTAACAACATTCTTAAGAAAAGGATCGTTTTCAACTTGAGCATTCCTGGGACCCCATCATTACCATTGTGGCAGTTTCATATGGTTGTCTTCAAAGCAGTTGGGTTCAACTCTTTTATCAAAGTAGTAAGTTCTATGGTGGCTTTGATCATAAGCAAGCCTCCAGGAATAATTGTTCCCCTTCCCGTTGGAGTCTAAAGGTTACCTTGGTTACAAAAGTATTCATTTCTTCTGTTGATGGCATGGCTAGAGAGTCTTAACCGTGGCTTAGGCTTAGCTAATGTTAGAGTTCTGGCCCATGATTGAAGTATAAAGCTTGGTGTGGGATCTGAAGCCCGTTTTCAGCAAATGCAGTGTTTATAGACTTGCCCCTGCAGGAATGTTGAATTGAGTCTCTAACTAATGCTACCTTTGAAAGTGTTGTTAGGTAGGACCTAAAAGATAGGATAGTTGGGGTGAAAATGTAAACATGAACATTAACAAGTTACCAGTTTTAATTTTTATCCATGCCATCTCACTTTTCAATCAAGCAAGTCCAAGAATCAGATAACAGCCATCTAGAGGCCATGAAACTCTTCATAGGGAAACCAGTTTTGTATCCAAATATGATCCTTTAATGTACATGAATGTTCACACAAATGTTCCTTAACAGAGTGTGGGCTTTTAGAAATGTTTGATATTTTTATGCTTTGGAATTTTTTAAATGTTTTCTTACCATTTTAACTCTTATACCTTAAACTATGCTGATGTTTTTGTCAACTGAGGAAAGAAGGGGCATTATTAAAATCTATTAGTAGAACTGGGCATGGTGGTGAGCACCTGTAGTCCCAGTTCTTTGGGAGGATTAGTTGAGCCCAGGAGTTTCAGGTCAGCTTGGGCAACATAGTGATACCCCGTCTCAGAAAGAAAAAAGCCCGTTGGCAAATTAATAGCTCCAACTACACTTCTTATTATCATCTTAGAGCTTACAGCTCTTGTTATGTTTCTGAATTTTTTTTTTCTCAGACGATAGAAACATTTTAGGAGCAAAATAACATCATCAAAGAAAACTTTTTATACTTTAAGGTGGCATTTTACTTAGAAGTTGGGGATTTTCAAAATTGGTGAGACATGGTGCTATCTATTGTAACTAAACACCAAGTTTCTCATTTCTCCAAATGAGAATAACTATTTTCTGGCTATTTGCTGGTTATTGCAAAGAGTTAACCCTGCCTTTCTTAGACCCATGGAGAGGGAAAATCCTTTTTTGTTTTTTGTTTTTCCGGGGATGGAACCCAAGACCTTGAGATATATCCCTCAGCCAAGAAGGCAGATGTTCTCCAGTAGTATGTGTTGGGGGCCAAGCAAACCAGCCTAGTCTTCATTTTGTTACATAAACACTCTAGATAAGGGTTCAGCAAACTTTTTATATAAAGGGGCTAGTGGTAAATAATTTTTACTTTGGGGTCATGTGGCCTTGTTGTAACTATTTGACTCTGCTGGTATAGTGGGAAAACAGCCATAGATGATTATGTAAGTAAATGGAGTGACTATGTTCCAATAAAACTTTACTTACAAAAACAGGCTGGTGGACTGGTTTTACCACAGTTTGCTGGCCTCTACATTAAGTTACTGATCTAAAAAAATGTTTGCTGATGTCAGTGTGACTCCAAATGTCAATTTTCTGTCATCCAAGCACTCCTCTGGTAATTCTCTTGATTCTTTACTATCATCAGCTGTTTTTTGGGGACAAGGGAAATCATCTATTTAGAAGCATGTATGTTGTTTGTCTGAACTTGGAAAAACATTAATGAGAAACTTCCTGAATGAGCCATAGTGAAGAAAGAAGGAACTGGATCCATGTCATTTTAATGTAGTTTCTGTTGCTTCAATTCTTTATCTCTTGAGGAAAAAGTCCAAAATGGCTCTCCCAATGTGTCCCCATTTGCTTTTCTTATCTGATCCTATTCCTTCTTACCTCCCATAGATCTGTCTTTGAGGTTAGCTGAGATTACAGCTTGGGGATATATAATTAGTTGCCACTTAAGACATTCTGTGTTTTGTAAACTATGACCAAAAGTGACTTTGACTTTAAGGTTCACAGATTCTTGGAAGGGTGTTTGTCAGAAGATTGTTAATTGCTGTCATTCACTTTGATTACTGGTTGTCTTTGAATTCCTTTGACAGACATAGATTATGGACCAGGCATCGTGGCACATGCCTGTAATCGCAGCTACTCAGGAGGTTGAGGCAGGAGGATTGCAACTTGGAGGCCAGTCCAGGCAATCTAGCAAGACCCTGTCTCAAAATAAAAATTTAAAGGGCTGGGCATGTAGCTCAGTGGTGGAACACAGTCCCCAGCATGGAAAAAAAAAAATTATAGAATTTATTAGTCTTTTGCCTTGTCAACTCTCAGTCTTCTGATGATATACAGGAGAAACTTTTTGGAGATTTGTGGAGAGGGTAACAAAATCTGCAAAGCCTTGACCCTCCTTGCTTGAAATAATAGCTGAGAAGAGTGGATTTGGGGAAAGAGAAGCTGAAATCCTGATTCTTCAACAAACTTTAAGGAAGAAAGTAATAAAAATTGACCATAAGCCGGGCGTGGTGGCGCATGCCTGTAATCCAAACGACTTGGGAGGCTGAGTCAGGGGGAT
>JAJEJO010003484.1:275918-357307 GCA_020662805.1 Glaucomys volans
TGCCACTCCCAGATGAGTAGAGGGAAATAGTTAATGTATTGGCTTCATCCAATACAATAAAGAAAAGAAGGAAGGAAAAAGATGGTAAATAAGAAATAGAAAATAAAATTTGTGAATAATCATAATATAAATTAATCTACAAAGGCAGAGAGACACAAATATTAGATTATCTTACTATATACTCTTTTCCTTTTTTGGTACTAAGGATTGAACCATTCAGGGGCGCTTTATCACAGAGCCACAGCCCCACTACTTTTCTTTTCTTTTATACAGAAAGCATCAAATGATGGAAAGATAAGTCTTGCTTATAAAAAAGGAACAATCTTCTAAAAAGATATAAAATAATGAACTTAAGAAACTAATAATATAGTCTCAAAATATATAAATCAAAAACTGACAGAATTATAAGCAGTGTATCCATAGTCAGTATTGCCCATTTTAACTTGCCTTTCTCAGAAACCAGCACATCAAACAGACAAAAATACTTAAGGATTTAAAGGATTTGAACAACGTAATTAACCAGCTTAATCCAATAGATAGGAGCATGCATGGAACATGATATGAGGACCACATAAAATTAAAAGTCAACATTTACTAATTTATTCCACAAATGTTTGCTGATTGATTAACTGCCTGATAGTTGCCAGGTACTGTTCTAGGCCCTTGGAATCCATTAGTCAACAAAACAGACAAAGGTCCTGGCCTATTAAAGCAAATGTTCTATCATGATCCTGGCCTGTTAAAGCCATACCTTCTATCAGGGAAGAGTGGGAGGAAAGAGACAGTAAACAACAATATAATAAAGAATATAAGATGTTACACACTGATGCACTTTGGAAAAAGTAGAATAAGGAAGATTCAGTAGAGATATTTTGGTATCAAATAGGGGGTCAGAAGTAAAATATCAGTGGTCTGAGATTTGAACAAAGATTTGAAGCTGAGAGAGCTACCCACCAAGATACCTGGAGGTAAAATATTCCAGGAAAAGGGAACACTGGAGCAGAGGCCCTATCATGGGCAAATACTAGCACATATAAGAGATTATAGGGGAAATCAGTAGGAAAGAGAATCAGATCATGTGAGTAGAGTGCATTATAGGCCTTGATTGTTTACTCTGAGTAAAACAAGGGTCCATTGCAAGAATTTGAATAGAAAAGTGACATGATCTGACTTAAGTTTTCAAATCACTCTAGCTGCTGTATTGAGATTAGATTTGAGATAAGGGTAGAAATAGGACATTTAGCATAATCCAGGCAAAAGAGATGGGTGCTTGGATCACGTGGTAGCAGTAGAGGTGTGAAGAGTTGGTAAAATTCTCAATATATTTGAAAGGAAAGCCACCATTTCCTGGAGGGTCATGTGTGGGATATGAGACTCTATGGCTTTGGCCTAAGCAACTGAACTGATAGTGGCCTTGAACTGACATGGAGAAGCCTGCAGAGGAAGCAGGTTGGGGGAGAAAACTGGGAATCCAGTCTAGGGTAGTTGAGTTTGCGATCTCTAGTAGATATCCAACTAGAGAACTTGGCAATTGGATATACAAATCTGGAGAGCATTTAAGTGGTATTTAAAGCCAGGAGACTATGAGATAATGGAGATACAACATGGAAAAGAGGACCCAGGAAGTGTGCAGTGTCCAGTGAGAGGGAGAAAATTTATCAATTAGGAGATAGTTATCAACTGTGTCATATGTTGCTAAAGGGTCAAGTAAGATGAAGACTAAGACCTGATCATTGATTCTGGCAACATAGTAACCTTAGAGTGGTTTGGGGGAAATAGTGGGAGGCAGAGCCAGATTGGGCCTTGTTCCAGTTGGGAGACATATTGAGAGAAGAGGAATTGGAAACATTGGGGAAAAGTCAGTTTTTTAAAAATCTTTTTCAATTAAAGGGGGACAGAGAAATGCAGTGACATCGTGCAGGGGAGATATAGTCAAGAGAATGGTTTTCTTTCAAGATGGGAGAAAAAAGCCAGCTGCAGTGGCACCTGCCTATAGCCCCAGTGACTCAGGAGGCTGAGGCAAGAGTATCAAGAGTCTGAGGCCACCCTCAGCAACTTAATGAGATCCAGTCTGAAAATAAAAAGGACTGGAAACGGGCTGGACATGGTGGCGCACACCTGTAATCCCAGTGGCTTGGGAGGCTGAGATAGGAGGAGTTCAAAGCCAGCCTCAGCAACTTAGTAGAGCCCTAAACAACTCAGTGAGACCCTATCTCTAAATAAAAATACAAAAAAAAGGTGGGGGCCTGGAGATGTGGCTCAGTGGTTGAGGGCCCCTGAGTTCAATCCCTGGTACCAAAAAAAAGGGGGGCTAGGAATATGGCTCAGTGGTAAAGCACCACTGGGTTTAATCCCCAGTAACCAAAAAAAAGATGGAAGAAATAGGTGAATGTTTGCTGATGGGAATGATCCAGGAGAGAAATAGGAAAAAGATATAATGGTGTAGGAGGAAGAATGAACTGCTGTCATAAGGCCCTTGAGTAAAACTTTGTGAGGGACAAAAGTTGAAGGACTGGCTTCAAACAGAAGAATGTTAAGTTCACCAGTGACAACAGGTGAGAGGATGGTCAGTGGGGATGGTGGTCTGTGGAAGTTCTCTTCGGTTTGCTTCAGTATTCTAATGAGTTAGAAAACAAGACAAAGAGCCAAGGAAAGAACATGAGGAAGGAAGTGTTAGGTGTTTGGTTAAAAGGAAAAGGGATGGAATAATTGCTTAGGAAAGTGAATCCTTAGGAATCCACTGAAGGTTCAAAATAATGAATTTAAATTGAGACCCCTGAGTATGGTTGTATGCTTTGTCCAGCGACATTCAATTGTGCAGGTGCTGGTGTGGAACAGCCAGGAAATTGGATTTGAACAAGATTGTCATTTCACAGAATATTCTGAAGGGATAGAGTGGAAAGAGAGGGCTGATAATAATGCACCATGGGATTTAAGCTAAAGAAGCAAGGGAATGAAGGGCATCAAGGGCACGAGACACAGTACAGTTCCACATGGAGCAAATGAGATAAGCCTTCAACTCAAGCCAGCAAGTTGGCATGTGTGAGACCCTGGGATGGATCCCCAGCACCAGGGTGGGGGGCGGGGGGCGGGGGAGCAGCAGCAGCTACCATTAGCAAGAGAATAGAATGAGCCCGAATGAAGTAAAATAAGGTTAAAACAGAAACTAGTGAACAGAAAACAAAATATCTATGGGAATGATTGGTAACACCAGAAGTTAATTCTTTAAAAAGCTTTGAATACAATAAACCTTTGATAGTCTGATTAAGAAAAAAAATGAGTAGATATAAACAGTATTAGGAAGGGAACAGGGGACAAATTACGTATAAAACATATTAGAAACATACGACATTATTTTGAATAACTAGATGCTATAGTAAGCCAGAAAGTTTAAGTTGACATTGTTTGGGAAAAACAGAAAATATCAAGAAGAATCAAGTAATAGGAAAATGGAAAAGCCTAATAACCATTAAAGAAATTTAATCATATTTGTTTTGTTTTGTTTTTTGGAACCGGGGATTGAACTCAGGGATACTCGGCCACTGAGCCACATCCCCAGCCCTATTTTTGTATTTTATTTAGAGACAGGGTCTCACTGAGTTGCTTAGGGACTCGCTAAGTTGCTGAGGCTGGCTTTGAACTCACGATCCTCCTGCCTCAGCTTCCCGGGTTGCTGGGATTACAGGTATGCGCCACCACGCCCAGCTACACCACCACGCCCGGCAATTTAATCATATTTTAACCACCACCACCACACCAACTACCTCCTGCCTCAAGTCTCATACCTCAAGTCTACACTAATCTGGGGGACAAATTTTACCTTCAAGGTTTTACCTTCAAGCCTTCAATAAATATAAGCATATTTGTCTTATAGTAACTATTTCAGAGAATAAAAAGAAACCAGAATCCACACTAGCTTGTCTTGCTTCCACCTTACTTAGAAACAACAAAAAGTCTGAATACTTTTCACAAACAGCACTAAAAAAATAAAAACATTCAACCTTGTACCTAGGCAGTACAAGTTTCATGGGCTGAAATTGCTGCAGGCTTTCTTTTTAACTGGAGATTGAACCCAGGGCCTCATGCATGCTAGTCAAGCACTCTGCCCCAAGGCACATCCCCAACTTTTTCACTTTATTTAGAGACAGGTTCTAGATAAGTTGCCCAGGTTGGCCTCCAACTTGCAATTTTGCATCAGCCTCCTGAGTCTCTAGGATTACAAGCGCGTGCTCCCAACCCCTGGCTCTAGAATGTGAAACTTGGCGATCACCCTTCTATGTGCTGAACAAGTGGATCTGCTGTGCTCTTTGAATTTTAATTCCAGTTGTAATAATGGGTTTTGGATATTCAGTTAGTCTGTATTATGACCAGTAGTGGGTTTTGTTTTATTTTTATTTTTGTTTTGTTTTGTTTTTTGCAGCACTGGGGGTAGAATTCAGGACTTTGTACATGGCAAGGCCAGCCCTCTACCCCTGAGCTACATCCTCAGCCCATTAGTGTGTATTTTTTAAGATACCTAGGTCACATAATAGTCTTAAGGCATGGCAAAGTAGTTTATTTTTTGGTTTGTTTGAGTATGGTGTGAAGCATGTGGAGATCAACTCTGTGACCTTAACTTGAATAATAGTTGTTATCATCCCAAATCAGCTAGCCTAAGTAGTAATATGGCACACAGCATTGTGCAATCTACTTAGAGCAGTACCCGAGACTCTCGGCTGTTAGCTCCTCCATGCCCCCTGTGCTCAGAGAACAGCATGTTCTTTTCATGTATATGTACCAGTCAGCCAGGTCACTGTGGAGCTTATTTCTTCCCTGTACTGCATGCTAAGCAACAGACTCTAGGAGTCTAATTAATTTGATTCCCACATTGCTCCTGTTTACCACAGACATCGCCATGCCTCATGAACCTCACAAGCAGTGTTTCCTAGAGAAGTGCATATGTACCCCTCCTACTCTGCAACAGTGTTTGCCTCAGCGCAATTGTGTTATGGGAAATTACACTGTCATTGCAATGTGGGAATGATAGAGTTGATAGGACCATTAACTTGTGTACCCTCAGAATTGTTACCTGCTTCCCCTTTGGCTAACTAAAGGAGCTTTATTTCTGAATTATGATGTGGGGTTGAAATGCATTGTTTAAAATATGTGAAGAGACTGTTCTTTACTTACCAGTGGTCCAAAATAATCTGGACAAAAATAATAATACTCTCCCTATGAAATATTTTTCTTTCAACTTTTTCTCTCTCATGATGGTTAGAGTTTTTTGTTTGTTTTTTTTTTTATTTGGGGGGGCATCATATCTTAGGCACAGGGAAACAGTTTCATATCATTTTCAGAGGTATAGTCATGCTTTTAGCAAGAACCAAAGCTTAACCCCCATGCTGCCCACAGGGCCCTAGACAAAAGGGAGAACTGATCTCCAAGGGAAATGTGAAAAGTAGAAAAAGTAAACGTTGCATGTTTAGAGAATTCAGTTGACTTAGAAGAAAATCATTTGAAAATAAGGGAGGCAAAAGAATTGGAAATTAAACTTAGTAGTGAAGTAGCACCTTTCATCTTCAACTGTTTTAAATGAGTTATAACTGAAAACATGGAGATAAAGTATGACACATAGACAACCAACAGAACTTAGGTACAATTAGACTATATATGTCAACAGTATCTGCAAAGCAGAAAGGGTAGGTGCCAGTTCATCTTAGACCAGGAAGATTCTAATAAACTTCCAAGATCTGTGCTATCATAAGAACATTAGGCCAGGAATGGTGGCACATGCCTTTAATCCAAACTATGTAGAGACTGAGGCAGGAGGATCACAAATTCAAGGCCAACCTGGGCAACTTAGTAAGACCATGTCTCAAAATAAAAAGGGCTGGGGGTATAGCTCAGTGGTAAAGCACCACTGAATCAATCCCCAGTATCAGTCAATCAATCAATAAATTATAATTGAGTCTTTCTTTCTGACTTTAAAACAAATGAATTAACCTGGGTGCAGTGGTGTATGCCTGTAATCCCAGCTACTTGGCAGGCTGAGGCAGGAGGATCACAAGTTGGAGGGCAGTGTTGACAACTTAGCAAGACCCTGTCTCAAAATAAAAAAGCCTATGTTCTGCTCAGAGGCAGAATATTCCCAGATTCCATCCCCAGTACCATTAAAAAAATAAAATAAAACAATTTCATTGAGATATAAGTTATATACAATAAACTGGACATATTTAAAATGTATCATCTGATGAATTTGGGGCTGTGCATCCATGGAGCTCTTTCCCACTCTACCTTTGTGTATGTGGGTGGTTCTGTGTTTGAACTCAAGGCTTCATACATGCTAGGCAGCTGCTCTAGAAAAGAGCTACATTCCCAGTCCAACTCTGTTTAACTCTTAAAAAGTTTTACAGAAGTGTCAGACAAGTCATATAGTTTTAAGCCACACATCCATTACAGTATTTAACCAACTGTATACCCTATTAAACAAACAAACCTTTTGCTGCTTTTCAACTAAACAAAAAGACCTGATTTGCCCTAATAATGCTTCTGACCAATTCAAGTATGTTTTTCTCATCAGGGTGTTACCAGCATTTTGACAGGGTAATTCTTCACAATGTGGGTCTGTCTCTGGCATAGCAGGACATTCAGCATCCGTGACCCTGACCTACCAAATTATAGTAGCACTTTCCATCATTGTGACAATAGTATCCCCACATATTTCCAGATGCCCCTATGGTAAGTATTGCCCCTGCCCCTGCCCTTGAAAACCCTCAGATTCTGAGTTGCCCCTTCAAACTTTACTGCTCTTTGCATCCTGTGGGGCCTACAAAGACAAGTGTGAAGGTTTTTGGAAAAGCTGCATGAGTTGTTCACATAAAAAAGAGGTAGCTTTTCACTGTTTGCCTTTTTAAGCTGTTGCTAAATTTAAGTTTAACTGCAAAACATTAATTCATGAGCTAATTCTGGGACAGTTTATGGAAGGGTTTTCTTAAAGGGTCATTATAGCCCCTTACCCTTATTTGAGATACTGTGATTTAAACTTTCATAACACTAAGGTATGATTATTTAACTATATGAAAGCAAAATTGGGAACATTTTGTAGACTAATAAAAGTTACTGTGCACTCCATTCTGGTCAACTTGTCGATCATGTCTTGCCTTGCTCTGTTGCTGCCTTATGCCTCAAATGACACTGTCCCCCCTCACCCTCAACTCACAACAACCCACCAGAGTATACACAAGACTTTCAGGGGGTACATATGTTGGTCTGATTTTTAGCTTTTATTACTTTTTCATAAAGAACATATGTCAAAAAAGCCTTTATTAAATTGAAAGAATTGTATGGCTTCTCCTTGCTCTGCATTTCCTTACATGTGGAATGAAGGCCAGATCTTCACTCTGGAATGATTCATTTCAAAGGAGAGGTGAGTGTAAGAGATTTATTTCATGATAGAAGTCCTGATAGAAGTGTCTCCCTCATAAGGAGCATCTGTACAAAAGTCATCAGTAAATGAGAGTTACCGTCACTGATCTGGTCCATCCCCAAAGAGAGGGGAGGATTTTCACAGCACATAACTAAACCAAAGGATCAACATGGAAAAATGGAAGGAGAAGGGGACAAGTGACCAGGAACCTGTTTCCTTCAGAACTTCTTACGTTTATAGCCGCTGTAGATAACCCAAAACAAAATAACAGTATAAATGCACAGGCTAGTAAATGAAGCTCTTATTGGTTTTGTCTTCTGACTTGGCTGTGTGCCATTGATGGTCTCCTTAAAAACAGCTTATTTGTTTAGTATAAGATCAGAAATCATTTATATAAAAACATTCAGAAGAGTAGGGCTTAATTATTAATTTTAACAATATGGAGACTTTATAATTATATAAATCTTGAGATTTCCTGCAGTCTTTTTGAAAATAGGAATCATGTCTTAAAGAACTTTAAGTATCCCCCTGGACCAAAAGAATAGAGGAAGGAGGTTGGAGAGAAAGGGAAGTTTCTAGAGAATGAAATTTATCAAATGTACATGGCATAATGCACCAATAAAAACATAAATAATTTTTTGTGGTACTAGGGATTGAACTCAGGAGTGCTCTATCACTGAGCTACATCCCGAACCCTTTTTAATTTTTTAATTTTAAGATAGGGTATTGCTAAGTGGCTGAGGCTGGTCTGACCTTGGAATCCTCCTGCCTCAGTACCTTGCATAGAGTGAGCACTTAATAGTTGTAAATAGATTAATGGGAGAAAAGTATCTATTGATAACAAAAAATAAAAAATTATTCTTTGGCCCTTGTATTCATAAATAGGCTTGAAAAATCAACATCTGTTCTAAACTATTAGTTCTAAAAGGAGAAGCAGACATCTTAAACTGGTTAAGCACTAGTTCCTAACTGGTAATACTTGACTTAACCTTCTTCCCTCAGTGTGAACTACAATGCTGTATATTGTGGCTATTAGAAGTTTATAAACTAAGTTACTAAAAAAAAAAAATGGGATGCAGGAAAAAGCAGATAAAGTTTTGAAAGACTAGGTAATGTCTCTCAAACTGTCAATGATTCCCTTCAGGTCTTGAAGCCCTTGGAGTTTGGAAACCATGTTCTCCTTCCCAGGGAACTTTCCCATGAGTTTACTATATCTGATTAAATAGGTGATGGTAAGAAATTCTTTTGTCACTGTGCTAAAAATAGAATGTTAATATTATAGTTCTAGATTATTAAGTTTCAAGTTTGAGGATCCTTCAGAAAAGCCTGGACCTCAAGTTCCTTGGCTAAAGTCATTCAACATTTACTTATTGCCTTAAACATCTCACAGTTTATGCTCATTTCTGACATTTATAAGGGCTAATGGGAAGGTCTTCTTTGATCCTCTTAGTCAGAAGCAGTCCAGAATATTACTTTGCTGTCCTTTTTTCTTTTTTGAAATAAAAGAACTTGAAAGGTCATAGATAGGGACTGTGAAATTGTGAAACTGCTCTCCGATAACTGCAATTTTAAAAGTAATTCTAAGAGATTAAGATTTTTCATGAATTGTAGCTTGAGAAAAAAAAATCTTCTCTGGGTTTTCCAAGCCAATAGAATTTTTATAAGAATTATTTTTAGTAATTATAGTTGATATACAGTTTTGCCAATATAGTTCACCTTGTCCTTTGCATACATATTTATATTTGTATATGGGATTTTTTTTTAAGTTGTATTGATTGAATCCAGGGCCTATGCATGCTAGGTAAAAGTTCTACTACTGGGTGACATCCCCCAGTATTTTATTTTGTATTTTATATTGAGACAGGGTCTTACTAAATTGCTCTGGAGGGCCTCAAGCTTGTGATCCTCCTGCCTCAGCCTCCCAAGTAGCTGGGATTACATGTGTTTGCCACAACACCCAGCCATCAGAAATATTTTAAGTATCAGTTTGGCTGTGACCCAAAGTGCAAATGCCATTCCTTCTACTCTCTTTAGTGCTTCACCTGTACCTTCATAGTCTTTTCTTATGCACTCTTCAATCCTTACCCTTTCAAAATCTCTTATTCAACTAAGTTTTAAAAAAATTATCACTTTGATCTGTCCTGGATAAATATCATAACTCCTTTTGCAGGCTAGTAGTCCTAATTGAATGGCAAATGCAGCAAGCAGAATAAGATGAGGGTTTTTCCCTCTTGGACCTTTATAATTATATCATGTTTGATGTCCAAACTGCAATATGCTTGAATATTCAAAAAACAGACAATTGCTACCATCTCCCCCCTTCATGTAGCAGTGAACACTGCTGATCTTGAATTGTCGGGTTAGGAAAAAGCATGTGTGAATTCCAACCATTCTGTCCTTGAGGTGATAGTAAGTACTCATTCCTCTAGTTGAAGCCTTTCAGTGATGTTCCAGGAATCTCCATTCATACCATAGATCACAGAAGGGTTTGCAGGGTGCCTTTGATTAGTCTGGATGTTTGCATGGTGAAACTGTCTGTCTGGCAGTGGAGATGATTCTTGGAATTGTGTCCACCATAATAACAAATCATTGCTTGCTGGCTTTTAGTAGTGGTTGTCTACCAGATCCCAAATTTGTATTCATAGTGACTATTTTAGTGTTTTCAGATTTTACTGATCAAGCAGTGTAATACTGGGTCCAATTTAGTCCAAAGCACATGTCCTTTGTCAGTTAGTTGCAGAGATGAGAAGACTATCCTTCCAGGTACAGTAAAAACTGTTCTTACTCTTCTCACCAGCAAGGGCCTTGCACATCTTCACACCATTGATTTTCAAACTTTTGACTATGACCCATGGTAATAAGAAATACACTTTATAAGCCAGGCTCAGTGGCACATGCCTTTAACCCCAGGCTTGGGAGGCTGAAGCAGAAGGATCATGAGTTCTAAACCAGCCTCTGCAGCTTAGCAAGGCCCTAAGCAACTTAGCAAGACCCTATCTCTAAATAAAATAGAAAAAAAGATCTGGAGGTGTGACTCAGTGATTGAGTGCCCCTGGGTTCAGTCCCCAGTACCAAAATAAATAAATAAATAAAAATACACTTTTATGTGATACAATATGCATTTAAATGTACTGTATATAACTAACTAAAACAACAGTTTCATGAAAACATACTTTACTATATGATATATTCTGACATTTAGTATTCTGTTTCACTTTTTATTGATTTGGTTGTGAGCCACTAAGTTGATTCATGACCTACTAATGAATCTCATAGCTATTATGCCTCCAGCACAAGGGATTGTATGCCATTAGCAAATCCAGGTCGGTGGTGAACATACATACTCTCCAATGTGATGTGGGCTGTCTTTCCATAGTTCTCTGGAGTTAAGCCATCTTTTTGTCCTCCTTTTCCCCCCAAGTAAGTTCAAAGAACAGGGCTTTTTTCTTTTTACTTTGGAACAAGTTCTAACTACAGAAATATTTCAAGGATAAGACAAAGAACTCCTGTATACCCTTTCCCTAGGGACCAAATTCCAGTTTCACCAATTGTCTCAATAATATCCTTTGTAGTAGAAAGATCCAATCCAAGATCATGAATTACACCTAATTTTTGTGTCTCTTTAGTCCTTTAATCCTTCTTGCCTTTTTTGACCTTGATACTTTTTAAGATAACAGTTCAGTCATGTCTCTCAGTTTGTATGTGTCTAATGTTTCCTTATAATCAGACTCAGCTTATGCTCTTAAGGCCACTGTATCACAGTAATAATGCTGTGCTCTTCCCATTTCTTACTACCAATTTGTCCTACTGATGGTGTTGATTTTGATCATGAAATTGAGATGACCTCTGTCAGAGTTCTTTATAGTAAAGTTTCTTTTCCTCCTTTCTGATTAATAAATATTTTACAAAGCAACATTTGAAATTATGTAAATCCATTTCCTCATCTATTCATACCCACTATTTTGGTATCTATTAAAATTCCTTTCCTGGATTGATTTTACAATGAAGTTTGCTAAATGGTGATTTTTCTAACTTCCTTACCTTTTCTACATTTATTAGTAGACATTTTACTGTAAGGAAGAGCTTTTGCTCCTCCCAATTACTTTTTCTTTTTTACTTGTATCAGTGTGTACTCATGGATTCCTGTTTTATTCAGTGGGTTATAGCTCATTGCTATCATTCTTTATTTTGATACTCATGCTCCCAGGTTTTGCTTTTTTTAAATTTTGTTTGGTTATTTTATTTTTTCCAGGTTTTGCTTTTTAAGCAGACATCTCTGTCCTTTTATCATGGCCCTATCATTGCCAAATCACTTCTTTACTTCCAACACAAGAAACCAAGTCTCATTTTCTTTGCCTGCACCAGCTCTAGAAATAGCCATTTCTCCAGGGAGCCCTGTTCCCTTTAGTGGAAAGTGGTGTTAAGAAACAATGATCTGGATACTAGGTGTGCTAAATGCTATTGGGATGCTGCTCTTCCCAGGCCCTCCCAGTCAGAGCTAGGATATACATATATGATATGTACATATTGATACATATGCATTCACTTATGCACACAAATAAGCACTCACATACAGCACACATACACTTACATTCAATTTCATTATTTCTCTATCAGTATTAAAAATTCTGAGTCCATACCAATATGTTCACTTCCTTCATATCACCACTAGGTTCATTCTAACTTTCCCTTTTTTCATATTTAAAACTTGTGTTGGGCCGGGGTGCAGCAATACTGGGAATTGAACTTGGAGCACTCTATCACTAAGCTACATCCCCAGCCCTCTTTTTAAATTTTATTTTGAGAGAGTGTCTTGCTAAGTTGCCCAGGCTAGCCTCAAACTTGCAATTCTCCTGCCTCAGCCTCCCAAGAAGCTAGGATTACAGGTGTGTTCCACCATGCCCCAGTTTATATCTGTTTTTGTTTTTGTTTTAACAATGAAAAATGTAGTTCTCATTATTCTCAATATGTTTGCTTATTTGCTCCATCTCCCTGTGATTAAACCAGGCTACTACCTCACCACTGTACCCTCCCTCTGTCTTCCAAGAAATAAAAAGTTTAAGAAGAGGGAGAGAAAGCAGGTAGAGAGATAAGTTGTAGTTGTTTCAGGCCTTCAGGAGGAGATACTACTAATTCTTTCACAGTAACCTTTTATGTAAACATAAGAAAAACAAATATATAGATTGTAAACATTTAGTTACACTTTTTGCTTCAGATCAGACATTTAGATTCATTTTGCTTTTTTTTATATTTGTTTTCATAGTGCTCTCCTGCTGGAATTGAACCCAGAGCCTTGCACATGCTAGGCAAGCACTCTACCCCTGAGCTACATTTCAGCCCTAGATTCTAATGTTTTCTATATTTGTGTGCATATTGACCATGCACTTTCTGTGATAACTACCATGTATTGAGCATGACTAAACTAGACACTTTGCTATAGTTTATGCCATATACTAGACCTGAATTATTAACTCTGCAAGTAGCATTATCACCACGTGCAGATAAATAAGATTCAGTGAGAATGAAGAACTTGATCATATCAGATGAGTTAGCAGGGTATCTGACTGTGCAGCCCATGCTCTGGCCACATGCACAGCATGATGGTAGTATGTTGGGAATCATCACTGGGGAGGCATTTTACCAAACATCACTCTTGTACCACTGTATTTTCTTGATTTAAAAAATAACAAGAGGAAAAACTAGAAACTACCTAACTGGTTCAATAATTTCTTCCTTTAAGTTTTGGGAAAGTTTAGTCAGTGAGTGTCAGTGATCAGAATTCACATCATTAGGTCATTTTATCAGTTCACTATCATGAGATATGTGTCATCTCAAAAAAAAGACAACATGAATTCCCTTATTTGATAGTCCTTGTAAATTTGTTGGAGACTGTTGAGCTGACTGCCCGGGACTCTTAGTTCAGTTATAACAGCCGCCTAAAGTTCATGGACTTTTTTCCTCCCTTTATCTCACTTAGGAAAAACAAAACAAATAAACCCAATATTTTCTCCTGCTAATCTGGAATAAGTTATTTCTAAGCAAATGGCTTTTACAAAGCTTGCCCCTTAGAAGTCTGTTTCTGAGGTTTTCCTTTATCAAGCTCTTTGTTTGCTAAGCCTTAACTTGCAAAAGAATAGGTTGAATCATCAATGAGAGGACTCCCACCTGGGGAAGCAGAAGTTATTCCCAGATATCCCTCCATGCTGTCTTTGAACAGAAAACTTGTGTGATTAGGGAATTTTCTGAGTGATAACATGTTTGCTGAAAGCCAGAATATTATGATTTGATAGGCCAATGGAGAGAAAAGTGTATTGTTTTTAATCTCTGGATTCCTAATTTGGGAATGATATTAGAAATGTGTATTACTCAAAAACTAGATTATCTTTATACCTGAAAGGAGCAAAACTATGGCCAAGAATATTTTCTCTCCATTCTTACTTTCACTGAGATGTAAAGGACACTTTCATTTTCACAGGGGAATTCATGTCTTTTGAGTCAAGAAGGAACAATAAATACTTGGTGTCTAGGCTGGAAAAATTTCAGTACACAAAAGAACAAGTGAATGAAGAAAGAATTTAGATTCAGCTTTCTGGGAAATTTATCTCTGTTCCTATATCTCCAGTATATTTCTGTGAATGTCTCAAATACTCCAAATCTTCTGTGGGGCAGGGGGCAGGGCGGGTAGGAAAGGTACTAGGGAGTGAACTCAGAAGTGTTTTACCATTGAGCTACATCCCCAGCCCTTTTTATTTTTTATTTTTAAGAAAGGGTCTCACCAAATTAAGGATGACCTTAAACTTGCGATCCTCTTGCCTCAGCTTCCCAAGTCATTGGAATTACAGCCATTCGCCAGCATGCCCAGCTTCGGAATCTTCTTGAATGTTTTGAATTGATAAATCTTTTCAGATCTGCTTTTACTTTACCTTAATCAATCAAAACTTAATCCTCAGGCAGTTGTTCTGCTCCCTTGTTACTGACTGACTGGCTTTTGCCAAATCAATGAACCTTTCTAAAACTTCAGTTTCCTCATCTGTAACATAACAATATAGTAATGTTCTTTTCAACATGGTTGAGAGGATCAGATGAAATAATGCATGTTAAAATAGTTTGTAAGCCAGACACAGTGGTGCATGCCTGTAATCCCAGTAGCTTGGGAGGCTAAGGCAAGAGGATCACAAGTTCAAAGCCAGCCTCAGCAAAAGTGAGGCACTAAGCAACTCTGTGAGACCCTGTCTCTAAATAAAATACAAAATAGGGCTGGGGATGTGGCTCAGTGGTTGAGTGCCCCTGAGTTCAATCCCTGGTATCAAAGAAAAAAAGTGTTTGCCATTTTTAGAACTTCCTAGAAAGAGACATAAAATAGAAGTGAGAAGAGACAAAGGTGCCATCTAGAAATGAAGAGGGTTTACAGTCCCTCTCCAGTTGTCAGTAGGTGTGAAATCACGTATAAACTTTATAGAAATAGGTCAGGAAACCATTGTCAGATCAGAATTGTTCTTGCTGCCCCCTTAAGGAATAACATAACCTGGTAACTTTCATTGAACATATTGACAAGGTATCACTAATCCTTCTCTAACCAAGCATGCTTACTCCTGGTACATTACTATTTAGGTTCACACTAATATTTCTTTTCTAAGTGTAGAGATCTAGTAGAGAAAGACCCACTCATATCAGATAGGATTAAATATATAAGCTGTATTTATAATATAAAATTTATGGATCTGAATTCCCAAGAATTTAGGAACTATATGTCAGATCAAATTTGGGCGGCTGCAGGGGGCGGGAACAAGGTCACCTAGCAACACACTGTGCCAGAAGTGACCAATGAGGCAGACCTGCTGACCCTGACGTCCCCCTTGGGTCCACCTTTTCCTGGGTAGGACCCTTGACCCCTTCCTCAGTATAAAAACCCTGAGCAGCCAAAGCCACGTGCAATTTCTCCTGGCTCTCCCACCCGACTTTCACCCTGGGGGGGCTGGAGATTTCGTCTAGGACACAGACTCTAATAAATCTCAAGCCACTACTTTTGTCTCTGTTGAACCCGCCTGGCGAGCTTACTTCTTTGGCCACCCGCCACCTTTGCAAGCTTTACACTATATATATATAATTCTGGCTTACAAATTTGGTCTGTAAACTCTTAAGGAGTTTTTTCAGATTTGAAATAAATCAAGAGCCCTTCATAAATCCTCTTCAATCTATTCCTCAGACTAACCCCCAAGTAGCTGATTACCCCTCTTGCTTTAATTTCACAAAATTGATCATTGGAATAAAGAAGATATCAAGACAGGTAAAATATAAATTTCATGTGGAAAAGGGAGAGCAGGATGGAGTTTCCGAGAGCCCAGAGAGTTGTTTCTTTGGGGAGACACCCATTGGCTTAGAAAGCATTTGGCGAAGAAATGTTGGAGAGTGTAGTGATGACAACAGAGTGCAAAAGATTAAATTTGAGATGTTTCTTCAAGGCCAAATCCCAAATCCTTCAACACCCAGCAAAGAAATTCCTGTTTTTAACTCTTAATTTCCCCTGTACTGCTGAGTCCTGTGGTCTTGCAATTTCACAGCTCTGTCCTTTTATTTCTGCTTTTTTTCCCTCTCCCCTCACCTTCATACTCTTTTCTGATCTTTCATTCCTGCTCATGGCCTTTTAGGAAATTCCAGTAAGCTTTTAGCCTCTAGATTCAGCCAGCCAAGTCTCTGGACTTAGAGAACTTCCTTCGCAGTGAGCCAAAGTTTCAAATTCCGGGGGCTTCTTCACAGAGCAACAGGAATGACATCTCACTAAAACCAAACATAAAAGCCCGAAGATACTCTGACAGATGTTTCTCTCTAGGCTCTGTAACTTAAGAGATCCGGAAGTGAAAAAGCACCATTCTCAGATTTAGAGAAGTGTTTAGAGAAATCTCTTGGAGCCTGCTGCCTCCATGGAGTGGTGAATACTGAAGGTCTGGGACTACCCCTGATCTTGCCCCCCAAGAGCCTCCCTCTATGCTGAGAAGCTGGAAGGTTTTCTTTTCCTTCTACAAGTGGCAACCCGAATTCTAAGTTGAAAGTGAATCTTTGCCCTTGGCTTCTCTCCAGCATTCCTCGCTGAGCGAATAGGGATTTGGAATGTCAGAAAATAGAAGAGGGGAGGGGAAAAGATGTGTGTATGACTGTGAGTGTTTATATGCAAAAGCAGCTTCGTCTGGGAGGACTTAGGAAAACTTGACTTCCTCAGACAGCTTCCTTCTCCAAAACTCTTGGTTCCTTATTTTTTGGTTTTTTTAAGTTGTTTGACCTGAATTTATCACAGCAGTTTTGAACCCTTGCAGCCCAGTGGAGTCAAGGTAAGGGAAGACAGCATGATTTCCAGGGGACTTGTATTTCTTCCCTCTGGATAAAGTGACCATAGTTCTTCCCAGGCTCGTCTGCAGCAGGATCCAGAGTCGTTTTCCTCTGCGATTTAAGCTGGTGTCATCAGGAACCTAGACTCAGGTTTTGTTGAAGAGCAAGTTTCATAAGAAGTGTCCTTCTGGGAGAATCAAGGACTCAATCTAGGTGTCAAGGTGTTGCTCAGCACTGTACCCTCTACCACAAGCCACCAGTACTGAGCACTTGTGGTTGGAGCTGAATTGAAAATATTGATGGAACACGCCTCTCAGACTCTGTTTAACTGTGGACTGGTTCAGAGCTCAAGACTATAATTTACAGGGCAGCTTTTATCCTTTATTTAGTTCTTTCTAAAGTCATCTTGCATCAATTCAAAAGGAGAGATTCTTTGAGGGTAACCTTCAAGTCAGTTTCCCAGCTTTGTGTGAAGAATCCAGAGTTTGAGTGTCTGTCTACATCCTAAGGAGCCATGTCCTCTCTATATACTCGAAGTAAAGAATTCACGCGGAATAGGAAATCTCAGTCTGATTCTCCCCCAGCATCTCCCTCCCCGACTGCCAAGACCCTCCGAGTAAGCAGCCTTTTTTATTTACGCATGTTCCTAGTTGTATCAAAGGTGGGGAATGTGTTTATATACAACTTAGGAGTTAGGTTGAAAGCAAAAGCATATGGAACATACAGGAATCAGTAAAGGGGAAAAATGCAAGTAAAGACCCATTTAGCTTCTCTGCAAGAGGTTATGGTTCATAATACCTGATATAGTCTTAAGTAAAAGCAGACTTAATGATGTCAGCCTACAGTTTCTGTCTTTTAGCTTTTAATAAGTGTAAACTGCTTGACAGTAAGACTTTAAAGTTTTTATCATTATGTCTTATGGGGTATTTCTTAATTTTGTGGCTATATTTAGTTGCTGCCTTTCCTGTGTTTTATGGATCAATACTATGATTCAAAAGAAAAGGCTCCCATATGGCTGTGAAACTATCCACAAAAAAACTATTCAGTTACGTGTAACTTCTGCTTGCGTGTGTGTACACACATGTATGTGAGATAGAGTATGCCTTAGCCTATTTTGCATGATAGGCAGTGATTTGAGTGAAAGAAAAACCAAAACAATCAAGAACTTATAGATAGTTGGAACCTTACTCCTCTGTCACTCAGGTACCATCAGGAAATTTCATGCTTAAAAACCAAAGGAATAACTCAGGGCTATTGACAACCAGCTGTGTGGAGGTGCTTGTGATGTTCTGGACAGAGACATTTGAGGCTTTTCTCAGTTACTCCAGTCAATGTCTCTGCTGAAGTGATGAACATGTGGGCATTTTGCATCTAATTTAATGTCTTCCTCTGTAGAAAGCTGACTAAAGGAAGAAATGCTACCAATAGCAAATGATGAGGAACCCCGATGGGCATATTAGGTAGTAGGTAAGGTCGCAGTTCCTTCTTAGGGAACTAGACTGTGCTCTGTCATACATAACAACGTAAGAAGAGGGACAGTCATGGCTTCCTTATTTGGGGAGCTGTGGGGAGAAAATCTGAAAGAAATCTGAGCAGACTGCTTGTTTCTTTTTGGTTTTTTTGCATTCATTTTCAACGTCTGTCTCATGGTGTATATTATCACGTAGTGGAATTTGGCATATAGGTATTGGTCTTGCACCTCAGTCAGGGATGTTTAGTTACCAGAATACCAAAAGAATGCTGTTTGGAAACTGTTTCATTCATAGATTCTCTTTGTGAGAGGACCAGAAGAGGCTCCAGTGTACATGTCACCGTTATTAAGTTCCAGGATGTCTCTTGGACACATAGGCTAGCACCTTACTTTTCTAAGGAACTGCAGAATGCTTTCTCCCCCGGCAGCTTTTAGGTGTTTTCTAGTGACTGCTGATTGAGTCCACAAAGCCGAGCTCCGTTACTTGAGTTAGGGTTTCCTCCGCTGCCTTCCTTTTACATTCTGTAGCACCTGTGGATGTAAAGAGCCTCTTATTAATGTTTGTTCGTTGTCGCCACCACTCCCAGAGTGCTGATACCTGATGACCATTCAACACATTTATTTAGTGACCCTCCTCCTTTCTTTCCGTTCTGTTTTCCATTTCTTCTTTAAAGTTAGTAGTGCATTGAAGAAGTACTTTCTTCTTGTCTCACTCCTAACAGCTGCCATCCAGCTTTCCCACCCTCATTCCACTACCCCTCCCATCCCCGCCTTTTAGACAGAGGTCACAGTGAGAGAAAATTAGAGAATTGAGATTACAGGAAACCAAACATGGACAACTTTAATAAGAGACTGCTTCCCAGTTTTAGTGGTCTGTGGCTATGGATTCCCACAATAGCATCAGTTTATTGTAGCCAACTTTAGTGTCCAAATGACTAGAGTCTATATTGTAGAGACATTGATTTTTATATGCCACTCATGTTCCATTATCATACTTTGTCTTTGATCTCTGAGATAGTGAAAAATATGCATAACTAATTTGGAGGTTGTTGATTCCCAGCTAAGATTCACCTCATATGATTTCCTTGGTCTGTACCTGTCCTCATGTCTGACTAATTAGGGTGCTCTTTAACAACTAGTTTTGTGGTGGTCTCCGGCTCATGTGTCTTTGGATGCATGGTTGTAACTGGCTGGCCGTCTGCCACCCTGAAGGTATTCTCACCATCTACATGTTACATACGAGGGAACAGAAATGCATAGCTGTGGCTTGCCCGGCATCACTCAGCCAGGAAGCCATAGTCTTGATTTAAGCTGAGGTCTCTTGGCTCCAAAACCTATATTCATCGGCAACACTGGAGTACATATCAAATAGATTTGAAAGTCAAGGTTAAAGGCATGCCAAGGAGTAAAGGTGACAGTCAGAAGCTTAAGTAGCTGTGAGAGTCCAAAATTTATCCATGGTAGTAACACAGGAAACTGAAATTGCAGGAGGAAGAACACCACGTCTGTAGAACAAGGCAGGCAATTGACAGGTCGTAACTTAATCTCCCGTGCCTGGTTCTCAAATTCCAGTCTTATTGTCTGGGATTATGATCCCACCGAGCCTGAGACTTTGTGGGCTACGAGGTCTTCAGATTTCTCTTAAAGAGGAAGATGCTATACAGTGCCTGCACCGTACAGACCTCTACAGCAAAGACACAGGACAGGGCCGTACGTGTCTCAGAGTGCAAGGCAGAACGGCTCTCATTGTCCTCATCCAGACCTCTGGGTCTGTCTCTGCCTCTCTCTCTCTTTCTCTCATACACATAGTTTTCTGAGATCACACAAAATTAAAGACACACAGCCATGATCCATCACTGTACAAAACAGGATTGAAATTTTGAGTAGCATTTAAAAGTTTGTGGGATTTTTTTGTTGTTGTTTTTAGTGGTGTTAAAGGGGCTAAATATGAAATGTTTCCATATAAGGACAATGTCCTCAGAGAATTTTTAAATAATGGCTGTTCACATGGAGAGAATACTTTGGACACTTTGCTCTTCAAGAAGCAGAACAGGCAAACTAAAACTGTAATTCAGTGGGAATTATTTTTAACTTGAGATGACAAAGGCAGAAGGACTTTTTTGTGACCTTGCAAAATGAACTACTTTATCACGTACCTTTACTTGTAAACTTCCAGCAGCACTTGATATTTTTTTCATACTATATAATGCTGTGTTTCCGTACTCAATAAGCCTCTGACCTGTTTTAATCATAAGAAAATCTAACACCTGCCCAGAAATCACACAACTAATATACTCCCTAATGAGAAATCACTCATGAGAACATAGTGTGTGTCCTTTCCAGCCAAGATTTGTGTTTACTTTCTCTGATTATATTTTAAAAATAATATTCTTAATTTTCTGAATACAAATTATACCATAAAACATGGTTTTAAAAAATACCCTTATTACAGTGCTTTATTTTATGAAAGTACTGTCATTATCCTGTTGAAAGAAAAGCTGTGTTGATCATTTTTTATTTTACCTTTCTGAGGGTAAAATCGTAATTGGTTGACATGGATAGTTCAGAAAAAAAATAAAAGTACCCTTTTTCCTCAATAGGCAAAAATGTCCATCCATCTTTTTTGTACCCGGGCACCCCTTCTAGCCTCACTAAGAACAGCTATTGTAAGCGCTGTGCTCCTGATCCCGTTGATTGGGGCTCCTGTGGAATAATGAAGTACTTGATTCAACAGCCTCTTGTGGCGTTCACACCAGTTTCACATTAGTTCAGCATCTCTTTTATCTTTAAAGGCTGGGAATTCCCTGAGCAACAGATCTGTTCGTCTCTGATTTGTTGTTACTCAGGGAAAACAGAACAAGTTCCAGATTCACTCTCAATTCTAATGGGAACCACACCGGGCACTTTTTTATGAGACTGGAGGGTCAGCCTCTCTTCTTCACCATGAAGCAGCTGCAACATAAGATTCTTGGTTCACAGTGCTGGGGTTGTGGCTCAGTGGTAGAGTGCTTGCCTGCCACATGTGAGGCACTGGGTTCAATCCTAAGCACCACATAAAAATGAATAAATTTTAAAAAGTATTGTGTCCTTCTACAGCTAAAAAAGTTGTCCTTCTACAACTAAGTAGTTGTCCTTCTACAACTAAAAAATATTTTTAAAAAATGTTTGGCTCACACATTCAGTAGAAAAGTTCTCTTTTGACAGTAATTTTCCAACTTTAGAAAAAAATTCTGAACTACAAATACATTAGACCCACCCGGCTCTTGCTTTTTAATCGCTGGGTTTAATATAAAATTCTGCAACTTAGGAAGTAGTCCATTTAGATGGATTGGCATTTTCAATC
The DNA here is from genome assembly GCA_020662805.1 of Glaucomys volans. Lineage (NCBI taxonomy): Eukaryota > Metazoa > Chordata > Mammalia > Rodentia > Sciuridae > Glaucomys > Glaucomys volans. The sequence continues at coordinate 297,462 of JAJEJO010003484.1, forward strand.
ATCCTAAGGTGTGAGCCAGGTATTCATTAGTCAATAGTCTCAAGTTATTATTTGCTAATTTTAAAAAAATTGCAAGATAAGGTATTTACAAAGAAAACACACTAGCAAATGTCCAAACTGTAGTGTATTTGATTTTTATTATGTTGAATACATCTTGAAGTAAGTGGGTCATCAGCTAAACCCTGGGAATCTTTAATTAGGCAGATTTTCATTGAATTGGTATTTGTGATAATAGGATTTGACCTGCGTTTATAAACCAGGATCACATGCATGTTCTCATTTAGATGTGATTGCTTCAGGTCCAACATCTCAACAGAAAAGATTTTACATAATAATAATAATTTTCATCCCAGCCATTTTCACATATAAAGAGAACAGTTAATCAGCTTACTTTGTTTTGTAATCAGCCATACAAACTAATCACAGTACATTTGATAATAATTGCATGATAAAAGATTTCAGCTTTCATGAGAGCTTGTCTGTGTGGCAGCTAGTAGGCAGGCCAGAGGCATCCTGCCTTCTCACCTCCCAGACCTTCAGTGTTGAAAATAATTCTCTCCATGTGCTTTGTGCTCATCTCTAGCAATGCCAAGTAGTTCTGTAGCATATTATCTTATCCTCTATACCTGAAGTTCTTTAACTGGGGGACTCCCAATCTGGAATCCATTTATTAGTAATAGTAGTTTTAATTTTGAGACAGTGTCTCATTAAGTGGCCCAGGCTGGCCTTGGACTTGCTGTCCTCCTGCCTTAGCCTACCCAGTCTCTGGGATTACAGGCATGTCCCATTCCACCTGTCTGGAATCCATTTTTTAATCCCACTTTATAATTTGTTGTCTTGGAATGAGAAACATTTGGGTGAACATGGTAATTAGGATGCAATCTGTTTATCATTTTTCTGCCTAATTAAAACCACTAGTGTATTTTTTGTTTGTTTATTCCACACAAGAAAAGTCAATAAGGACTGGGGTTGTGGCTCAGTGCTAGGGTGCTTGCCTAGAAAGAAAGAGAAAAGTCAATAAGCAGTAATTCTTCAGTCCAAGTCTTCCTAGGCCAGAGAAGTAGGACCTGTAGGAAAAACAGTAGTTTCCTCATTGGCAGCCATTACATGAATTCTGGAGAAATACTGGCCTAATTAACTCCTGTCCTGCATGAAACCAGGTGAAGTGGCATCTGAAACATTGATTTGTTGACCAAAAAGACTGGGAGTTCGGGGGCTGAGGTTGTGGCTCAGTGGTAGAGCACTTGCCTAGCATGTGTGAGGTACTGGGTTCGATTCTAAGCACTACATATAAATAAATGAGTAAAAGAAAGGTCCATTAACATCTAAAAAATATTTTTAAAAAAAGACTGAGAGTTTTGAAGGCATCAATTCCTTTACTGCAAGCTGGATCCTGCCCTTGCTACCCTAATTTTCTAATCCCATGACAAATGAGTATTAAAGCCACCTGCCCTATTTCATTTTGTTTTTCAAGACAGGGTCTTGCTATGTTGCCCAGGCTGTTTTACGGGTTCAAGTTATCCTTGTGCCTCACCCTGCTGGGTAGCTGGCACTTTAGGAGGCCACCAGTACACCCAGCCAACCCTGCTCTACCTTGAATCTTCCCACAATTTAACATACTATGAGCATCTGCTATATAGTAAACCTTATATTGGACACTGGAATTCCAAATAAATGAAGGACACAATCTACTCTCAAGGAATTTTAAATCTAATTGTAGAGATGGAAACCAAGAGTTTTGACACAGGGAGGTGAGTTTTCTGATAAAGATATATAGGTACAGAGTGTTGTAGGTCAGGCCAGGTGCAGTGGTACACAGCTATAATCCTAACTACTCAGGAGGCTGAGGCAGGAGAATCACAAGTTCAAGGCAAGATTCAGGATTTTTTTTGGGGGGTGGGGATAGAAGTGGGTACTGGACATTAACCCAGGGGCACTTTACCACTGGGCTACATCCCCAGCCCTTTCTTATTTTTTTATTTTGAGACAGGCTCTTGCTAAGTTACTTAGGACCTCACTAAATTGCTAAGGCTGGCTTCAAATTTGGGATCCTCCTGTGTTAGCCTCCCGAGTCACTGGGATTACATGCACATGCCACCATGCCTGGGCATGCTTAGAAATTTAAAGAGTCTCTCAAAGTGAAAAGGACAGAGGATATAGCTCAGTGGTAAAATGCCCCTGAGTTCAATCCCCAGCACCCTGACAAAAAATAAAAAACAAAAAGACCAATCAGGTGGTAAATGCATTAGCCTGATATTTGCAGAACAACAGAAACTAGTTGAACGAAGAAGAAGGAAATAGCATATTACAAAGGTAGAAAAATATGAGAAAGTATAGCATTATTTTGAAAGCTGCTTATCAGTGTGCCTAGAACAAGGATATATTTAAGAAGATAATATGAATTAAGGCTGGAGTCTTAGTAGAGGCCACACCATGTAGGGTTTAGTATGTCATTCTTAGGATTTGGAAAGTTATCCTGTGGATAAAGGATTGAAGATTTGGAGTAAAGTTGCTGTGGTCAGAATTGCACGTCAGAGTAATGACTCTGGTAGCTGCAGAAGCTGGCTAGTGGAGCCGGTGTCAGAAGGTGGTCAGGTCAGTGAGCCCCTGATCTCAGTATTCCAGGTGACACATGATAAAGGCCTGCACCAAGATATTCTCCAGGTAGAATATCCAATTGTTTGGAAGCTAGAACTGATAAGTCTTGGGGATCGATGGAATGAGGGCAGGGCTGAACCTGGGAGGAAGCAGAGAGTTAAGAGCAATGCCCACGTCTTTGGTTGAGGTGACTTGGTCAAAAATGGTCAAATATGACAAAGGACCAAAAATGACATTGCATTGGCAAACATAGGGAGTAAAAGTATGTTGAACTGGAAAGATTTTCACTTTTGAATTAGAAGAACTTTAGGATATTCAGTTAATGGTATATAAAAAGTATAGGTTGAGCATTCCTTATCCAAAATGCTCTAAAATTCGAAACCTTTCAGCACAAACATGATGCCACAAGTGGAAAATTCCACACCTGACCTCATGTGACAGGTTTCAGTGAAAAAAGAGATGCACTAAAAATATTGTACAAAATTACCTTCAGGCTAAGATGAATTTCCTATTTATACTTGGGGCATGTCTCCAGGAGATCTCATTATGTATATGCAGATACTACAAAATCCGAAAGGATTTGAGTCCCAAGCATTTCAGATAAGGGATACTTAACCTGTGGTTGGTCTGAAGATGGGGAGAAAATTATGAGCTGAAAATATTGATGTTTATGATTAAAGTTATGGGAGTGTTGAGCTTGTCTGAGAACTAGATGCAGTGTCTGGAAAGGGCTGAGCAGCAGCTAGGAGAGCGGCCACAAGTGGGCAGAGAAGCAGCTGCCTCCCGCTCTTTCCTATCCAGCTACCACTGGAATCCCAAACAGAAGGCCAGCAGGGTCTGTATCTTGTTTCTTTGTCAAGGGCCATTGTAGTTAACCTTCTGTTGAGGGCATAAGCTTCAGTTCTCAAAGGATCGAAAAATTTAGGAAGTCAGGTCAATTGGTTGAGTTTTGGATTGAGTTCTAGTTTTGTTTTCAGTACATAACCAGCTGTGTGATTAGGGATTGCTTTTTTTCAAATTTGAAAAAATTCCCAGACTATTCAGAATTGATTTGGTTTCCCTCAGCCCAAGCCACCCCACCAGTCTCCTAATGTTTGGGTGAACTGACAATCAATTAGTCAGAAGGCCAAAGGGAAACAGTGAGAGTTGGCTCTCATCAGCCTTTTGTTCTTTTTAACTACTTTTAGATCCTGTTCTTGACCTTCTTATTATGCAATGGGTGGTGGTTATCCTCAACTGGGGTGGTAGTCATCATCACAACCCCAAAACCCAGAAACCTTCTTTGGTTATGTAGTGCAAGGAGTTCTACTAGTGAGTTAATTAAAGATACTAAAAGTGTGCTTCAACTTTAACCTCTTCATGTTTCATTGTGAAAATAACATTTGTATATACAGATTGCATATAAAATAGCAGGTGGCTATTTTTAAAGTTGTTTGTGTAAAGAGTTATATATTCTAGATTTAAATTGAATTATAAAATAAATGAAAGCATATCAAATCATTAAAAATCTGAAAAATCTTTATGTTGCTTTCCAAAGTCAACTTCACATGGTTGGTTATTTACAAAGGATGTGCAACCATCCAGACAGTAAAGTAATGGCCTTAAATATCTGTAGGTGGTCTGGGGATATAGCTCAGTTGGTAGAGTGCTTGCCTTGCATGCACATGGCCCTTGGTACAATCCCCAGCACCACAAAAAAAAAAAAAAAGTCTGTAGGTTAGAAAGAGTAAGTAGGAATTAGCCTAGATAATCAAAATCTACAAGTAAAACCCTTTACTTGAGTGCTAAGGAATTTATTTGAGATTAATGCCTCTTGTGGCCACAAGTATTGGGAGAGCCAAAGGACCAAAGAGGGATTGGAAAAGCAGGGAGTCTGTAGTATTATCAGTAGCCAACAATTTATAAAACATTTGCTATGTCAGTGCTCTACCAAACACATTTAGTATCTTATTTAATGCTTTTGGTAACCTTATACATCAAGTACCATTACCCCCATTTTATTGCTGAGAACACTGAGGCAGAGAAGTCGGAATTATCTAAGGTCATGTCATTAGTAAGTGCTGCAGCCAGCAATTGGATCTGGAGCCTGTGTTAACCAGTGAGGGGGTCGCCACTCCACCGAAACTACTGTCTCTCCATGAAATGGCACCTTATGCATTGCCAGTACCCTTGACTCTTCAATCTGATTTGGAAAGGGAGATGATGACAATAAACCTAGTTTAAAGGAGGAAAAACCCTTACAAAATAATTTAGAAAGAGACAAATCTCAATCAGTAAAAAAGTCAGAATTTTACATCATTTTAGAATTGGTGTGTTTTGTTAAAAATTTTTAACTATCAGTGATATAACTGTTGACTACTTACTACCTTCGCAGAGGAGAAAAGATCTGCCCTGCCCTTGAAAGGTGTGATTGAGAAGTGTTTTTAATGCGTCTGTCAATTGTGTGGTAAATAGTCGCTCCAAAGCCATTTGTAAGTGTTCAGGTAATTTGTTTTATTTATGCCCTTAATTTACTTTGTAAGTTAATTTTGAAGAAATGGTTCAAAGGTACGCTTCAACTCAGAACCTGTTAAGTTATAACAATTTCTGAATTACTGAGGGTTTTCTTGTCTGAAGGACCCTCCACCTGCCCCCAAAAAAGGCAAATAACTGCTCCTCTCCCAAAGGCCTACATTTTAATATACCTGTTTTGCTCTTGGAGGCAATTTTAACCCCCTAAATCCAAAGAGCCTGTGTATATGAAGACTCAGTTTCCCTGTGGCGGTATAAAAGTGGAAGAATCAAAGAAAGCTTCCTTTTGTCATCTTTCAGAGCTTTGTCTTTCAGAGCAGAGTGGCACTTTGGGATAGCGGTGGCCCTAGCAATGCCCCAACTTGTGCCAGCTGTCTTACAATCACATATGATAAGGTCGTTTTTCATGACCATTAGTTTCAAACTTTAGGCTAATATATCCAGTCTGCCTGTACCCACCATGAAGCCTTGTGCCAAATCTCTAGCCAATAGTAGATTCTCCCTTTCCTGCCTACCCTTTTTACTTACTTTAGCTACCATATGGTCTAGTGGTGATTACATTCAGTTTCTTTCTTTGCCCTCTGATTGTTTCATGGGTGTGCTTATCTTTCCTTCCCAGGAAGAACTCTTTGAGATCGAAGAGTCTTGTCTTAGATTTTGTAATCATATACTTTATTACTCTAAGTATACCATGGGCAAGGTACCTGAGAAAATACAGGTACTTAATGAAAATACAGGAACTGAATGCTGCTGCCTATTTAAGATTTGAACTCTCTGCTCCTATCCCATTTGGCCATTTGGAAAAGCAAAAACCACACACTAGAGAATCATTTCTGAAGGTTTTTCCAAGGTAATTCAGATTCCTATTAATTACAATTTGCTATGTATATATAGTTCTAAAATAGGTGAGTTGATATGTTGGTTTCAATTGGATGCAGTGGTATATGCCTATGATCCCAACTACATGGGAGGCCAAGGCAGGAAGATCCTGAGTTCAAGGCCAGCGTGGGCAATATAGCAAGATCCCATCTCAAAAAAAAAAAAAAAAGAAAAAGAAAGAAAGAAAACAAATTTTTTTTGTTTGGTTTCTGTGGAGGCAGAAAAAAACACTTAAAAATAAAGGAAGTCTCTAACCTTCTGTGAAACCTACTGAGAAGTATTTAAATCCAAGTATTTATTTCATCTTGAAATGTGAATTCTAATGAGTCACACTATCTTCTTAACCCACTTAAGCACCCCCACCCTCAACCTTTTTTTTGGGTGGGGCGGTGTACTGGAGATTTAACCCAGGGGTACTTTCCACTGAGCTACATCTCCAGCCCTTCTTAATTTTTTATTTTGTGCAGGGTCTCGCTCAGTTGCTTAGGGAAGTTGCTAAGACTAGTTTTGAACTTACAATCCTCCTGCAAAAGTTTTGATTCATAGTTTGGTTCAATTTATAAAACATTTCTCATCCAAACAGGCTGCTAAATTACTATGTTAAAAAGCCCATCTGTCCCTGGGTTCTATCCCCATACTGCATTCTTTTAAAACGTCATCTATGTATGAGTTGAGGATGTAGCTCAGTGGTAGAGCACATGCCTCAAATGCACAAGGTCCTGGGTTTGATCCCCACCACAAAAATAATAATAGCAATCCATCTTTTCCCAGTCTTTGAGCAGGAAATCTTGCTGTCCAAAGAGATGGTCAATAGTACATCTGTTGAAGACCCTCAGCAAAGTAGTGGGGTGAGACCTGGAAACTCAATTAGAAAAACAATAAAAGTCAAAGAATGGGACTTAAGACCTAAATAGGGACTTCTAAAACTTAGAATTATATGCAGTCTTCCTTAAAAATATTTTTGAGAGCATGATCGGGCTTCTTTTCTTATGTGTTCACTGAGCCTGAGTTTTGAATCACTGGAATGTATTTCATGGGCTACTGTAGTTTAAGGTGACCGGGCACACCAGTGTGAACCTGAAACTCCAAATCATGGGGAAAATAGAAATAGACAGCCATCTGACAAACGTGTCCCATGTGCTGGAAGCACAAGTTTTAGAGCTCCTCATTCTTCTGTTGGTCATTTTCACTATATATAGTACACAGCGTGTGACTCGCTAAATAGAGAACATGCCTGAGCCAGCAAATGTATTTATGGATCATAAGAATTTATTAATTATCTTTGAATTTAATATGGCTTGCCTCAAAATATTTCATGGAGGACTTCATATATTTATATGTATTTCCTTCTATAAGAAGTACATTTTATGAGTTCCCAAAAAATCCAGAAATTCTTCAGAAACTGGGAATATCCACAGAGAAAAGTTACAGGCCTACAAAGAAGCTAAGAGCTATAAAATTTCAATAGTATTTAAGTAGCATTATAATACAATGAAGAGTCTATTTCTGTCATGTAAGAACTTAATGATTCTTCTTTTAAAATGTAGTAAGAAGTAGAAAATGTGTGGTGTCATTACTTGATCTCTATCTGCATGCTGTATTAAATTGATAGGGTAGATGTGTGAGGCCCTGGGTTCATTCCTCAGGACAAAAACAAGCAAAAAAATTGACTCACAATCTGGAGTATGAAAAATTTCAGAAATATTTATAATATTACTCAATGTAAGTACTATATTTGACTTTCCTTTTAGGATTTTTTTTGGTTTTTTTTTTTTTTTTTTTTTTTTTGGCAGTACCAGGGATTGAACCCAGGGCCTTGTGCTTGCAAGGCAGGCACTCTACCAACTGAGCTACATCCCCAGCCCTGACTTTCCTTTTTAACTGGTTTTCCATATGTATTAAGTAGTCACTAAAGAAAAATTAAGGAGTATAATTCAGTGAAGGTATATGTGATTTAATAACTGGTAATTTTTGCTTAGAAGTGCATACTTTCTCACACATATATGCCTGCTCACATGGATGCACACTTTTCCCCAGCCTAAGACAGTGCTTTCAGCATGGTTCTGAAACTGAATGTATACAATCACTCAATGCAGCTAAGAAGCCAGTTATGTTTCTTAATTTCAAGAAGCAATAGATAAAACTAGACCATGTTGTGATGTTGAAATGGCTTCCTAAAGATGTCCTGGCCTAATCTCCAGAACCTATGTTTATGAGCAGGTAGTTCTCCCATTGACTATGTTATGTTTTATGGCAAAGGTAACCTTAGGTTAAAGAGGCTTTTCCTGGTGAGCCTGATCTAATCACATGAGTCTGTTAGGGCAGAGGGCTTTCTTGGCTGATGACAAAAGGGGAAGCAAGAAATTTGAAGTGTGGAAAGGACTCAGTGCACCATTGCTGGTTTAAAGAGGGAAGGAGCCTTGTGAGAAGGAATGTGGGAGCCCCTGTAAGCAGTGAGCAGCCACCAGTGACAGCAGGGCGACAGGGACCTGAGACTTAAAACTGCAGAAAATCGGATTCTGCTGACAACTTGAAAGAGCTTGAAACAGATCCTTCCCCAGATGCTCCACATAGAGGCCCCTCCTGCAGACACCTTGATTTCAGCCAACTGAAAACCTGAGCAGGGAAGCCAGCAGAACTGTGCCAGACTGGTGACCTACAAAACTGTGAGGTAACAAATGAGTGTTTTAAGACTCGAAGTTTTGTTGGGCATGGTGACGCACACCTGTCATCCCAGCGGCTTGGGAGGCTGAAGCAGGAGGATCACAAGTTCAAAGCCAGCCTAAGCAACATAGCCAGATTCTGTCTCAAAATAAAAATGATAAAAAAATAAGGGGCTGGGGATGTGGCTTGATGGCTAAGCACCCCTGAGTTCAATCCCTGGTACAAAAAAAAAGACGCTTAAGTTTTGTGGTAATTTATTTTGGCAGCAATAGAAAACTAGTACAATTGACACCTTGATGATATTAAAGAAATATCATTAGGGTTTTCTCTTTTTTTTAAGATATAGAGCGGGGAATGACACAGGCTTCAATTTTACTGTCCCCTCCTGTCACAACTTGCTTAAATCTTGAAGTTCTTATTCCACCCACTCATGTATTTCCAAATTGTGCAAGATCCCCACTTAGATTACTGGGATACAGGCTCAATAAGACGGGCTTCAGTGCTAGAGTCTCTCTTTATTTCAAAAGAGGACTTCCTGAGAGTCCTATTGGTGTGCGTTACAAAGGGTGCTTTTCCTTAAGGAATCTTGTTTCTCTTAGGGGTGTGTGTGTGTGTGTGTGTGTGTGTGACCAGAATCATTCTTTTTGTTTTGTTTTGTTTTGTTGTTTTTCTTCCCACGTTTTTTTTATCGGTGTATTATAGTTGTACTTACTGATGGGACTTGTTGTTCAGAATGACTCTTAAAAGTTAAAAAATTGCCAGGTATGGTGGTTCTAACCTGTAACAGCAACTCTGGAGGCTGAGGCAGGAGGATCCCAAGTTCAAAAACCAGCCTCAGCAATTTAGCAAGGCCTTTAGCAACTTAACAAGATCCTGTCTCAAAATTAAAAATTAAGAAGGGCTGGGATTATAGCGTGATGGTTAAACGGCCCTGGGTTCAATCCCTCGTACCAAAAAAAAAAAAAAAGATAAGTTAAAAATTGGACAGTTTTGCAGTTAGCTCAGATGGTGATGAGGTCTGGTCTGCAGGGCACTGGCAGTCAGAAAGGTCCCTGCTGCAGTTCCATTCCCGTCACTGACTTCTTCCTCTAGGTCATTAATCTGAGAACCCTGAAGGGAAGAACTGGTTCTCTGCAGGCCATCCCAGAATAGCTCAGCTTGTTTCCCCTGGCTCAACTAGTGCACAAGAACATGATAGAAAATGTTCTTTCTGCTTCGTCCCTCTTAGGAAAATGTAAATAGGAGATTTTTTTCCCATCACTGTGGGGTCAGGCCCTGACTCCAAAGGAACATGAGCTAAACCAGTTTCAGCCTTGGCAGTAGACATGTGACTTGGTCCCATTCCTTTCCCTTGGGCCCAGCTTTCCAGAGCCACAATTTTATTTTAAACTCAGTAAAAGGAGTTTGGTTTTAATTATGTGCCTTCCTGAACTCCTGATAACTTTCAAGTTAAAAGCTTTTGTGGGGATTTTTGTAAGCCAGCCTCTGGTGTTTTGAGGGCCCTACACATTTCACAAATCAAATCCAGCCTGGTTCTTGTCCCTCTCTAGGATTGCCCATCTGAATTAATGGTGTTCTTCACTCTGTTCTTTTATTAAAAACAGGCCCAAGCCATGGAATTATTATGGGAGTATTTCAAGAAGTATGAAAGGAAGGACCCGACTTCTTAATTTGGGGGTATTTTTAAAACCATGTGTTCTATCTAGTTAATCATTCTTTTTACCTCACCTCTCTGTATTCATATTTTGGTCTCTGAATAGCTTTTAGTGACTTCTACTCCAGGGTCCAATTCACAATACCTATTATCCCCACTTGGACCATTAAAACTAAGAAAGTAATTCTTTCTCTGAACAATTTTTATCCAGTTCAGACACACCAGAGAGTTCCATCTTAATGGCCATCATTCATTTGTCTTCAGTGGAAGGTAGAACAAATGATCTTTAACAAAAACTCTTATAGAAGTTCTTTCTAACACTTCTCGATTGGAACATATACAATGTATTTGTGTGTTCACCCTGTAAATTGGATAGAAGACTCATGCCTTTTTTAAAATATCTGAAGTCATTAAGTAGAAGTTATCCAGACCCTGAAGAGTAGACTGAGACTGTTTTGTTTTTAAAAGGGAGCACATGAAGAGAAGGGAGGATGGGACAATGGGGCCATTTCCAGAACATAGGTAAGAGAAGCCCACATTCCAGCCTCTACAGAGTCAGAGATTTGGCCGAGATGCCTAATCCCTCTGTTCTAGATCTTCTCCATATTTCCTGTCCAGTAGGCAGACCTCTATTAGAACCCTCTTCTCTGGCCAGGCACAGTGGCACATGCCTATTATCCTAGTGACTCAAGAAGCTGAAGCAGGATGATTGTAAATTTGAGACCAGCCTTAGCAGCTTAATGAGACAGCTGTTTCAAAAAATAAAAAGGGCCGGGAATGTGGCTCAACAGTGGAGTGCCCCGGGTTTAGGCCAGGCCTGCAAAGACAAAAACAAAAACAATCCTCTTCTCTGGGAGACGCTTTAGTGCTCATTTCACTTGTCTGTGTTCTGTTTGCCTCTCATGATGTCATTTCTTGGCTCACTGTTCCCCTGAGACCACTTAGGCAAACTCTCACTCCATCTTATCTTTGGATTTACTCAATAGTCTCCCTGCAGGGTTGGCAGTCAACTTCCTATAATGAGAAGCTGTGTCAGTTTTAACATTTGATCCATGCTTAGTTTGAGTGACAGCTGGATGAAAAGGAAAAATTGAGGTTAAGTCTCCTGTGCACCAGTTCAGCCACTCTCCTCTTCAACCAGGAAACCCAAATTTCTCTCCCTAAAGCTCACTAATTTTTTTTTAATCAAACCCTCAGTTATCTTGGGTATCAAGAAACCAAGCAAAACAACAGTTTATGAAGGTGTTCTATCAGTTAAAGTCAGGAAGTATGAGCTAAAAATCTAAGCCATTTCATCAGAAGCTGGGGAATTAAACAGTAAATCCTGTATCCTTTCAAGCTACCTTGCCTCTGTTCTATAAGAATACTTACTCTTTTTAGGTTAAACTCAAAGGAAACCATTTCTTCTATTGTGTGAATTCTATCTCCTTTGGAAATTCCCGGGTTTGTTTGTTTGTTTTCCCTTTTTCAAAATAATATTGTTTGTATTAAAATAACTGTGTTACCTCTAGTGCATCCAAATCTCAATTATCTCTGAGGTTGTTTTATATGCTGTCCTTTAATTGGGTGAACCTTCACAGGAATTACTAAAATTAGCCCTAGAAGACAATTTAAAAAGAAAAGAAAAGAAAAATAATCCTAAGGTTTTCACATTGCTCCAAAAGTCAGGTAAAGCTGGAGGGCACTGTTAGAGGTGGTGAGGAAAGGTCAAGGATTAGCAAGGAAGCTCCCTTTTCTCTGATATCTGGATCTAGGTGAATTGTCTACTGTGTTGTCTATTGGATCACTCATCACCTGCACATTCGTTTAAAAGGTCACCCTAAAAGAAATTGATGACAAGGAACGTGTCCAAAAAGATGGTTTCTCCTGGCAGGCTGAAGTGAGAGTGTCATTCCTCAGGCTCTTGATGGCTGTTGGTAGGGAACATCTGCAGGAAACCTGGAGGGGCAGGAATTGGTTTGGCAGTCACAAGTGTGAGCACCATACTGTTACCTTTCTCCACATGTTCTCATCTGTGGAAAATTAACTTCAGCTGCTTGAAAACCCTGTGGAATCTGCCTCTTCATATCCAGGGACACTGTGGACTTGCTCTGGTTGTTGCTTGATAGTGCTGACCTGTTTTTTGTGTTTTTCAGTTTCTAAGTGTGTTTTCTGTCACCCTCCTCAGTGGAGGCTATATCGTATACACAGCTACACTATATCTGAGAACTGTCTTGGATTTGATGCCAGGGCAAAAGAGCTTCATTAGGCTTCTAGAGCATTCTAAATGAAAAAGGTTAATTACATGTTATTCTTACATGAGTTAATCAATGGAAATGATTAGCATGCTTTGATATATGTAATTACCAAGGTCCATGCCTTGTTTAAAACATCCTAATTTCCTCCATTTTAGTGAGGGAGAAAAAAAAAAACTCATTTCTTTATTTTGGAGGCAGCTGCCAGAATCAACACAGCAAAATTTAAATCTGAAAATAATGTTACATCTTATATAAGAAATAAGATATTTCCAAAGAAGAAACTGGGTAGGGGGAAGAAAGATAGTTTTATGTGAGGTGCCCACATTTTAGGGAAAACAAATCCAACAAACAGACTTGATTTAATTGTAAGAAAGTTAATCAGGCCTCAGCTATGGACACCTTATAGAAATGGCTTATATTTCACTAGGATGAGGGAAAAGAAAACACAAAGCAGACCAGTTTGATTTTAAATGAGTTGCTTTTTCCATATCTAAGAGCATATGTGGGAAGTTCATCTTTGGAGAGACTGTCCAGAACGGTTCTCCCATATGGATAATGTCATTTGAAGGCTGTTCTGCCCAGAAGCAGCAAGAAAAATTAAATGGTTCCCTAAATCATTGTTTCATTTGGTTGTATGTGAGCTCAGTTTCCTGGATCAAAGTGCTATAAGATAACAGTGGTAACCTCTAGGCTCCTACTAAGACTTCCTGAAATAAATGAGTTCTGACATGATGTTAGTGAAATATAGACACTATCTTATTCCCAGTTAATATCCCTGGGGCCAGAAGCTGATAGGTGCTTGATAAACTGAGCTGAACTGAGTTTTTCATGTTTCTGAATATGATGGCCTTGGCTGGTCCTGAGTTCTAATTTCCACTCTGACATCTTCTAACCATGAGACCTTGGGCAAGTGATAGTAAAAACTAATGTGATAATTATAAAGAAATATACTCTTAACACATTAGCTCCTATCCTCTTTCCTTCTCTTCATTTTTAAGTTGTAAGGATGCTATATTGACCATTAATTTCTGGTGAGAGCAGTAAGTTAACTTGGCTTCTTTCTCCAGAGCCCCTACAGGGCCCTGTATGTGGTGGGCTCTTAAATATATCAGCCTCTTGGCATTTGCCAGGATGAAGTTCAGTCTCAATTACACACAAGTATTTGACATATCCCCATTTACAGGTTTCCCGGGCTATGAATTTTAATCCACCCAGGTCTTACAAGGCTGATCTTACAGTTAGTGAGCGTATGTGCCAACAGCCCAACTTCTCAGGTTCACTCCAGTACTCTTGAAGCTTTTTTATATATGATGTAATTCCTTTTTATTTTTTTTTTTTTTTTTAAACTGGGAATTGAATTGAGGGCCCTTCCAACGGGGCTGCACCCACATGTGGCTTTTTTTTTTTTTTTTTTTTTAGGAGGATTCTTCCGATCTAGAATCCTCACTCTAGCACTGAGCACATCCCCAGCCCTATTTTGTATTTTATTTAGAGACAGGGTCTTACTGAGTTGCTTAGGGCCTCACTAAGTTGCTGAGGCTGGCTTTGAACTTGCGATCCTCCTGCCTCAGCCTCCCAAGTGCTGGGATTATAGGTGTGCTCCACCGCACCCAGCCTCTTTTTAATTTTTGAGACAGAATCTTGCTAAAGTCACCCAGGCCAACCTAGAACTTGCAATCCTCCTTTCTGCCTTAGTCTTCTAGCTAGGATTATAAGCATGTATCACCATGCTTGGCTTATATATAAAGAAATTCTTGATAAATGATTAAAATTTAGTTTCTTTTAGGACTGGGGGTAATATAGCACTTGCATAACTTGGATGAGGCCTTGGGTTTGATCCCTAACTCCACAAAAAAAGAAACGGGTGGGAGGGTTAGCTGCTTCTTTGGAGGGAAGAAAGCCTTCAAGTAGGAGGAAAAAAACTTTAGATAATATTGATAAAAAGTAGTCATTGATAGTGTGGGATTTGACTCTCCCTGAAGATCAGGTATAGGAGAGGAAAAGTGCCAGGAATAAAATTTCTAAATTTCAGAATTCTCAACTCCAAATCTATGAGAATGTTAAAGATATACCATGTGCTTTTTTAAATGATTCCCTCATCTCAAATGGGGCATGTCTCCACATTAAAAAAATAGTGATCCACCATTTGACCCTGCTATCCCACTCCTTGGCTTATACCCAAAGGACTTAAAATCAGATTGCCTCAGTGATGCAGCCACATCAATGTTCATAGCTGCTCAATTCACAATAGCTAGATTATGGAATCAACCTAGATGCCCTTCAGTAGATGAATGGATAAAGAAACTGTGGTATATATACACAATGGAATATTACTCAGCCATAAAGAAGAATAAAATTATGGTATTTGTAGGTAAATGGATGATGTTGGAAACTCTTATGCTAAGTGAGATCAGCCAATCCCAAAAATCCAAAAGCCGAATGGTCTCTCTGATAAATGAATGATGATGCATAATGTGGGGGGGAAAGATGGCAAGAATGGAGGAAAGATAGCTAGCATAGAGGGAAGGGAGGGGTGGGGGCGGGTGGGGGGTAAAATTAATAACAGAATGTGTGACAGATACCATTGCCCTGTGTACATGCATGAATGCACAGATGGTGTGACTCTACTTTGTGTACAACCAGTGAAACAATAGCTGTACTCCATTTGTGTTCAATGAATCAATAAGTAAATAAAAAAAAAATTAAAAAAATAAAAAAATAAATAGGGTTGGGGATATAGCTCAGTTGGTAGAGTGTTTGCGTCATATGCACAAGGCCCTGGGTTCAATCCCCAGCACCACAAAATAAATAAATAAACAGACGTATGTTTAGTCCAGTGGTGTTTAACCAGAGCTATACCACAGAATCATCTCCCGTACTTGTTAGAAATACATACAGGGCATCAGGCATGGTTGTACATGCCTATAATCCCAGCTACTCAGAAGGATTGCAGGATCAAGGCCAGCCTGGGCAACTTAGATCCTATCTCAAAATAAAATTTTAAAGAGGGCTGGGGGTATGACTCAGTGGTAGAGTGCTTGCCCAGCATGCATGAGTTCCTGGGCTCAATTCCCAATATGGGTGGTGGGGTAGGAAGATTCTACTCCAGACCTACTAAAGGAGAATCTCCGGAATTAGGGTTAGGATGAAAAAGTGCACAAGGGGCTGGGGTTTGGCTCAGTGGTGGAGCTCTTGCCTCGCATGTGTGAGGCACTGGGTTCCATCCTCAGCACCAGATAAATTAAATAAAGGTGTTGTGTCCATCTACAACTAAAAAAAAAGTGTAAAAAAAGTGCACAAGATCATTCCTGTAAGTCTAACCCTAATTTAAGGAGGAATTGCATGGGGTATAGCTGTCACACCATACTTCCCCTGGCCAGCTTTGGGATATGGTTTACTGGTCTGTCGTGCTGTGTTTGTTGACAGACTAGTGACATCCAGGGTCTCTTTAATACTTTAACAATCAGTGCCATTGAGTAACTCCTCAATAGTTTAAGAATTCATTATTGGTTTTATGGATTACTGAACACTGATTCTCTTCTTTCTTCTTTTATCTGTCCTGGTAGTTTTTGTCATTCCTTAACATCTCAAAAGAGGAAATAAATAAATACATTTCAAATCAAGTGTTTATTTGCCTGAGTTCTTTTTTTAAAAAAGTGAAAGTATAGGAAGGGAAAGGTCATCTATGATAAAAAGTAAATAAATGGGAAGCATAGACTTACTCAGTTTTTGTTGGTTGTTTTCAGTGACCAAGCTTATAGTTTTCATGTGAAACTCCTTCCTTCTGAGACCTCAGAGTACTTCCTAATCTTCTTTATCACCATTCTAGGTTTTAGGATGGGACTCTGCTTCCCTCTCCAACTCTCTCACTTGTCCACCTTCACTGTAGATCTGGGAGAAAGCCAGGAACTGTCCCAAGTTTTACCATTTGTAAATTGCAGTGTTTACTCAGGAAAGTTTTGGGGGTCTGTGAACTGAAAGAAATTAACAGTCTGAATATTGAAATTTAGAGATGATACAAAATGCCAAACAGAAAGTCAGTGATATTCACTCCTAAAACACCAGTTTGCTGGCTTGTTGCTGGGGGAGAAGGGGGGGCTCAGTTTTTTATCATTTTGCATTTTGCTGACTTGTAGTTTTAAAAGGTGCTATGTCCCTGTTGGGAGCATTGGCACATGCCTGTAATCCCAGCAACTTGAGAAGACTGAGGTGGGAGAATCACAGGTTTGGGGACAAACTGGGCAATTTAGTGAGATGCTATCTCAGAATGAAATAAAAAGGGCTGGGGATATAGCTCAATAATGGAGCCCCCTGGGTTCAACCCTAACACTGAAAAGTAAAAAAGATGCTATATCCCTAAAGCCTCAAGTCTGGTGAGTCCCGGAATACAATGTGTGCGCTCGAGCTAAGTAGTCTTTTGTGCAGTTGGTTGAATTGCTTTCTTAAATTGCACCCCCATCTCCAGCTGTGAAGTTGAGACATCTGATTTGAAAAGTGCATTTATAAATGGAAATAAAAATCAGTCCCCTGGCTAATGCTGTTTTCTTTTTTCTTTTTTTATTGTTTTTGTTTTTGTTTCCTTTCTCTAGCATGAAAGACTTTCTAGGTAAGAACCCTCCCTGTTTTATGTGCATGCTTAATACTTGTGAGTAAATGTATGTCTAATTAAATTTAGTTTCATATAGTAGTTCAGTCCTTTTCCTCACATCCTTTTTCTCCTTTTCATTTCCACAGCCACCACAGTAATTCAAACTTTTATTATCTCCTGCCCAAAGTAAAGGAACCTCTTTCAACTCACCTTCCTGCCACCAGTCTCCTTTTTCCAGTTCACCTTGTATGCTTCTACTAGATTAATTTCCTAAAGTCCCTATACTAGACACTGTGCTTTTAGAGGATGATCCTCCATAATTTTTCAACTAGTGTCTAAGGTTACAAAAACAGATCTTCCTAGCTGGGGGCAGTGTCCCATGCCTGTAAATCCCAGCAACTCCAGAGACTAAGGCAGGAGAATCACAAGTTCTAGGTCAATCTCAGCAATTTAGTGAGACATTCAGCATCTTAGCAAGATCCTGTCTCAAAATATAAACATTTTTAAAAGGACTAGGGATATAGCTTAGTGGTAACGTGTACCTGGGTTCAATCCCCAGCACCAAAAAAAAAAAATAGATCAATCAATCAATCAATAAACAAACAAACAAAAAACTGATCTTCCTGAAGAAGAAAATAATTAAAAAATAATAGTAACTATGGAGACAAACATTTGAATCTCTCCTTTTCCATTGTTCCTCTGATGGAGAAATTAAGAAAGGACTGGGAGAAGATGTAGATATGGGCAACACAGGGCAAATGGGTCTTCTCATAATTTGCTTAGTGATAGAGTTGGCTCTGTCTTAACATATGCTAAGTTTTATACGTATTCTTCCTCCACTCTCCCTCTACCAGCACCAGCTAAGGATAAGTAATTTACTTCTAATCTCACAGAAGCTTACTTAGCTTTACCAAATTGATGGAGTGGTATTTTGTCACGGTAGTTTGTTAATCTTTTGTGAACTCTGTTGTGTTACAAAAGCCATTTGTGAAAGAAGACTTTCCCTACAGATTTCAAATATACTATAAAATTGGAATGATTTAAACGGTGAGGTACCAAACCAGTCCAAGAATAAACAAGATGCAATGGACCACAAAACATACCCGCCCCCCATAAAAGTCACGTGTATGAGGTGACTTTTCATCTTATTGGGGAAACCATTATTCACTAAGTGATCATTGAGATAATTGACTATTTGGGAACTATATCCTTCCTTCACCCCCCCCACCCAAAATAAATTTCAGATGGGTTATAATTTTTTAGGGAAAAAGGCTTTCCCACAAAAATAGTAAAAGAAAATACTTTATAGTTTTATATAGGAAAAACCTTCCTAAGCATTTTATGATGAAGGTAAAAATTGACAAATATAATTGCATAAAGTTTTAAATCTCTGCCAGTAAAAGAAACTATAAATGGGGACAAAAAGCAAGTAGTAAAATAGAAAAAAATATTTGTAAACTGTTAGAACATTGTAAAAGCCCTACTGTGGCCAGGTGCAGTGGCACACACCTGTAATCCCAGTGGCTCAAGAGGCTGAGGCAGGAGGATCTTGAGTTCAAAGCCAGACTCAGAAACTTAGCAAGGTCCTAAGCAGCTCAACGAGACCCTGCCTCTAAATAAACTATCTTAAAAAGGGCTGGGGATGTAGCTCAGTGGTTAAACACCTCTGGGTTTAATCCCTGGTACAAAAAATCAAAACAACAACAAAAGAAAAAACTCTCCTGTGTCGGAGGCTCCACCAGTATAACAAGAAAAAGATGTAGTTTCTACTAAATAAAGGCCATGAATGGGCAATTCCAAAACAAAGAAGATGATGAATAACCAAAAATATTGAGCCTCCTATATATTAAAATTAGTTCCTAAGGAGGCTGAGGCAGGAGGATCAAAAGTTTGAGGCCAGTATGGGCCCAAACAAACAATATGTGTCTGTCAATTGATGATTAAGTTATCATACAACCATGGAATCGACTGTGCAGTCATTTTTTTATGAAACAAATTTATTTTTACTTACATGATAAGATGCCCACAATCATAGTGATAAGTATAGGAAGGAGGAGGAATTAAATAATAGGTAGTATCTGATTTTATTTACAGAAATATGTATTTTAACTTATTTTTTTGTTTGACATCCTGCAAGGATATGAACTGGATTGTTAATAGTGGTTATTTCTTGGGCAGGATTATGGGGTAGACACTTTGGTATTACGTTTAATGTACTGCTTTTATAATTTAAAAAGTCAGTGCAAAGATTTCTAGTCACAAAAGAAATTTTTTAAATGTAAAGAAAAGTGACCGTTACTGACTGTCCTTAGGAACTAGTTACTTCGCCTCTTGCCTCTCGATCCTCACCCTTCTTGCTCCTCTACCTCTTCTATTACTTAATACTTATTTCAGTTCCCCACCACCAGATTTGACAGTAGGTACCACGGAAACGTCAGATGCATGTTCCACAGCTGTGAAGCTTCTGACCATCCCCGTTCAGGGCTGCAGAACTCTGCAGGGCTGCTTTGTACATAGCATTTTCCCATGTGACACATTGTAGTTTGCAAAAAGCAAAGTTCAGGAAAATATAAACCAGTGTTACGGATCAGGTCAATAGTTATGCACTTCAAACATAATTAGCTGACGCTCTTCCCCTAACAAACTTACCAATAGTGGAAATGAAACCACCAACAACTCTAAGAGCTCAGCTTCTGGAAGGTATAGAAATCCTGATTACACACACAAATCTTGATGTAGAATACAGAAAAGAGGGTAGGGGCATTGTGTAGCACAATGGAATGTTCAGGACTCCAGCCAACCTCTAGTGCACCAGTGAAGGATAGGTGTCATGCCCTGCTTGCCACCCTCCCCTCTTCAGCCAGCTCAGTCTCCACATGTTTCTGATTCATCAACAGTTCATTGTAATCATTTTCCAAGAGCCATTGAGATCCAAGAAACTTTTGCTTTTAAAAGCACACTCTTTAGGGAAGCTGTTCAACCCCAAACTAATTTGAAAAGCTCAAAGATTTAAGTCAGCATATGTGTCCAGACCACCAATTTTTCAAGTAAGCTCCATTCTTGGCAAATGACAGCCTCCCTCCCCAAGCTCCAGGCGGGTGCAGTACAGCCATGAGATCCGGGAATGCTCTCTCAGAGATTCAAGGAAGGAATGCCATGCATTGTTTTTGGCCTGGGCTCACAAATATCTTAGAAAAAGCACAAACTACCATAAACTCTCCCTTCCCTCACTCCTTTGTTCTCAAAAGAAATTTTTACCTTTCACATTACATCTTGCAGGTTGGAATCAGGAGGTGGTAATGCTACAACCAGTGACTCTTATGGTGACCGAGCCTCAGCAAGAGCCCGTCGGGAAGCCCGGGAGGCCCGTCTAGCCAGCCTGACCAGCCGTGTGGAAGAAGACAGCAACAGGGATTATAAAAAAGTAGGGTCTTTTTTCCATTTTCCTGTTCTTGGGTTACAACATATAAACAGCCTTTTCTCCCAAGACAGAAAAACAAGTGTAGTTCTGAATAAGCAGGAAAAAGAACACTTACTACCAACTCATTTCTTGCAGTTTGCTTTACCTCTGCACCAGCTAAATAAAGACCCTTAAATTATTTTTATTGCCATAAGTTTTTGCCTAGAGGTATGGGGAAAAGTAAAAAATTATGAATTGTAAGAATAAAAAGTAATAGTTTTATCTAAACCTGAGAATCATGTGGTAGACTTGTTTCTTTCTTTTTTTTTGGCTGGGGATTGAACCCAGGGCCTTGTGCTTACAAGGCAAACACTCTACCAACTGAGCTATATCCCCAGCCCTAGTCTTATTTTTAATAAACATGCTTTCAATAAGATCCTGTGAATATCAGCTAAATACTTCTTAGCATTAGTTTAAAAAAAAAATCCTCATCATCATCATTGTCTGACTTGGAAAGGATTCAAATCACTTTACAGTCCATTTCCTTTTGTTCTTGCTACCCAGCTCCAGGAAGAGGCCTTGAAAACTTTCCTTTTCAAGTGCTTGATGTACTAGGGAAAAACATTTTGGTTAAGGAAATTCTTCTTTGTTGATGTTTTTATTAAGTACAACTTGACAAAAATCACCTGAGGCCAGTTCCAAAACTAATCCCTTTGGTGTAAGAAGCCCTAGTAATGTAAATGTTCCATAGGAGAAAATAGATGGCTGGGTTTTTTTCTCCCAAGATTAGCATTATTGAAGTTGGAGCATTGTTCTCTTTGTGTTCGACCTGTGGGATCATCCTCTTCAAGAAGCCAGAGAGCAGTGTCTGAATGTGCCCTGATCCCCACACTTCCCTCATCTTCTGCTCCTAGGGTACCACAGTGGCTTGGGGCAGAGAGCCACAGGCATTCTCGTGATCACACTGTGTGGGTTCTGGTTCTGGGAACCCACACCCCAGTGACCTGATTCTGCCTTCCCCTCCCCAGCTCTACGAGAGTGCCCTGACTGAAAACCAAAAACTGAAAACCAAGCTCCAGGAGGCCCAGCTAGAGCTTGCAGATATAAAATCCAAGCTTGAGAAGATGGCCCAGGTAAGGGGAGAAAGGACAAAGATGGGGAGGTGGGTAATGTAAGGAGACAAACCGAACTAGGGACTCAGGGGCAGGACATGAGATGGAGTCAAAATCAGGCTTCATCAGAGGCAGTGAACTGGAGGCCTCTTTGATTCTAATTTGAGTTTAGGATTCAGTCAGTGTTTAACTTAAAATTGAAAACTGATGGTTTAGTGAACAACTTCTGAAGATCTGGATGCTAATAATTAGTTATCTACTTAGTTCTCAGTAGAAGAACATAAACTAGCACTACAAGGTCAGTCCTAGACAGTTTCTTCTGTTTTTTTCCTTGTGTTGCAGTGCAGTGCATTTGCATATCTCCTTGGAGAGGGATCTGCAAGACACTATAACCAAGTACAGAGAGGTAGTAAATCGGGCCTAGAAACAAGGGTGGTTTGCTTAGGTTATATAGCACTTCAGGGGAAGAGGAGCTGCTGGAACCCAGGATTAGGCCCTGAAGTAAAGATTCCATCCTGCAAAGATTCCTGTCTCCCCAGGGTACACCCTCCTTCAGCTAGGAATAAAGAGCTGTTGGGCGGAAAGGCAAGGATATCCATTTCCTCTCACTGCCAGGCTGATTTTATTAGATGATGCTTTAGAGGGTGGTGTAGGTAATGACCTCATCACTAGTGAAACCAACCCTGCAGCTGAGAGCTAGAGCAAGCACCGTCTTAGGTTACTGCAGTGTTAACAGGAAACCTATTGAATTTTAGACCCCAGAATGCCTGGGGACTGAGAATTTGAAAAGTTGAACTGAGGTAAAAATGACTCTTTACAAGGAAAGCGTGAAATGAAAACCAGAGGTGGCTAGTCAATCCGATAATATGATATGATCCAAAAGTAAGACTAAAACATAGAGTTGAATAGTCCCTAACCATGGGGTTTAGTGGGGACAGGGGTAGTCAAGTGCCCTCTGAACAGCATCCATGAGCATGGGATGGATGAGCAAGGGGTGCCAGCATGTGGAAAATAATGCTGTAGAACTGTGAGGGGTCCCAGCAAGACAGCTAGGACAGTCACACTTACCAGAAAAGGTCTTAGCCAGGCTCAAAGTAGGTGGCCTGTCCTGAGAGCTGCCTGTCAATTTGAAAAAGGCACTCGGTTCTGCTGTGATAGTAGCCAGCTGTGTTTCTTCCTGGGAATTTCTGATGCCTGCTGCAACATATAGATAACACGAGGCTTAACATGGTTTTATTGAATAAGAAAAGTAGGTCTCTAAATTTAAGAGGAAAAAAATTTACAGATACACACAGTTTTAACCCCTCCCCAGGCATGGTAAGCCTTAAGGTCTCTCTTCATTTCAATACTACTGAGACCAGGCAAAACATCTAATTCATAATAGATCCTCAGAGGATGTCCGACCCAATTTTCATTCTGAATAGTGCCAAGTATTGGCATTAGTCAATAAATATGGATCTGGTTCTTGTCTGTTATTACTGGGCTGTTTTATAAAAAATAAGGAGCAGTTAGGACTGTGAAGAACCACAGGAAGAACCTCGTTTCACCTGCTCCACATTCCCTCAGCAGAACCTTCTGGCAGTTAGCTTATTCTTGACCTATTGGGTGGGGTTCTTGGCTATTTCCCCAGCCTGTGCTTCATAGCAGCGAGCAGCCTAGCAAGCTGTGGACACTGATGTGCACAGACATTAAAAACAGAATCAGCCTTTCCCAGTCACTGGGGAGTAGCATTCACCCTCCAGCCAGCTGCTTTGCTGGTATGTCAGAATATACTTAGTTTTGGCAAATATAAGTTATTGAAATTCAGGAGAAATGGTGGCACTACAAACCCTGTCTCTGTTTACCAAAAATGGAGTTGTTTGGTAGGACAGTGAGAGAGAGCCTGCCAGTCTCAGACTTCTATGTGGGGACGTTACCTCATGGACAGGCACAGTGTTTTTACAGGGAAGGTTCACCTGAACTCAATCAGGCTTAACATTTAAAACAAAACAAGCAAATAAAAAAACTAGTTCTTTATATACATGAATTTAAAAATAGTGAGATTATCACAGCTTCTAGTGTCTCAAGTTTAGGAAAAGGAGACTTACTGAGGATCTGCACAAATTCCAGCATCAACTGATACATTTTCTCTTTTCCTTCTGCTTCATAGTAGATGCAGTGTTAAGACAGATAGCCATGACCTTCAGAGCAGAAGGTGAAAGCCCAGGACAGGAGCCAGATTCCAAGGATTATTGTTAGTTCTAGCTATTTCTTAATATTTTTGGGAAAAGGGTAACCTCTGCAAGAAGACCAGCATAATCTCTGTATTTATTGAAGGTTGTCTGGGCCTGGCACAAGGCAAAATAAAAAGTCACCCTTTACTTATTAAATGTCTATTGTATGTAAGAAATTCTTCCCAGTCTGTAATGCTAAGACCAAAAGGGACTTAAGAGTTCCTTTTTACCCCCCTATTTAAGGCAGGGTTATTATCTGAGGTAATTCTACTTTTTAGATATGGTAGCCAAATCTTTTTAGCCCTTATGAATACTGTAAATTGAAAATCAAAGGTGATCAAAAATATACATTCTAAATCCTTTATTCAGGTAAAATATTACCTTAACTGAAAGTCCAGGGTATGCAACAGATAAAAATGGAAGTACTCTGTTTAAAGCAGGGCTCCCAAGAAGTCTGTGCACACAAAAAAACCAGTACTTGGGGAGGAAAATTACCTCAGTGCCCCAAACAGAAGGAATGGGGGAAGAGGTTGTTTAGAAGAGTGGCATGTTGCTTAGACATTCAAGTTCAAGGGTCTGCAGCCTTTTAAAGAAGAAAACCCATTTATCATTTACTCTGGATTATGATATTACTCATCGAAAAGAAGGAAGACGGGTGGCACAACATAAGAAGATAGTAAGAAGACAGTTGGGGGGCCGGGGATATAGCTCAGTTAGTAGAGGGCTTGCTTTGCAAGCACAGGGCCCTGGATTCAATCCCTAGCACCACAAAAAAAAAAAAAAAGAAAGAAAGAAAAGAAGAAGAAGAAGACAGTTGGCCCTGGAGACAGAGAGAGGAGAGAGAGAGAAGGAGTTGGGTGTGTTTTGAGGAATGTCTTTGTACATGTTATTTATTTGTTTGTTTGTTTGTTTTTGGTACTAGGGATTGAACCCAGAGGTACTTTATCACTGAGCTACATCCCCAGCCCTTTTTATGTTTTATTTTAAGGCAAGGTCTCTGTAAGTTGCTTAGGACCCTGCTAATTTTCTGACGATGGCCTCAAACTTGCAATCATCCTGCCTCAACCTCCCAAGCTGCTGGAATTCCAGGTGTGTGCCACCGCATCCAGCACATGTGATTTCTGGAATGCCACTACTGCCTTACCCACCCTGTCAGTGGGAATCCTGCAAACATCAGAGAGATGATCATGTTAGGCTTAGTGATCTATTAGAATGTATTTGCTGGAACACCTCCTAAAGTGAAAGTCCAGAGCTTTGCCATCTGTTTCTGAATGTCCCATAGTAAAGCTGAATGAGACTGGGCTTTCTAATGGCAGAAAAAGTAACAAGTGTTTTCTTTCCATCTGCACAGCAGAAACAAGAAAAGACCTCTGACCGATCATCAATGCTTGAAATGGAGAAACGGGTACGTGCATGTCTCTTTTTCCCATTTTATCTCTTCTTTCTGACGTTCCCTAACTTTGTTGTTCATGCCAACGGAAAAAGTTCTTCTTAAGGCAGGACTTCTGCCACATTCCATTCCCAGCTTGATGATAAATTCTTTTTGTCTGACTCTGGACAGTAATTTGATTGCTCGTCCTTTTGGCTTCCTCAGATAGTACTTTGTACACATTCCAGTCTTAGGGTGGGAAGGGTTCTTGGAAGGTCATTCTCTATGTAGTTCTGCCGACAGGCACAACTACACACATACACATAGCCTTGATATATTTTGGTTTACTGTAAATCATCTCACACACACACACGCACACACACACACACTCACACACACACATACAAGGTCTCTTTGCCCTTCACATCACTTTAAACAGAAAAGAAGTTTTTAGCAGAACTCTCTGCCATTGATTTAGTTCATTTGACTCAAGACATGAGCCATCAGAATCTCACTCTCTTTCTGGTTCAATTGCTGACCTCCTTCCAAGTGCACTCAGCATATTTTTCTGGGATTTGACATTCTTGGATTGGGAAAACTCAATTAGATTTATTGATGAGCCCTAGTTTAGTTTTGACCCTGGGGATAAATATGTTCCCATCTCTCCTGTTATCGTATGTTTAATTTGGAAAGCAGCTAGGTTTTATATTTCATTTCCTTGGCCTGTAACCAAACCTCCTTGGTATCTCATCTGATCAAGGACTCTCCATTGTGTTCAGGCTAAATTAAGAGTTAGTTCCTGGGAAAAAGGAATGGAGGGAGACAGAAACTTGGAGTAGGGGTGCTATTTCTTAATAGACAGTGTTGTCTACTTCCCTGCTCACCATCTGCTCCCCGTCATGAGAGAAGCAGTTCCCGAGGAATTGAGTTGCTGCAGGCAGTATTACTGAGAATAATGGTGGATTTTTGTTAATAGAAAGCAAGGGTTCTAGCCTCTTGCAGACATTTGAAAGTCCATGAAATCTTCCAGCTTGGAGAGAATAACTCAGAGTGCCCTGGTCTGGTCATCTGTTAGCAAGTTGCTTCCCCCTATGTTTTCTGCTAAGAGACTTAGATCCTGGGATTTTTATCATTGAAGTAGCTCATTCCACAGGGTCAGGATGAGGGACTGCTCACATCTGGATAAGGTTTGCCCCAGTCAGTAGACAGACCCTTTGCCATGAAGCTGCTGATCACATGGCAGCTGGGAGACGCGCTGTGACTGCCTTCCAGGTGTGCTACATGTTCAACAGACTCATTGTTTCTAAAACAGGAGAGACGAGCCTTGGAGCGGAAAATGTCAGAAATGGAAGAAGAGATGAAGGTATGAAGAGGTTTTCTTTCTCTCTTTGTATGCCTGTTCTCTGAATGCCTGCCAAGACTGGATACTTAAGCATAGACCTGCCCCACAATTTCACTACAAACTCCACACCCCTAGGAAGAGATGATATGTAAAGATGAGGTGAACACCATTCCTCAGCCATTTCCTGGGCACTGTCAGCTCACACAGCATCTACTGTGGTCACCTCAACACCACATGCTGGCCTCAGTTTAAAGGGGATCTCTGGAAGGCTGGAGGTAAACTCAAGTTGAACATGTAAGGTTTTCTTTTCTTTTTTTGCGGTCGTGGGGATTGAACCCAGGGCCTTGTGCTTGCAAGGCAGGCGCTCTACCAACTGAGCTATATCCCCAGCCTGAACATGTAAGATTTTCTAAGCAATGACTTCACCCTTGAAAGGCTGGATGAAAAGGCTAGTACAAGTTTCTGCCAAGCTTCCCATTAGGTGTTCAGTGAAGCCTGAGCATGGCCACAGTCTTCCTCCCTGCTGCGCCTCCCTAACCCAGCCCTTTGCAGAAGGAACACAGATTGAGTCATTCTGCAGCAGAGTAAAAATTTATTCACATATTGATTTCCTGCCCCAGTCCATTTCCCCTGCAGTGTTCCAGTGTGCTTAGAGCTATCTCAATAGAATAAGCTCATGCCACCAGATATACCTCAGGACTTGCTGCTTTCCTCTCTCCCTTCACCATGACCTGCAGTGACCCTAGCCTCCATTGGGCCTTTTACTGAACAGTGGCCAGTCTTTGCAGCTTTGAATGCTAAGATCTGACAGTCTTCTGAAAGGAATCAACTCACTGCTCTGGAAGGGGAAGACACAGAGCTGCTCAGGGTAGCCACCGGGATATGATTGTGGAGAATCCAATCCCCACATGATCACAATCACTTCGGGCTTGTTCAGCTTCTTTTTTTTCTTCAAGGATCTTATTGTACTGGATATTTGCTGCCAAGTGGTCATCTGTTGAGACCCAGGTTTCTTCAGCTAGGAAACAGAAATATGGGGACAGGTTCAGGCATATCCTTAAGTGTTTTCTGTGAATAAGCATCCCTAATACACAGTTGAAGCATCTTGAGAGGCATTTATTGTTCCAAAGGCTTATTTTGGGGGTGTAAGGGAGTTTTTCAGGACATGACAAGGTCCTGAAATTTCATAAGATCCTGTTGCCTTTTCTTTCTTTTTTTTTTTTTTTTTTTTTGCACTACTGGGATTGAACCCAGGAGTGCTACATCCCCAACTCTTTATATTTTAATATTTCAAGATGGGGTCTTGCTAAGTTGTAGTCGCTCAGGTTTGCCTTGAACTTGTGATCCTCACTCTCTCAGCCTCCCAAGTTGCTGGATTACAGACATGTGCCACTGCACCCAGCTCTGTTGCTCTTTATAATGTGTGGTTGATTGTCCTGCGATGACAGGACAATACCCTACACTGTTAAACCTCTCCATCTTCTGGTTTTTCAAACCCACCTCACTTACCATTCAGAACTATTCTCACCCACTTAGGGCAGCACATTAGTATTGCAAACAGTTCTTGATGGATGAATCCACAGTCTTGGTTGTGTAGTGGCTATTCCATCTTCAAAACCCTTGAGTTATACCTTTGTACTTTCCTATTAGATAGTTGTCCTATCAGTGATGCTCATCAAAAGAACCAAAATGCTGATCCTCACGTAAATGAGGCCAAAAGTGGTACCTCCCAGTGAGTACTGAGGAGCCCCAAACCAGCCTGTACCCACCAGTCCTGAATCACTGAGTCATCTCCACACAGGACCCCCCACAAAGACCCAGAACGTGGCCTAAAGTGGAGAACTTGAGATCCTTTCTTATTTCTATTCCCATTCTAAACTGGAGAAAACAGAAGTCCTTCTGTGTTCTAGTAGTTCTTGATCCAGTGGGTTGAGACAAGTTTGCATGTTTCTCTCTTTATCCTGTCAGACTATGATTTCCTAAAGTCAGTCATGAGTTCTCTTCCTTACTCAGGAGAGTTTATTGTATATGAAAGTGTTTGCTCTCTCCAGTTAGAAGCCATTTTGCCAACAACTTTATATCAATTTGTTTACATTATCAACTGGAGCCAGATCATGACTGTTTGGTCCCCAAACCAGTAGCTGTTCTGAGACTGATTTTTTTTTTTTTTTTTTTTAGTTAAAAATGTGCCCCTGCAGTCATTGCCTTTTTTCTCCATTCCCAATGACAAAGTTATGGAGAAGAAGTGCCTCCAGTAGGCTCTAAAGCCCTTAAACAGCTTGCCCAAATCAAAGCATACTTCCAGGTTTACAGACCATCCAGCTCCCCCTAGAGGACTAAGGGGGAGAAACATCAGAGTCTCTCCGTCACACCAATGTTACCTTGGTGTCTGTACCTTCTTTGAAGGCAAGAACCTCAAATATAAATGTTATCAAATTTGTATGACTGCCCTTTAAGAATCAAAGATAATCCTTGTTTAACTCCAAACTCTCCATTCAGGCTACTTTTCATGGTGATCAATTTTCCAGAGTAGTTAGTGGACAAAATGTCTGTGTATTCGGTAGCCAGCCAATGGTGCATGCAACCATCTTGTGGGACCCCGTAGAGGTTGAAACCAGTTGGTCTCCATACTTGTGCATATTCAGTTTATACAGATGCTCAACTCTCCCTCGTGCAATCAGTAGGGAGCAGTTTCTGGGGTTGGCCTCCTGTGAACCCTGAAAGAGGAGGTGTTCAAGGACACAGAGTAATTTCGGTGCCTATTTTTCTGACTCTAGCAAATAAAATACAAAGGCCAGGTGAATCAGGGAACCATGAGATGGGCTCACCCAGATGTATGTGGGGCTCTGTGGTTGTGAGTTGGGTTGTACCTTTCTGGCCTTTACCCAGAACGTAAGTATTTATAAATTCTCTACAGGAGAAACTCCACCCAGATCCTGGGCTGGAGTGGGATTACATGCCAGCTTCTGACAGATGTGCATGTCAGTGTAAGCTATGCTAGACTTGCACTTGGTCCCGGGATGTGCCCTCATCTGACCTCATTACTTTTCCACTGCATCCTCCATTCAGCCTCAACCTCCTTGCCAGACCTTCTGCCCTTCTTTTCCCAGGTCCTTGCATGAGAGGGGCCCAGCAACCAATCCACTGTTAGATTGGTCCTGGGATTTTTACCTTGCTTACTCTGAAGCATCACTAGCCGGCCCGCCCCTCAGCTCTGCCCTTGCCCACGCTGCTCTATGCCCTGCACTCCTCTCCATCTTCTTGCCATGCCTTGTTTTCAAGACTGTTCCTATAGCACATTCCACCAGGTTTCCTGCCTCTCTCATGCTGGTAACTTGCAAGTTCTTCCACCTTGATCCTGCTTGTATTCACATGTTCAATTGAGTCACTTTCATAGTTCATGTCTTTAATATTCCCTGGGAGGCAAGGACCACTTCATATAATGCTAATGATTGTGCTGAAAGCTTGGTCCATTGTCAACACCAGTGAAGGATGAGAGCCAGGGACTTTCCATTGGTTCTTTCATTTGGTCCCTGCCTATCCCTTTAAACTTTTCCATGTGCTGCACCATGATCTCCCTCTTCTGTCCTCTCCACAACTGAGATGCATACAGCAGGCAGAGGGCTGCCCAGTCCCTACCATTCAGTGGCTACATGGAAGTGTTTGGCTACCCTACCTCTTTGCGAGGTGGTTATTAGCCCTTTTTGGGAAAAGGGCTATTTGGTGGTTTGTCTCTGCTTGTTTTTCCTTTTCACTGTTTTTCCCCTCATACTACCTTTCATTTTCTTTACTCCCAAACTATTACTCAACTAATCTTTCATTTCTGTCCTTCTCATTGTGTGGGTATGAGAAACATTTCTCTCTACCTGGTCATCTTTTTGTCATCATTATAACCCACAGGATTGTCTGTCCTCATCCATGAAACTCCATTTGCATAACAAATTCATTTCCCTCCTCCCAAAAAGCGGATAACCTCAGTTTCAGGGTCAGTGCAGTTGATCACTTAAGAAGCACATGAAGAGAATAGGCAGGCCTGTGATAGAATCTCATTTATTGAAGTCTTTAAGTCCTTCGTGGAATATGGGGTTTTAGGAAGAATACCTGTGGGCTGCTTATTCTATTCCATTTGCAATACTGACAGACAGTAAGGGCTGGAATTGGCCCAGCCACTTCCATTATCATTTGGACATTTATGATTTCTCCACTGTTATGCGCAGTTACAATTTCCAGCGTACAACTCTTTGTGAACACCTTTAAGCAGCTCCCAGCCTCAGCATTAACTCGGACACAGAGAAAACAGTTGGCCATGAACATAGTGCTGCATATAATCACATGTAGCAGGTCAGAGGAAGGTTAGAGGCTCTGGGATCCTAGACTGCAAAGGAGAACTAGGGAGGCCAAAGAAGCTTCCTGCAAATCTGGTTAGAGCGCCAATAGTTCTTTGTGATTTCAGTATGTGTCATTTCATCCTTCTAAATAGTACATGCCATATACAGAAAGTGCTTCCAACAGACCCCTCTCTTATTTTCCTTGTTTTGTTTTTTAAATTTTTTTTAAAATGAGGTAAGAAAAGAATACAGAAAGAAAACAAACGAGAGGCATGGGGGGGAAGATGAGAGGAAAGAGAAAGAAAAGGGTAGCAGCTAGATTTAGGAACACATTGAATCCTCAGTTTGACAGTGACAATGGAGAGTCCCTAAGGCTGTGGTTCAGCCTTGTGAATTTGGTTCAGAAGGCCCAAGCCGCTTGGATGGACTGTCATTTTCAAAAGCGATCCAGAGCCTGGTTGTGTTCATATGGCTGACCTTCAGCGTACCACGCATATGTAGGCCTCAGCCAAGCAGCACAGATAGCTCTCCCCTGCCTGATGCCTTTCTCCACCCCTCCCCCACCCACATACCCAATGTGCTCTCATTGCTCCTGCCTCTCTCATTTCCTTTCTTGCATGCAAACTAAAATCAAAACCAAAAAGTCACATGGTTTCTTTGTCCTACTTTTTTCTCCTCTGGTCTGTCTTGTCTCTTTCTGTCTTGTCTGTCTGTCCCCTCCGTGTCTCACTCTCTGCAGAATCTCCACCAGCTAAAACAGATTCAAACCTTGAAGCAGATGAACGAGCAACTGCAGGCTGAGAACAGGGCCCTGACCCGAGTGGTGGCCAGACTCTCGGAGTCCATCGAGTCCTCGGACAGCCAGCAGCTCTAGTTCTTGCCCTTCCTCTCCACCTCACTTTCCTCCTCCACTGCTCCAGGCAGGTTTATTCTTCTTGTTGGTTCCAGAAGCCCTGTGCTTATTCCCTTCATAAGAACCTCTGTGCATAGGTTCCTGTAAAGCTCAGTCATCTGGAAATGGAGGGAGCAGGACTAAGACCTTAGAATGTAATGGCATAGACGAGGGAGGTGGTGGGGTAGAGTTATGTGGGCCAGTGGATACTTAGTAAGGTCACTACATTACCTTCTCTTCTAGATACTGAATATGGATTTTCTCACTCAGTTACACATAAATATACAGGTGTGCCTATACCAGTGTAAGTTCGTGCACTTACATTACTTTGGTGGGTCCTTCCCAGTCAACTGCAACTTGGTCCCTGCTTCAACTGGGGGTGGTTGTAGGCTCCAAATTGTGTTTGGATCTGGGGTAACAAAGGGCAAGCGCTCTCAACCCTAGCTGCCCATAGAACCACCTGGAAGCGTCAAAAACATACCAGTGCCTGGACCACTCCAAAGATCCATGGATTGGGTTGAAACCCAGGCATAGGTATTTTTTTTTTCAAAGCTCTACTATTGATTCTTTTTTTTTTTTAAATATTTTTATTAGTTGTTGATGAACCTTTATTTATTTATCTGCATGCGGTGCTGAGAATCGAACCCAGTGCCTCACACATGCTAGGCAAGTGCTCTACCCCTGAGCCACAGCCCCAGCCCCAACTATTGATTCTTTTATTCAGCTAGGATTGAAAACCACAGTCATTTGAATACCAGACAGAATTAAATCCTCACATGTGACAACATTGCTGGGCAGAGAGGGCTAGAACCAAAGGCTAGGGCCATTCTGGCCCAGCTCTGCTACCAGCGTCCCACTATCAGAGCAGAATTGCATAAGCATCCTGCATCCCACTATCAGAGTAGAATTGAATAAGCATTCTTGGCCTCCTTCTGCAATAGTCTTTGGATTCTTCTCCCTCCTTGGGAGGCCCTTCTCATCCCTGTCACAAATCTGGGCCCTAGAGTTGTGTCCCTCTCCCCCAAGTATGTGGGCTGTGAGGCAGAACACAGTCTATATAAATGAGACCCTCAAATAGCAAGACCCTCCCTAATGGCGCTGGCTTTGCAAAGGAGATGACAGGCAGTGGAGCAGAGAGCAGGGATTTATTTTCAACTGAGAACCAAAAAATGTGTTTGGCAAACTGGAGCCTTCCCCTGGCTGTGGATCTGAAAGACAAGCTCATAGATAGCTTGTTTTTCATCCCAAGATAATGTGATGGGGTCACCACTACCCTGAAATGAGTTTTTAATTTTCAACAACAATCTAATTAGTCCTGACCAGGGCCTGTTCTTTTTTCTGCCTATTTGCTTTTGCCTTCAGGGTCAGTAGCTGGCAACTAATATCCACTAGAACTGAAGCACCCAAATTACCATAAGGGCTGAGCTAATATCCTGCTGCAGATGCTATCACAGGCAGAAAGAAAATTGAAAGGGAAGTGCTACCATGGGCTGGCAGTGAACAGCCACTGTTAGGTCTAAACTCCATGCTTTAAAATTAGCCTCCAGATTCCTAGAAAAGAGACTGGGAATGTAACTCAGGGGTAGAGCACATAATGAGCATGTGCAAGGCCCTGGGTTTAATTAATCCCCAGTGTACAGGCATACGCACGCGCACGCACACAAACACACACACACACACACACACACACACACACAAATTCCTGGAAAATTCAACTTGGGACCAAGTAGAGACCCAGAAGATCTCCCAGGTATTTTTACTTTCCCCTCTTTGTTGCAGGACACTAGAATATGGGGCAAAATTAGATTCCATCCTTTCAATGGTTAAGAACTGTGATAAAGTCAATTAAGGCCTATGCCGAGTGCTTTATATGCTTTTTCTCATTGAATCCCCAAAATTATTGTACATATTAAAAAAAAAAAAAAGAACAGATTATGTGCCCAAGGTCACTCAGAGAGTGAGTGGTAGAACCAAAATTCAAATCACCTATGACAGGTTCCAGAGTCCGTGCTCCTCACCACTGTGATTTAAGCTGTCTGCTTATTTGGCACAGAGTTTCAGCCGTTTGTTAAGCATATGGCCTAAACAATGCAAGAAGGATCTATTGAGCAACTACAGTGCCCCAGCACTGCAGCTGAAGGACGGACAGCCTTCTGCTTCTCAGCACTCCAGCTTCTCTGTGAAAATTGTACTTTCAAAGAGCATTTTCCTACCGAAAGATCCTGCCACTGTGAAGAGTGCCATTGCCTGGTACATGACCTTCTGTAGAAGGGATTGCAAACTGTGACCCACTCCTGTGGCCCATGAGCCCTACCAATAGCCAAAAAAGAAAACAAAAGGAGAGTGTTTCATAACACATGAAACTACATGGAATTCAGATTTTAAGCGTCCAAAAATAAAGTTTTCCTGGAAGCAGGCCGTGCCCTTCTGTTCATCTGATGTTATTATGTCTGGGGCTGCTTCTATGCTGCAGCGCAGAGACCGTGGCCTGCAGACCCTAAGAGGTCACAGAAAACCTTGCCGACCCGCCCCTCCTAGAAGGAAAGATGAGATGACTGAGCCAAACTGGCAATGTGATCAAGAGATTTTTTACCCTGCTCTTTTCTGTCTTTTTAAATAATTGTCCCTGGAGAAAACCCAGCATGTAGAACAGGCCACTTACCAACAAAAGAGAAGAGAGGATTCCCTTCCCACCTCCCGTGTAGTTGGAAACGGAGGCAAGACTGATGAGAGGCCTCTCGCCTACGCCAGCCTTGCCCTGACGCTCTCTGCAGTGGCAGGGCCCCGTGTCCCCTTTCTCTTTAATGCTTTTCTCAACAGGTTATAAGAAGTGATAGTTGAGAACATGTATATTGAATTTTATTTCTTCAAGGTATCTGTACCTCAAACTGTGGTAAGCTGGATATTTAGAAATTATGAAGCCAAGGTTCAGAGAGTTAAAATGATAAAGCTTTGTTAAACATACTCATATAGTACTTTCACATGTGTTCTTATTTATTCATTCTTTAACATCAAGTGAATATCGGATAACACTGTTCATTTCCCTTCTCTCTTTTGAGAGTGAAGTTTATGAGGCTTCCCCCCTGCTCGCTTTCTGCATTCCCCCTCTTGTACTTTTTGACCATCCCTTAAGATATCAATTGTAGCATGTTGCAGCTGTGAAATTGCCTTGTCCAATTTTTTTCCCCCAAGGAATTGAGTTCTTAATGTAGAAATAAATCACCAAAGCTCAACGAGTTGTTTGTACATTTAAAAAAAAAAGTGCAACTCAGTTCTGATCAGATGAGCCACTAGGTACTGAAATGTGAATCCACTGCCATGTACAGCTTCTTCCTGCCTGTGGAATCCTGTCGTGGAGATGTGGTTTCCAGAGTCTCACCAGCCTGCAGCCCACAGGATGGGACATTAGAAAAGAGATAGGCAGGTGAAACGCCTTGAGGCCACCCTGGGCTGATGTTTTCTGAAACTCTGATTGAGATGAGTCCCTGAGCACTGCATTCTGATGGGCACAGCTGCAGGCATGAGGAGGCAGCCAGAGCCTCCTTGGTTGATTTGGACAGAGGAAAGGAGGGTCAAAGACCTGAAACTTTCCTTTGATATTTTCTGAATGAAAGCCATCTATGTAAGGTCTGTAGACTCTTTGCCTACCCCCCTCCCCATATTCATGGGCAATCTCCAGTGGCCACAGGAATCCTCAGTATCCAGAAGCTCACTGTACGTCCACACACTCCCATATCTCGCCACCCAAGGGCCTCATGATGTCCCTGCCTTCTGAAGGAGTGGAATGGGGTTATTGTTCTTTTATAGACACAAAAACAGAAATGCAGAGAAGTGGTTTGCCTAAAGTGTAACAGAGATCATTAATGTCAAGGACAAAACTGGACTCTGTTTCTAGGCTGAGACAGTTCCTGGTGTTTGGGGGTTTTCTTCTCCACCTGTAATGAAAGAATAATCTTTGCAGTTTAGAACACCTGGGTTCAGTATCAGCTTTGCCACTTAAATACCTGTGTTCCTTGGACTAGTGACAAAGCCTTCATTCCCTCATTTGTAGAAATAAGAATAGAAGTGAATCTCAGACTCATGAGGCCCTGTGCAGGCCCACTAGCATACTTTATCCCACATTGGAGATCCTCACTGTTTTCCTTTTGTTCCTGTTACAAATTCTTTATGCATTTGTAACTCAAGTCTGTATGTGCACAGGTGGACTTGTGTAAGTAACCTGCCTCTTCCCTGCAACGTTGAGGAAACAGAGATTATATTCCTTACAGTTCAGTTAGATCCTTAAGTGGTTAGTAGCAGAGCCAAGAGCTAGAATTAATAGGCCTCATAACACCTGAGCCCAGGCCACTTGTTTCTGAAGGTGTTGCTTGCCACAGGGGTCCTATAGGTTTAAATAACTGATAAACTAGGAACATCTGCAGTGACAACAGACAAAGATGTCTATTTTTGTAACCTCCCTGGTGAAGAAGTACTTACCCTCCAACCTACATCTTGCTACTAACAAGGCCCACACATATAAACTACCCTTATCAACAGCTCACTAGGATGTTTCTAATGCATAATACGTTTGTCAAAGTGCCTTGACAGCATAATAAAAACTTGGGCATCTGAACTGCAACTTACTTTTCCTTTGTTCCACAAGGTGGGCAAAGTTCCAGGATGGCAGAATTAATAGAATTGAATCTCCACCCCCTCCATCCCTCTATAAGCATTGGTTTCCTGGAATTATAATGCTATCCCCTAAAACTGCTCATAAGGCCTCTGGGTTTCTCTTGGTAACTATCAGTGGAGAGTTAAAAGGAAAATTAAAGGTATGCCTTGTGTCCATGGTGTCTTGCAGCTCTGTGACCACATCTGTGAGTTTCCTGGGTTTTAGTGGTTAAAAGCAGGTAGTATGACCAGTGAGATTTGGTAGAGGGACAGCCACCAGGAAGGCCTCCTGGGGGGAGGGCCTTAAATCATCTTGTGCATGTGGTAGAAAAGCCGAGTTCTGTCCCTCAGCCTGCATTCTTATTCTTCACGGGCTGTGAAGCAGTGTCCTCATTTAACTCTTTTGGGTCACCACCAACAACTCCTTTCTGAATTCCTTCCCTATGTCCTCATTAGCCTACTTTGGCACTCTCTCCAGTTTCTCTAGACTAGAGGTGAGTTCAAGGAATAATTGAAAATAGCCACTGACTCAATAGAGTAAAAGGATATACAGTGTGGACGTAAGCCTGCATGCAAAGAGATAAGGTGTTACTGCTAAATTTGTTACCTCAAAAGGTGAGGGGCTGCGATCCCCCTAAATAGGACCACTCCCAACTGAGTAAGTAGGAAGATTCAAGGAACTTCATTCCTGGGAGAAAGGGTGGCAGCAGCTCACTATATACACATTCTCAGAAGGCCCTGCTCCTCCGCCAGCCTGGCCTGGTCAAGGAGGGTAGAAGAAGCGATTGTGCCAGATTCTAACACACTTTTCTCTCTGTCACCTACAGGTGTTAACAGAACTGAAATCCGACAACCAGAGGCTGAAAGATGAAAATGGTGCCCTCATCAGAGTGATCAGCAAACTGTCCAAATAGATGGGGCTCCAGGTGTGGGAGGGCATTTGCTGGCCTGGCCCTCATTTCCAGCCATTGCCTTCCAGCCAAAAAAAGCGAATGTTTTGATGGAAGGACACTTCTCTCTGACCCTCTGCAGTCACGTCCTCTGCACTGTACATTTTCCTGCACTCTCAATGCCCTGTTCCTCCCACACCCTCACCCTGAGTTTTATGACAGTTTTAACTGAAGCATGATTGTGATCATTGGAGCCATCTGGAGAAGGCCCCATGGAGCACACCAAGCTCAGCTGTGGACCCCAGCTTCCTGCTGCTTTCCTACTTTGTCCACATTGGATTTGGTCCAAACACATAAGGCATGCCCAGCCTTTATGCTGACCCAGTGTCCTCTGATGTAGGTGAGTCTTGTGGTGGCAACTTCAGGTTCCTGTCTGGGTTGCCAAGAGAAATGGCAGCATGTGGAATTAATCATCAGCCTGTGGAGCTGTGTTTCTTCAGAGTCCAAGAGGACAGCAACTGCACTGAGGCCCTCTGTTCTCCACCTCTCAGCAACTGAATTAAATTTTTCCCTCAGCAACCCAGGGCCGACCCTGATAGTCTTAACCCCTGTTCCTCCCTCCTGCCTAACCTTTCTCCAAGGCACTGCGGGCCCTGGCCTCACTCATTCCTTTACTTTCTATCATTTCATTCTTCCTGCCTCCCCACACCCTTGCTCAGAGCCCCTGACCTTGTTTTCTTTGACTGTTATGGAAGATCATTACTTGAAGACTAGAAAAACATCACTCTGGTATGTTGGGGTGGCTCCATGAACCCTGTCCATAAAAGCGAGACCATGGCATACGTGTCAGCCTGCTAATCGCATCTCCCTCTTAACTTCCCCCTGAAAAATGGTTTTTCTTATTAGAAAATCTGGGCTCTTTATTAGAAAATGGATCTTATTAGAAAGTCTTACTCCTTATCAAAAAAGTGGATACCCCATTCTGCCTCATGTCCCTTTGACCTTGCTTTCCTCTCTGCACTCTGGTACCTGGCAAATGACACGTGGCAACATTGCAAGGAGGCCCGCAAGGTGGGGAGGGCAGGTTATTGGGAGCCAGACAGGGAGTGGAAGTTGGAATACACATATGGGGAAAGTGGAGTATCCGAGGACACTTGAAACATTATGATAGAGGCGACAGTGTTCCCCTGCGCTGCGAGAGTGGTGGTGGACTTGATTGTTTATGGTGGTTAGATTAAGGGAAGAGACATTTGCTTTCTGAGAAGCTAACAGGGGAGATGGCTGTTTGGTGAGGTTTGAAAGGAAGAAGTACTTTCAATACATGATGAGAGTCGTGGAATTTGAGAATGGCAAGGCCCAGAGGTCATTTGGTCCAGCTATCCATTTTTGTGTCACAGGGACCCCTGCTACCACAGCTTGACCCACAGTCAGATAGCCTCTGGTGGCTGTGCATTTACAACTTGAGGGTTGATCAACTCTAATAACCAGTTTCTCCTGAGACCAGCTGAAGTGCCGTGTGGATTCTCCCTATAGGCCACATCTGCTCTTTGTAGCTCCTTGCAGTCACAGTACTTAGGTCTGTGTGGTCGGTGGTCTCCCCTTCAGCCCACGCTGCCCTAGTCTTTTCAGTCACTCCTCTTGTGGTGTGCTTTTCATACCTGTCATCTTGGCCATCCTCCTCTAGACAAAATAGCCTTTTAAAATATTGTACCCAGACCTTCACAGAGTACCCTGTAACCCCAGCACACAATTCAACCATTAGTTCTCCATGATGACCCAATGCTAAGGCATACAGTTGCTTTTTGGAGTTTTATCCCTCGGTTCGCTTTGAGTGTGCAGGTCATTTAAAGCCTCATTTTAGGGCTGCCAGCGATACTCAGTGCTGAGCGGGGTCTGTTCTTAACATGCACTACCTCTGTGTCAGGTTTTTTTCTGAAAATGGTAGTGGCGTTCTCCATAGCCCTCTGAAACTCCCTGCTCTTTACACAGAATCTATAATTCAGTTACAGAATAGGAGCCATGCCTCCTCTGGCAGAACCCCACTTTTAGAGTATTTAAGGTTCTCTCTTCTGTTTCTGCCCTTTTTATTTACAGCTCCCCTCAGGAGAAGCTGATGTGCTCTTGTCTTGGAACTTTGTTAGAATGGGGGCTCTGTAAGCTCGATTCTCAGGGAATGCTGGGTTAGAGTGAGAAGTTCCACGTCTTCCTCTGTAAGCATTCCCTTCATTCTGGGGAGAGGAAATCTACAAGGTATTGGCTCATTGATTCTCCTGGTGCATCTTAGATATGGAGGAAGTGGAGTTTGCTGCCTCTTTCTCAAGAAAAGAAAATTGGATTATCAGGAAACATGTTGGCTCCTCTTGATTCCATAGATCAGGTAAAGGAGTTGCAGAGTTCCCCCAGATCCCTTTGTGCCTTTCAGAGCATGGGAGGCAAGTTCTCAAACTCAGATTGGTGTCTCACCCCTGCTGCTCTATGACAGCCTTTCATGTCAGAGATACCTCTTTTTGCCAAGAGGTTTTCCTTGTGACAAGAAGTTTACAAGCTTTTCAATCTCAGGAATACTGGATTCTATGGCCAGGAACTCAGAAAGTGTAAACCATCCGAGTTTGCACTGAAGTACAGTTTCCTGAAGTCACAATGTCAGGCAGTTGCTTATACCAGTAATTTTATTAGATAACATTCTGAATTCTGGTCTTGGGGAGAATAAAACATTTCTTCACAGCTGTTTTGACTGGAAGCCATATGAGGCCATGGGCCTTCTAGTAGCCAGCTGCTCTCTCTCTTGCTGTTGGCGAGTTACCTACTGTTGATCTCCCTCAGTTGCCACCACCCCTCCCCCCTTACCTGCTGGTTTAGGACCTCCTGAGCACCCCCAGCAGCTCAATCTGAGTGAATAGCAGCAGGCTGTGTCACTTCAGTTTTAACAGGAAGTGTCAGAATGGGGAAGAGAATGTTTTCAGTCTAGCTTCCCACCCTGTGTTCCCCCAACTTGTTATTTTTCAGTAATCAAGCCACACCTTTGGGAGCAATGATTGAGGATTCCAGAGATTCTCTGGCTGGAGTTTGCCTGTTTGTCTTTCAGGGGTTGCTGATCCTTTTCGGGTAGGTCAGGCCTTTTTAGTAGCCCCAGGTGTGATGACCCCTAGCCCCATCCCAATCTCCAGCATAAGGCTGTGCATAGCTCAGGCTGCAGCTGCTGAAGAATCTGAACAACAGACTTGTCCCAGGCATCCTCAGAACACTCTATTCTCCACTGAGCCAATCTCATTGGCTATCTCCTAGAGAATCCCTTGCGCTCTATCCAGCTGCAGGATATTTGCATTTCTTTTCTGGGCTTTTCCATGTTTAAGGAGATCTCGATGCATTTGATGCTCTTGAGGCCACTGAGGGGTTTCATATCTTTGTTTGGAACATTTCATCTCTTCTCCTAGCCCCAAACAAAGCATGTGCTTATTGACAGTTCTACCAAGAAGCAAGGAGGCTAAAATCCCACTTAATAGCTGTGGACCCCACACAGGAGTGTGTGAACTACTAACTGTTTCTCCACCAGAACCATTTAACTGAGCCAGAGATGAGGAAGAAGAAATTCTCAGGAATTCTCTAGCACTTTGCTAGGCCTCTGGATGTCTAGCAACTTTGCAGCCTCTCTTAGCCAAAGAAAGATGCCATCTCCTCTCAGAGAAAGTCCAGTTGTTTCTGGCCAGGCCACTGTGCAGAAGGTCCTGACAGTGTTGGTGCTCTTTAGGAGACAGGACTGGGTCAGCAGACTCCTAGGTAAGAGAGCACTGTCCAAGTATCGCATTATTCTGCTTCCTGCTGCTTCGCTCCTTAAAGGGAGGCCTGGGTTCAGCAGCAAGGCCCATAGGAAGGGGGAGTTCCTGTCTGCCCCAGCAGGCAAGCCACTACTGCCACCACAGCTTAACAGTGAGGTATCACCAGGACTCCCTTCTAGATACCACCAGGACCACTGACCTCAGCACACATCCGTCAGAGGTGGTCCCTGCCCACATCTGAGCCCAGAGCTCAGTCATCATTCTGATTTTTAAGGCAAG
The DNA here is from genome assembly GCA_020662805.1 of Glaucomys volans. Lineage (NCBI taxonomy): Eukaryota > Metazoa > Chordata > Mammalia > Rodentia > Sciuridae > Glaucomys > Glaucomys volans. The sequence continues at coordinate 338,844 of JAJEJO010003484.1, forward strand.
TTTATACCCCTCAAAGATGTGGGTTCCTCTGACCCAATAAACAAGGCAGCTTTGAGGGGAGAATCAGATGGGGGAAAGGATAAGCCCCCTCGAGTCTGAACATCTGGGTTTGGGGCTAGGTCTTCTATTAGCCATGTGACCTTGGGCAAGATTATCTTTAAATTCCCCTTAGGCTTAAAATTCTGTGTTTTATTCATTCTTGGGAAGATCAGATCATTTCTTATACTTGGAATTTCTGCTTCAAAAATTCCTTCTTTTAACTTCAAAAATTCAGGAGCAAAAATTCTTGTTTTCTCCAAATTCAGACTGTTTAACATCAGCATGTCAAGGTTGACTTCTCATCCTTGCTGGAAAGTGAGTTTGATATTAAGGATAATTGAATGGTGTTGCAATTGCTTTCCCTCATAATGGTTTGGTAAGAATATTAAAACCTGCAGAGGTGGAAATTGGAGCTTCTAGGGAAATGGATAGAAAGTAATTTGTTGTAAGCAGCCTTTGGACAAATTGTTTCAATAGGAATGGAGCGGCTGCTTCACAGGTCCTCAGCCACCTTCCCTCAGCTTCCTGGGGTGAGGACTACTCTGCCTCTTGCTTCCAGACAGAGAAATTGATTGCATTGCTGCTTATCACCACCTGGTCCCTAGTCTTGAACTCTGCCTTGAAATAACCAAGGAATTTTCCTCAGTGAAAACCTCAACCATTAGTTCCATTGAGCTCCTTCTCTGGATTCTGAGCTCTCAAAAGTAGGGGGTTCTGGTTCTGTTTAAGACGGGCTTTCCTTTAAAGCAGGTCTGCAAGAGAAACCACCAAGTCAAGTGTTTCAAACTCTGCCACTTTGCACAGAGCAGCGCTCCGCTCTTGCAAGACTCCTGCGGGTCTGGTGTGAGCACAGTGAAAGGGCAAAGACCCTGGAAGGGGAGGTGGCCGGAGGTGGCAGTGGAAAAGGGGCAGCTGGTCTGGGGCCTTAAACGTGGAGCAGGGTGGAGGGTGCAAGCATGCGGAAGGAGGGAGCAATGCTCCAGCGTGGAATGAGCTGTCGAGCTGTTGACTTTATCCTTGGCCTCCAGCTGAGCTGAGATTCTAATCAGCTTCTCTAATGGATATTGACACTGCTCAGGAGGAGACCCTATCAGGAACAGCTATTGATCGCTGTGTTCTGATTAGATTGGAAAAATAGATCAACTTCACTACAACCCAGGAAGTCATTGTCACAGCTACCAAGGAATGAGGTGGTCTCTGAGGTCAGAGGAAAAGCAGTGGAGTCTCTTGACCAGCCACTGCATAGTGAAAGAAGATGCGTTCACTTCTTAAGAGCAGACATTGAGGATCAAATTTGAACTGAGGAATGGCTTGCAACCAGTCTCTGGAAGGCTGTAGAACTCCTGGGGAAGAGGCAGCACTGATGCATGTTCTGTCTGGCATTAAAAAGGTTTGACAATTTGAGGATCCTCTTCTAGTCTGAGTGCAACATGTACGTGCCAGCTCGGAGCTTCCCAGTGAGGTCTCGCATGTTCTCGTTCAGAAATGAGAACTCAGAGACCAATTTTATTCAGGTGTGTTCTGTCAATTCATATCTTTTTGCCTTTCTCCTTCCCTTCCACTCCCCCAAAGGACTTTGCTCTCATCTGCTTCTCATTTTGGACTGTGAATCTGCCTGAGTGATATTTTGTTATTTCTCCTCCAAATTTTCCCCTAATGCTGCCAATAAAATTTTATGTGGGTGGCCTTTAAGTTGACATCAGGATACTCTTATGTCCTTCCAGGAAACACACTTCACCCTTCCTTTCCCTCTCCTCTTCCTCCATGTTCTTTATTCTTTGCTTTTCTCACATGGACCTGATGGTGCTTAAGAAAAAGAGGTGTTCCTGAATCAACCAGGATTCCCGGAGCTTCACATACCAGTAGCTGCCTCCACCCCCCCCCCCTTCCAGTTTCAAAGTTCGCCAGCTGTGCTAATGGCCCCTTGGAGGTGAGCTTTGACTTGTCACCCTGGAGGATTCCTCCCTAGCCTGGGACCAGGTAGCACATCTGATATGTTCAGTCTTTGTCCTGAGAGAGCTGACTGGCTCCAGCTTAAGGCAGAGGTGTGTCTTCTCTGCGCAACCTGGATGAGCATGGCAGTGCATCTGGTGGTGGCAGCTCAGCCTGGTTCTGCCTGCAGGAGAGGGGATTCATGAAAGGCATGCCACGACTGTGGGGCCTCGTGAGAGCTTCTGATGTGGCCCCAGGACAGAGCACAGACCCTGAACAAGGGACTTGCAAGGGCCAGCACCAGCCGACTCACTGAACTACACCTGCTCGTGCTTCCTCTCTCCTGAGACCAACAAAATCCAGCTTGTCCTCTGGCGCAGAGGGGCCAAGTAAAGAGAAGTTGGAAGGAAGAGGACACTGGGCAGCACGCTGCAGGGGTACCGGAGGGTTCTAGGAGATGCAGCCATCCCCAGCACACCCTATTCTAGCCAGCATCCCAGGAACTCTGGAAAGGTTGGGCCACCACCCAGCTGGTTCCTGAAGGAGGCAGGGACTTCCCGAGGAGAGAAGGAGCGGGCTTCGCCTTGCCTCCCTCTTCCAGGAGAGATGCGGCCTCATCTCAATTGAGTGGTTCAGACTCAGGCTTTGACTTTATGATTTCCCTCTCTTTTTTCTTGCCTCTGCCCCAACCTTGATCAGACGGGTGAAAAGAGCTCATGAGACCCACCCTGGTGTCTCCACACCAGTCCCACCTTAGTGACAGCACTGTGTGTCTTTACTCTTTCCACCCTTCATTCCGCACCGTACCTCCACCACCAGATGTAAACTGTTCTTCAGCTGAGCTGTGTGGATTAACTTCAGTCTGTTGTAAATACACCTGGGGAGGGGGCCATTTCGGGAGGGGAAGCCAGACTTGCTTTGTGAACTGAATGTATTTTTATGCAATTTTGAGTGGCCTTTCAACCCTGAGATGGATGATTTTGTTTTACTGGTGTTATTATATAGCATTAAGTATTCTGTGTTTGAAGGTTTGGTAATAATAATATTCACATCTATATGATGCCTGTAAACACAACAGTATTTATAAATGAGTAAATAAAACTGTGTTTTAACTTTGTGCAATGGGACTAATAGAACGTCACATCTGTCGCGGCCCCCCCGTGGGGGCCTCACCCTCCAGCTTCCTGCACTTCCCTCCACTTGAAGGTCTTTTCACCAGGACAGCCACAGGTGAGTGGCCAGCCCTGAGGACAGGTCTCTCAGAGCACCAGTGTGTTTCCTAAGTGTGTCAGGCCAAGGAAAAGCCTAAATTGAAGGTTCTGCAGAACCATAAAAAGACATCAGGGTTCCAAGTGTCAAGTGACCAAGAGCAAGGCTGTTTCCGTGAAGGTAGAAAGGACCCATGACAAGGGTGCTGAGCCCATCTTCCTACACACTGACCCCATACCTGGGCAAGTGGTAGCCAGAGAAGAGGTGCTTTGCTTGGGCCCATGGAAGTCTCCGGGCCCCTCCCTTAGTCCTCTGCTGGATGTACAAGGGTTTTCACTGGGTCGTTGTTTGATTCAGGAGACCCTAAAACCTCTCCCTAGTTCCAAACTACAAATGCTGCTAACTCACTTGGGGGTTATTGGAGGTTAAATTCAAACTCCAAATGAAGGCACCCAGCCCAGGGAGGAGCCACACGGGCGCTGGCAGGGTTGGTGGGTGGGTGGCCAGCCAGGTCTGCCCTCGGGCAGCCAAGGTTCGGGTCTGGTTTCTCCATCCAGCAAACCCTGTCCTGGCTCTGCTAAGCCCAGTGTTTTCTGCCAAGCGGAAATCCCTGCTCCCTGACTTAAAGGGAGGTCAAGGAGGGAAGATTCTTTTCCCCTTCTGTCACCCAGCTGTTTGAAGCCCAAGCAGCAGCAGGACAAACACATGATGTCATGGTTGAAGAGTTCAGATCTGTCCTGGGGCCCCAAACAGAGGCAAAGCAGCATGTCTGATGCTCCTAGCCCACAATGTCGTCTTCCTCTGTGTCCCCAGCGGACTTGTGCAGTCTGCCCCACGGCCTCCTACAGTAGTGCAAGCCAGCACTGCAGTATGTGGCCTCCCTGCCGGAGAGTGAGGAGCCACACTCCCAGCCAGGAGACATCCAGTGATGAGCCCCAGTCCTGGGCTGAGAAGTGGTGCCCCTCACACGCCCACACCACCCACCCCACCCTGCCCCAGGGTCTGAAGCAGCAAGGTGGGCTAGACAAGCAAGGATCCGGCTCTTGCTCGTCACTGAGTTGGCCCCTCTTGCATTTGGACCTGACAGGTGAGCACAAGTCTAGCAGGTGGTGATCCCAGAGGACAAGTGCCACATGGTATAAACTAACAAAATGGGCTGGCTTGTCTTCAAAGCATAAAGACGAGGTAGAGGGACTGAAATAGGAGTCCAACCCCTTCCTAGTCTTAGGGGCAATACTGCCCCCACACTCTTTCCTGAAAACATTTTTTTTTTGGTACCAGGGATTGAACCCAGGTTGCTTGATCACTGAGCCACATCCCCAACCCTTGTTTTAATTTTATCTAGCTACAGAGTCTCACTGAGTTGTTTAGGAACTAAGTTGCTGAGGGTGACTTTGAACTCATGATCCTCCTGCCTCAGCCTCCTGAGCCACTGGGGTTACAGGTGTGCACCACCACACCTGGCTCTTTCCTAAAAACACTAAATCCCTAATGAAGTTCCTAACTTTTTTGCCACATGGAGTCAAAAACTCTACTGGAGGGGAATTCAAGGATGTGGGCACCCCACAGCCTCCCAGGGGATGATCCCAGAACTGCGGCCTTCCCCAGGAGGGCATCAGGCACCTTGTTGTGAGGTGCTATGCCCCACCAACCAGCAGTGCCTGTCTGGTCTTCCCCCACCCCCAAGAAGGGAATGAGACTTGGCTCCTTTTGTGGCTTCCCTGAAAGGAGACATTGGACTAGAGGTCAGACCTCAGAACCAGCTGGTCTCCCGCATGCACTGAGCTGACCCTCAGGGGCAGCTCCTGCCTCCCCCCACCCACACCATGGCCCAGCAAAAACAAGTACAGACACCCCCCCTCCCCGGGGTTCTTTCAGCTCATTTCTTTAATAAGGAGACGCAGCTCGTTACAAAATAACAGTTTGACAAGAGATCAGACGAAAACAACAGAGTCCACATAGGGGGTGGAGGGCATTGCCAAGCAGGGGGCTGGGGACCAGGGCTACACGTGTGTCTCTCCTATGAAGACAGGAGGGCTTCTGGTGGGGCAAGGTATTCCAGGGTGAGCTGGGCCAGGCAACCCTCTGCCCCAGGCCTAGTTTTGAACTTTTCTGGCCCCACCATTTTCAGAAAGCAATCAATCAAGTCCTTAGAAGAGCAGAGTCAGGCATAAGGTTCAGGCTTCTCTAGAGAGGACCCACCCGCAAAGTCTGGGCTGCTCAGGCAGGCAGAGCAGACGCTCCCTTGCCCCACACACCGATCCTGCCACCTTGCTAGACCCCCCTCAACTCTTGCCTCAATTTCTGTCTCTCTCTAGAGAGTGGGAAGGACCAAGAGAGCTGATCCCAGCCTGCGCTGACGAGGTCCTTTCCACCTCCATTATGTTCCCAGCACAAAGGTCTCTGGGTTTCTGTGGTCTAGAAATGGCAGAGCCCACCCTGCGCCTCTGGTCTTGTCTAACACACCCCGCCAGATTCTCCTCCAGTTCATCTCCTGCTGAGGATTCCTGGGTGACTCATGCATCACCGCCCTCCTCGGGTGCTCTGGGGCCTGGGGCTGCAGGCTGGGGACTGCAGTTCAACCAAGGACCTTGGAAGGCTTCAGGGCCCTCTGCCCATGTCTCTGCTGCTTGCTGGGCCTTCCTGGGGCTGCCCTGGGAGCCAGTGTGAGGCCAGAGCCCAGGACATACCTGTTCTGCCAAGGGTGCTCTGAGCTGTCCTCACCACCTCACCTACCCACCACTCTGGAGGAGCCTGGCAGCCCTGCCACCACACTGTTGGCTGCTCTCAGACCACAAGAAGAAGATGGGAAAAAAGCTCAGCCCACTATGGGTCCCTGGGTTCTCCCCATCAAGGTCCTCCTCCATTGCCATTCTGGCCCTGACACCTCAATGGCAAGTAGGCTGCCTGTGTGGACCCCAGGTAGTAAATGGAAACCCGACCACAGAATGGGCTGCTGACTGGCTGCTCCTGAAAATCTGGGTTGACTCCACAGGGCCCTCAGGACAGTAGCCAAAACTGTGGCGTCCCCCCACTGCACTGCCGGGGTGGAGGTGGAGTGAGCCATCAGACCAAAGCCAACCAGGGACACCTCCCAAGGCCCCACCAGAAGCCCTGGCCACCACCCGTCCTCACGACACGGGGCTGAGGGAGCAGGAGGGGATGACAACAGGTGAGCCCTTCACAAGTGTTCATGGGGAGCCAGTCGGAGGGACATGGGGGCCCCCGGGAGGGGCCGAGGGCAGTCTCCAGCAGAAGGCCCCCTTTATGGCTTTTCAGTTAATTCAGACAGTGGGAGGAAGGGATCCACACCACACACACATACATAGAACACGGAAGCAGTGGACACCAGACCGCAGGCGGGACACGGCGTGCCTTGGCCCTGGCGACAGATGCGCTGCAGACGGGCCTTCGAGGCCGTGGTGTCCTCCAGCATCTTCTCCAGAAGGGCTGGCACCAGGGCTGGAAACCCGTTCCTGTCCCCTCTCAGCTCCCATTGTGGGATTCCCAATGGGGAATGGTGCGCATGGGGCTGGGGACAAAGACGTCACACAACAGAAAAGAGAAGGAGCAGCCTCGACCAGTTCTGTAAAATAGGCCTGAGGTTGGGGGATCGAGGGGACTCAGCACTGCCATGCGGCTATTTACAGAAGTTTATAGACATGCATCTCGGGTCAACAAGGTCGGTTCGTATGTTTATAGATTACTATCTTCTTCAATATAGAACTAAACGCACATGGCAGGGGTCAGATGAGGCTCAAATGGCTTCAAAAGGTGATTTTGTTGTCACTTAAAAAATAAAGTATATTCATGTATCTTCAAGTCACAGTGTCCCCTTCTCAATATTGCATTTCAAAAACAGGTTAAGTCAAATCCATGGTGACCAATCTCTGGCCCCCTGGGACTGAGCGGGAGAGGGGGGAAGTGGTCATGGGGTAGGGTTGTCAGACACAGTACAGGATGGCCACTTAATCTTGAATTTCAGATAAACCAGGAACCATTTTTAAGTATAGTATGTCCTAAATATTGCCTAGGACATTCTTAAAAATTGTGTCATTTATTAGAAATTCAAATTTGACCTTCCTGTATTTTCATTTGCCAAATGTGGCACTATATATATCTATATATATCTACATAGATATATATATATATTTATATATGTCGTGGGACTCTGTGCCACAAGGATAAGGACCTCGGGCTCCCTGCCTGCCACCACCCTCGGCTCTGATGGAAGCCCCCAACCAGCCTGAGGAGGGAAAGGGGCAGCACAGCGGGTAAGGGGGCAGTCCCGGCTCCATCTCCTCATGAGGGCAGGGACAGGCTGTCTCTACAGGGTCGGGTGAGACCAGGACTGAAGGTTCATCAGTAGCCAAGGACATTAAAGGAACGAGGAGCCTCATCCTGCAGCCAGGGGAGGTTTCTCAGCCTCTCTGCTCTCTCGGGCCCACCCCACCCTCACCCCACCCTCACCCCAAGGGATGGAGGCGGGTTTATGAGAAACCCCGCAGCCACCCCTCTTCTCCCGCTGAAGCTTGGGCCAGGAAAGTCATTCAAATCTGATTCTGCAGCGACACAGGCTGTGTATGGTTTCTTGATAAAACAAGACCGGAAACTGTGGCCTGATCCCTGTTGTCCGACCTCCAGGCAGGGGCTCCAGGCCAGGGGCTTCTCATTCGCACCAAGCACCTGCTCACTGTCAGGCTGCCGGGCCTCCCCCAGGCCTTAGCTTCTGCTTCCAAAGCCTAGAATACCTGCCGGCAGCTCTGGCAGAGTCTTCCTTCTAAAATGACAGTTCGGGCAGAAAGCTGCAGCCCTCATCCCAAATTTCTGAGGGGCTCTGGGTTTGGGTTTTCATAGTTTCAGCCCCTTTGTATTAAAAAAAAAAAAAAAAATCTCTCTCTACAAGGTACTTTCCTCTCTCTGGAACAGACTTTGGAATGAAAATTCATAGCCCCAGAAGCATCCAGAACCCCTCGCTAGCCAGATACCTAACTCTGTCCTACTTAGCTCTGACACCCCAGGACCCCAACATCCCCAAGAATAAAGCCACACAGCAGTCAGGGTTTGGAAGGATGCTCTGTGGTTAGGGTTCCTCAGTCATCAGGTGTAGAAAACTTCCAAGCATCAGCATGTCCCCATCAGGCCTGTGAACCTCCGTCCTGGGAGCTCATCAGGACCAGCAGGGACCTAAGGGAGGACGTGCTCCCAGCACTGCCCTGGCTCGGCACTGGTGCCAGTGGAAGACTGGGCAATCTGTCCCCTCCAGGCTCCACTCCAGGTGGGCTCTGTGTAAGAAAAACGCAGCCTCTATCTTCAGGCCCAGGGACACACAAAACACCAAAGGTTTCCTTTCCTTCTCTGTTTGGGAAGTGGAAAATCTTGGGCTCTAGAAGGGTTCAATGAAGCTCATGGGCAGAGAGGAATCCCAGGTGGTAGGAAGTGGACCGGGAGAAGGCAGAAGAATGAAGGTAGAGGGGATGAGATGGACAGGGGGTTTCCATGAATGAGGTTTGAGGGGACATGGGTAAGGAAGGACCCTGAGAAAGCACCAACATGCCTCAGCTCTGGGGAGGCGAGAAGAGTCCAGTGACTTCTGATATCCACACCAAGACCCTGGTGCTCTGTGGCCACCTTGATTCTGAAGGCACCCTGTTGTCCTACAATATTCTATCATGACCAGAACTCTGGTCCCAAGGACCACAGCTCAGAATCCTTATCGGAGTGCTACCTTCTCATTGTTAATACACACAGACACACACACGCACACATACAGGGAGTATAAAATACATAACCTCCCGTGTACCAAGGGCCACTGGCAGGAAGGAGAGGGACTGAGAGAGGCAAGCCCAGTCCTGCTTCCAGTCTGCTTCTGCTGGAAGCATTCCCTCACTCCCTACTTCAACCAAAAAATAAAACCAGGCAAAACCAAACATCCTCCTCCCCCACTATTTTGAATTAAAAGACACTCTGCACCTTCTTCATGCAGAGTCCTCAAAGCCTGATTCACTCCATCACCGTCCATCTGTGTCAAGTTCCTACAGGGAGCTGAAGTGGCTCAGATGGGGCAGGAGAAGAATTCTGCCATTTTTGCTGGGAAAGAGAGCGATCCCCAGCCTTCTGGAGAAACTGAGTTTTCTACGGTAAGGAAATACCAAGGGCCTGAGGGCTCTAAGGATGGAAGAGAGAGGTCAGAGGAAGGGAGCCGAGGAGGGTTGGCCTCTAGCCACACAGGGGCCTGACTCTCTTGCCCATGCTGAAGTTTTAGAAGGGAACTCAGTGCAAACCTGACTAACATATATATGGCTTTTTATCAATGCTAGGGACAAAAAGTGAATGGGGAATGGGACACAATGAGCTTGGGGTAGAAAACCTGGCAGGGGGCTGGGAATATAGCTAAGTGGTGGAGAGCTTGCCTAACATGCAGGAGGCCCTGGGTTTGATCCCCAGCACCACAAAATAAAATGAAATTAATAAAACACTGGTTGGTCTCCTCCACCACCCATTTTTGAATCAATGCCCTTCATTCATCTGATGAATGGGAGGCTGGGGCCTCCTCACCTGTCTCCCTGGGCAGCTCTAGCCGTCCATAAGCCAAGCATGGAAAGCAGAGGGTCCAGGGAGCCAGGAATAGGAATGGAAGGAATCCCAGTGCTCCCCTCGGCATCATCTCAGAAAATCTCCACCATCTGTCCATCATGCTCCCCTTCTAGCCACCCCCTTCTTACCTGGACCTCAGGGAAACTAAGAACGTTTAAGTCTTCCTTGTAACATTCTCTGGCTCTGTACAGATAACATGTCTTCAGACAGTGTTGCTCCACTTAAAAGAAAAGAGAAACGGAAGCAAAAGCATGATGGAGAATAAGTACAAATGAACCGTGCTGCTGATATTCTGGAGAGGGAGGAAGTCTGGTTCCCGCTGAACAGGGTGAAGATCCAGGAGTTTAATCTTGATCTTTCTAGGTAATAGGACTTTTGTTTCTTCATAGGTCAAAGTTCATTGTCAACAAGAGTGAGATCCTGGGACCGACAGTCCCCAGTTAAGAGTCTGACCAATCTAATGATAGTTCATTTCCATGAATGTCCCAGAAACCCCTCTTCTGGGGAAACCATGACTGATAGGAGGAAGTCTATGTTGGCATCAGGGGTTTGGTCCTAGTTCTGGACAAATCCAGTCCCACATCTTGCTGCCTCCCAAATGGCCACCCCAGGAGCATGAGGGCTCCTGGCATCTGCCCAGGATTCTGAGCCTTCTCCACCATCTGTAGAGATCTCCCACTTAGACAGTGGGCTTTCTTCATTTCCTCACTTCCCTGAAGAGCCTTCCCTTCCCACGTGCTCCACTGTCCATGGCTCATTCCAGGGATGAAGAGAACTACTCACACACACACACACACACACACGCACACACACGCACACACATGCACGCACGCGCACACACACACGCATGCACGCACGCCCCATTGGCTGCTGTGTTGCCTTTGCTGTCACAAAACAAGATGTGCTGCCATTTTGTTGGTCCAGAATGCACAAAAACCAGGGAGTGCTGCGATTTCCCGCCAAGAGAAGGCCTCACTGGGGTGAGGCTTAAACAAAACTTATTGAAAGAGTCGGGGGGGACCGTGGCAGGGCATGCAGCACGGGCAGCTGCTGGGACGACGAACAGAGCCAGGCTTCTCTTTCACCTCCTAGGGGACTCTCCTCACACAGCCATCAAAGGAAAGTTGGTCTTGAAAGAAAAAGGAAGGAAAAACAAGGACAGAACCACAAACAAATGGAGAAAACCTCTAAGGTCGCATAACTGAGGTATTGATAGCTCTGGATCTTGTCAGTGTCCGTGGAGGCCCAGCCGCTGCCATCTACTTATTCTTGCCCAGAAGTGCGTCCACCTCCTCCTCTGGCTTGAGTGAGTGCCACTGGGCGATGGGCCTCCGGGGGTTGGCCAGCATGTCAGACCAGTGCCGCAGCTCTGTGCCTGTGGCGTTGCTGCCCACAAAGATCTTGCCAATGGCTTCATTCTTGCCCAGCTTGTCATAGTCCAGCACGGTGACCACCACCTGGACTTTCTGCAAGGGAAGCAAAGGAGGGAGGACGTTGGAAGGTGAAGACATGGGATTCCCTGTCCAAATTTCCCTCATCAACATTCGCTCCAAAAAACTGGGAGAAAGGCCTCACTGGGCTCCTTACTTCCTTCCATCTCTGGCTCCAAGTCAGACTGAATTTACACGAAGGCAGAGGCCACACCTTCGGGGACAAGCTGTGTTGCTACCAACAGCATTTATGGGCCACAAGAATGCTTCAGGCACTGTAAGTACTTGTGGAGGGGGTCAGGGGACAAAAAAAAGATTTTTTTTTTTTTACCTCTAATGCGATCACCAGGCACATGATCAAAAAAATTGCAACACAAAGTAATTAAGGTTATGCTAGAGAAGGAAAAACCGAGTACTATTGGAAACTCAGAGCAGATGACAGTCCTGCTTGGGTCTATCAGGAAACGCTTCACAGAGAGCAGAAAAGAGGGAAGAGAGTTCCAGAAAAGATCAGCCTGGGAAGGGGTGCAGAGACATGAGAGCGCATTGGTGACTAAGAAACAGAAGTTCAGATTCACTGAGGTAGAAATTGAGACATAGGAGGTGAGATCAGCCAGGCAGGAAGTGAGGTCAGCCGGGCAGGATAGGGTCAGCTAAGGAGTTTTCACTTTGTCATTCAGATAAGCAGTAGGCAGCTCCTGAAGACATGAGAGAAGAGGTGGCATGGATATGTTAGGAGGACCTGGCACGGAGGTGGAAGATTCACTGGAGGAGGAACAGGCCAAATGGGAAGTTGGAGTCAGACTGCAGAGGTCTTTAGACGAGTGAATCAGGAGGACTTGGTGGTCAGTTGGACTTGTTGAGGGGACAGTCAATGCCTTGCCCCCCACTCCCTACCAACTCAGGCTCATCCCTTAGGGCAAAGCTTTCTTTGGGAAGCCTCCCCTAGATCATCCTCCACGGTTCTCTGTCTTATACACACTGAAGCCATCATCCCAGCATGTTTTCTGGGCCCCTCCCACTGTGAGGGCCTTGACACAAGGACTGTGTCTTCTACACACTTATTTCCCCAGCCCCTGGCAAGTGCCTGGAAATGCTCAGGAAATAAGTTGGAAAAACAGGAGAGGAAAGTAGGTTGGGATCTCAGATGAGGCTCAGGCTTCTGACTTGGGCCACTGGGTAGATGTGGGCCCATTAATTGAAAACAGAATTTAGACAAAGCAGGTTTGGATGGAGCAGGGAGAGAGAAGATCATTATGTTGGGTTTAGACTCTCTGGATTTGAAATGCTTGAGCCAGTATAGTTTGCATCTGAAGTTTTCCATTGTGAAGACTTCTCGTGGGCTCACATCAGTGCTGAGTTTGCCCCTGTTCCCCTGAAGAATTCCATAATGACATCACGAACACCTCAAATCTGACAGCTTCAATTCTGAAGATCCTCCTGCACTCTTGCCCCTCAAAGAGGGAGGAGAGCAAAAGGGATAGTTCCCCACAGAGAAGTCACCCCTCTGCAAGCCCTGCATCTGACTTCTAGCCTAGAAGGGTCTATGTCTCTAATCTTACCAGGTCAAGATCCCAAACACACCCAGAGGTGGAGAAAAACAAACCCCATCTCCACCATGCACAGCACTTTCTGGTGGGATAGAAGGGAGGGAGAAGGAAAGGAAAGAAAAGGAAAAGAAGAGAGAGGAAGGGGTTAAAGGGGAAGTGGGGAGCAGACCCAGGAAACAGGGAAGGTCGGGGCAGGGATGGGCATGGCCAGGAGGATGGAGGGGAAGGAAACTCTTTCCTCCTGTCACGTCCAGCCTCACTGGTGCCACTCCACGGCCCATACATACAATCATGTCCCTCCAAGTCCTAAGGAATGATCTATAGAAGCTTTCTAATTACTTCATGTTCATCTCCTCTGAAAAGGGAAACTGTGGAAGAGCCTCCACCGTGGCATCCCCACCAGAGTGACACATCGTGGTTTGAGGAAACTTTGGTGAGTCCCCTGCCCTCCACCTGCCCAGAATCATTTGCCTCCTGACCCGGGCTCCGTGCCTAGGGCCCAGGAGGCTGACACACCTGGATCTGCTCAAAGGGGATCTCGAAGCTGAAGGACTCGTTAAAGTAGGGGTTCAGGGTCTTCTTCTTCACTGTCGTCTTCTTCTTCTTGAGCCTCTTGCCGTTCTGCATCAGGTGGATCTTCACATAGGGGTCTGTGGGGGGAGAATGCAACCCAAAGGCTCCCTTAGCCCCTGTCCTCCCTCCCAGGTGCCCAGGGCCTCGGTGGGGGATGGGGTCTCCACCCTGCTGAGACTGGGCCCTCAGGAAGCCTTGAGGCACAGGACAGGAAATCCAAAAGACACTGAGGATCATCAAAGCTGGCAATGGGGTCACCAAACAGTTCTGACTGGTTGGTTGAGGCTTCCTGGAGCATCATATGGAGGAAATTTCTGCTTCTAAATAAGGCCTGCGAGAGTTTGGGGATCAACTGGTGGTGCCTTGCTAGGCAGGGTTACCTCTGCCTAATCCTGATCCTGATCCTAAGCCAATCTTCCCACACTTGCAGATGAGTGAGGCCAAAGAAGGGAAAGACCCACCAAAGGTCGCATACTGGCTCGGTGACTGAGCTGGAGTCCATGCACAGGCTGATTCTCTGGGACAGCACAGCAGTGACGGGGGGCAGGGGTCACCCACAAGCCCCTGGTGATTCAGGTGTCAGCCCCATTCCCCACCAGTTAAGTCTGAAACCCAGCAGCCCCTATGGACACACGAAGTCCCTCACCAGGGCAGAGCCAGCAGAGTCTACAACCTCTCCTGGAAGTGTCCCCAGTTGTGGTGGCATGATGGAAAGGCACACTTTGGGTTAAGCCCCACCGACTTCCTACACTTCCCTGGGAGAGGAAAAATCCTAAGTCACTAATTCATTGACATCTCTGTGATCCTCTCTCCTGTAGCCCACAGGGAATGGCCAGAGGACCATGAGGGAAGATAGCTCAGACTGGAGACAGGAGGTCAGAGCTCCGCTGCTTTGGAGAGAGGCATCCAAGTCCCAGGACCGGAAAGATTTCCTCCTCCTTGCTGGGGTGTGCAAAGTCCAGGGGTTCTGGGCCGTGACTGGCTCACTGGTGCCACCTAATGGCAGCCAGAAGCTCTGCATGTACCTGAAAGGCCACCCACGTCCATCTTCTTGAGGTTCTTGGCCTCCAGGATGCAGACAGTGAGCTTCCCAGCCGTGGGCACATATCGTAGGGAGGTGCAGATGTCACCCAGCTTCTCTGGCTGTCCGGGGGAGAAGTGGGACTCAGGTCACCTCAGCCCATGCTGCTAGCTTGGCTGACCCGATCTTGTCAAGACTAGCACATCCATGTTGCCACCTCTCTCAGTCCCAGTCCCCACATCTGTGATGGTTAAGAAGGTCCTTCAGTGTCTGACCTCAGGGCCTCCTGCTGCAATTCACAGCCACAGCCTGAGGAGGCTGATGGGTGAGTGGAAGCCGGGATAGCAGGGCCAGGCAGATGTGGGCAGGTGTGGGGAATGGTCAGGCCCCTCCCCCGGGCCCAAGTCAGGTGGGTGTGGCAGGAGCCGGTGTGAGGTGGAACATTCATTCCCAAGGGAACTGGAGACTGCATATCTGGGAAGTCTCCTCCCTGGGCCATCTCCCCCTGCAGCCATATTCCCCTTGCAGAGTGACTCGTGGGTTTCAAAACACTTATATGTGTAGACAGGCAAGGATTCTTTGTGACCAATGAGAAAGTGAGGCTCCCAGAGGGAGATGGTTTCCTCCAAGTCACACAGTAATTTGGCATTGGGGGCAGGAAGAGGACTCAGAGCTCCTGATTCCCAAGGTCTCTGCCAGCGCCACAGCTTCTCAGAGACCACACCCAGGCAAGACCAATCACAGCACATGTCCTACTTCCAGTGTGCCGTCCTTTCTCCCCCAAGGCCCAGAAGGATGTTCTAAGCCTTTCTGCTTATCCCTGCCTCACTTCCTGGTACCATGCTGGCAACACCAGGGTCTTGGCAGAGACAAATGGCTGCTGCTTGAAACGAAGAGAGGTAGGTGCTCAGTGGATATGTGGTGACCGAGTGGATGTCATAGCAGTGGCTGGGAGGACAAACTTCCATGCTGAGAAGACCTTAGAGCAAATATGAACTTTCCTGGTGTGTAAACTGAGGCAGTCATGCACAGCGGAATCTAGGAGGAGCAGTGATAACAATGTCCTTGTTTAGGTGAGTCCCCACCACATACCAGGTGCTTCACATGGATAGTTAAATCTTCCCCTGTGGAGTCTAAAGGAGAGAGTTTGCCCCAGAGAGTCTCAGTAACTTGCCCAGAGTCAACAGCAAGACATGTGGAGCTGGACCCAAACCCTGTCCTCCCTGTTCCTGTCATGCCAAGCGAGCCAGGGGAGGAAGCCCAGGTGAGCAGTGGCATTTCCTTCCACTGGGCCCAGGCTACTCCCACTCTCACCTCCTCCTTCTCCCCGCCCTGCAGG
Organism: Glaucomys volans; assembly: GCA_020662805.1. NCBI lineage: Eukaryota > Metazoa > Chordata > Mammalia > Rodentia > Sciuridae > Glaucomys > Glaucomys volans. The sequence goes on from JAJEJO010003484.1 coordinate 354,534, forward strand.
TCTCTCCACTCCTCAATGGGCTGGCCAAGGTCCACGGTGTTCATGGGCACCTTCACCTCTCCAATGATGTCATGTTTGGAGAAGCGGTCAAAGTCATAGATGGCCATCACCAGGGTTTTGCCCCCCAGCTCCTGGTAGGGCACCTGTTGGGCACAAGTGGGATCAGAAGGGAAGGCCGTGGGCAGGTGCCTGGGTCCCTATTTCAGCCATCCCATGGGGCTCCCAGCCGTCCACAGGGACAGAGAGAGGACCTGGACCTCAGGGGGAACAGAGTAAGAGGTGAGATGGCAGAGAGCCCCATGCCCACAGAGGTCTGCAGGGACCCTACATGTAGCCCACACATGGCCTGCCATTGTTACACTAAGCTGGTCCCAGGACCCCAGCCATGGCTGAGAACCAGGGGAAGGTCTTCACAACTCAAAGGCAGGGAGGGGGCTGGAGACATTCTTCCTGCCTCCTCACCTTGAAGGTGAAGGTCTCATTGAAGGCAGGGTTCAGGGTCTTCCGATGGACTTTGGTCTCATATTTCTTCTTCTTGTCTGGAAGAAGGAAGACTTTGACATAGGGGTCTGAGGTGCCTCCCATGTCCAAGGCAGGTAGCTCAGCAGCCTGCAGAACGCCCACGGTGAGCTGTGAAGAGAGTGGGAGGGGCCTGAGTACCTACTGCCCCAACACCAGATCCGGCCCCAGCTGGCCCCACCAATCCCTCCCAGGGGTGGCGGCCAGAGAGTGGGCCAGGCTGGTGCTGCAGGGCAGACTGTCTCCATCTTCATTCTTGGAAATTTGGAATGACATTAGGAGAACCTGAAGTTGAGGGATCAGTTTGCCAGAGCTTGGTGGGCAGGTTAACAGCAGAGTCCCCCTGGAGCCCCCCCAGATCAGATGGTGGCCATGCCAGGGTTGACACCCAGGGATATACCCGCTGTGGCTTCCAACTTGCCCACTCTATGGAAAGAGTCAATGCCCCCATCTCTAGGATAACCATTTCTACACCCATTTTGCCCCAACAACCAAGCCCCCACCTCTCCTGTCCTCCCAACCAGCCCCACACACCTGGTTTGCCTGAAAATCATAGTCCAAGGAAAACTGCAGTTTGCCCAGGTTCTCCGGCTCTTTCTCCTCCTCTCCTTCGCCTTCTCCCTCTGTCAGACCTGTCTCTGCGTCGTCATCATCCTGGGGGACCTGGGGGAGTTGGAAATGGGTTAAAAAGAGAGAAGAGAGCAGCGTGGCTCAGCACGAGGGTGACAGGAAGTAGACGCCTTTGTGCCAGACCCTGACCCAGAACCGAGGGGCGGGGGTGAGGAGGGAACCTGGCCTATCCAGGGGACTCTGCTTCCCCACATCCCACTGGGACCCCCAGGCAGAGCCCAGCCCTGCACTGGGAAGTCGCAGCTCTGGGTTTGGTGCGTCTCTCCCACCAGGCAGCACAGTACCAGGAGGCAGAGCTTGCTTCTTGGGGCAGAGGACTCACTTCCATCACAAGAACATCCCCCCAGCACTTTCCCCACCCATCCAGGGCAAGACATACCAGGAATGCGATCCAGGCAAAAGGAGCAGGCAAGTCCACAGAGGTGGGAAGAGAAAAGAAAGTGATGTCAGAAAAAAGCCTGCAGTTCAAGCCAGCCCCTGATGTCACAGCCACAGGGTGAGGTCAGGCCGACAGACCCAGGTCACTCTTGGACACACACACTCACACACACACACACACACACACACACTCTGCAGGCTTCTTTTGGCCCGTGTACACATGTGCACATAAGCACTCAAGGCCGTGGTGACTTCTGGTCACATCTTGAGACCAGCCTCTTCCATCCTCCATCCTGGTTCCTTGAGCAAGAGATTCCTCCTAGTCACCCCCAAAGTAAACATGGGGACCATGAAGCACACAGGGGCCTCTGTAAACTTGACACTTTGGTCTATCAAGGGACTTTTTGAGGCTGACCCAGACCAAAAGACAGTGATAAATTAAATTAGTGATGATTCCATTCAGCCCTATCCTAGTGCCTGAAGGCCTTTCTCCTGGCTCATTCAACTCCTCGCCCCAGTCCAGCCCAGCTAGATGCCTCCAAATAGGCACCTGCCGTCCTTCAGTCTCTGCTGACGGGAGAACACAGGGGTTACCCAGCGGGGTCCTCCTGGGGATGGAGGGGTTCTCCTTCCATCCTTCTGTCCCAGTGGCTGCCTGGGGATGATACATTGTTCTCTCCCTCTCCTCCTCAAGGATGAGCTCATACTGTCACATGAGTAAGCACCCCTCTCCCACTAGCAGATGGGGAGATGATGTTACACTAGACATGCAGCCAACAGGGCCCCTGTGGAGTCTGAAGGAGGACTGGCTTTGCTGTGGCCGCCCAGGGGCCACCTTGTGGCAGCTTGCACACCCTGCCACGCCACAGCCTACCTGGCCCCCCTTCATGTCCTTCATGTTCATGGCGTTCTTCATGCCTTTGCCCTTCTCCTTCTTGTTCTTCTTCTTCTTACAGCAGCATTTCTTACAGATGCAGAAGCAGCAGGTAAGGAGCAGGAGGCCAGCGACCACGGCAATGGCGATCAGAGCCCAGGGAGGCACTGCACACCGAGAAGAGCCCCAGGTCAGCACGCTGCACCTCGAGGCCTGGACCTCACAGCACTGGCAAAAGTGGTGGACCGTGACCCCCACCCCAATCCTCTACTGTCCATTCTGTAAACCACACCCGTGCGTGGTTTGCACGTGAGCTGCGTGTGCTCTGGGCCCCTGTTCAGCATACCCTGCTCCTTCCTTAGCCTGCTGCTCC